>JARHVA010000105.1:4812500-5222500 GCA_037957365.1 Torreya grandis
ATTTTAAAGAGGTTGTTATGGTTTGTAAGGATAACAAATATAGGTCATATGTAGGATATATGACTATCCTATGCATCTAAAATACTTCTCCCACAAGACAATATTTTTATCTCCAAGTGTAATATGAAACCCTAAGAAATGGCTCCCCAAGTAGAGTGGTGGATAAATAGATGCACAAATGAATTATTATCTCTATCTCTCTATAATGAAAATGGCAAAAAGGATGTTTTTATATAGCTAGATATAACACTACATTCTTCTAAATTTTTAGCTGATAGAGTTATTGCAATTGACGTTATTATTTAATAAATAAATTTAGGTCCCATACGAGGTTGGTCGAGGATAACCTAATCTTATAACGTGCTTGTATTTTAAGAATAGGGTCAGCCTAGGCTGAGTTTATTCATTAAATGACAAAAAGAGGTTTTGGATTAGGTAGGGGTTATTTGAGGTGGTGAATTCATTAGACGAATGTGTAAGGGATGTGTCAAACATTAGGTAAATGTCTAAGAGAGGTTTGTGTTGGTTGTAAGTGGTGATAAAGGGAACAACAATCTTGTGAAGCACCAATGGCCTGCCCACCCATTTATCGATGTACCCTTTAAGGTATGCACTCAGATAGATTGTGTCTTGATGGGTTCATATAAGAAAGAAAACATCAATAATTTATAAATTTTAACAATATTGTGTGTATACATATGCCCCAACCAAAGTGTATCATGTGTCATGTAGTTGGAAAATTGGATGGTGTTTCAAGAAAAGAACATAGCAACACATAATTCTAAGCTAAGTAAATTATAATAATAAGTGAATAAGATAAATTAAAGGACAAAATTAAAAAATGCATACACTTACTTACCTTAGTGTTATATAAAAGGATTAAAGTGAGATAAATGTGAAGGTGTTCAATGTAGGGAACATTAGGTGAACTAGTAAAATAATAAAAAAATGATTTTTTTTGAAAAATATACATGTAATATGTGGAAACATTCTCTAAATCTTAGGATTCCATAACATCTTTTGGTTTAGAAAAAGAGTTACTAGAAATAAAGTTATGGGTTAAAAAGGGATATGATGGTAAATAATTTTAACTAGTAAATATAAATAGGGTGAAAATTAATTAATTTTTTATTTTTAATATTATAAGAAAATATTACTATGAAAGACCTAGTTGATCCCAAAGAGTGACCATGGTGAAGAGATAATAGATTCAATATGGAGGATGCCTAATAGCTGAAACTAGTACAACTTAGGTAAGTGATGCATTAATTTCAATTTTTTGGAAAATTTTAATTGAAATTGAGATAGATATAGAAAAATATATATTCTAGGAAAAATGTAGATCCTGAAAATGACCCTAGGAAATTTTTAAGTAAACTAGGGGTAGAATGGGATATTAGGTAGGAAATAATTGGAATAATAAATGCATAACACATTTTTGGTAAATTGTTTGAAATTCACCATAAATAAATATTAGAGTTGGCCTAATAGAAAGGGTGGGAGAATTCAGGGTGACTGACTTCATAGCAAAGCACCGATTTAATATTGTTAGGGGTGGCTAATTATGTAGTAGAGGATTGATCCAATTATAAAAATAGATAAGGATAAAATAATACATTCAAGCTAATATAATATGTATTAAGTGGTTGATAAGTCTATTAAAGTAGTCTGAATATATAAATGATAAGAAAAGGGGTGACTATGTAAGAAAAGGGAAAATTAAGAAAAATAAGTTGATGAAGTAGTTAATTTTTAGTATTTTGAGAATATTTAAGAATGCATTTTATTATTGTTACATTGAGACCTAATACATTCTTTATTTGATATTTTCTAGAGGTGACAAAGATTTTGGCACCTAGTTGATGCATCCTAGCTACCAAATTTATTGGATTGATTATTAGATGTGGATTGAGATTGGATAGTTGCCTTGGGATTTGGAGGCATTATGGTGATGAGGAGGATCCCATTTAGTGTTTATGTAGTCACCATGTTCTTAAGAGCATGGGAGTGACTAACCAACACTTTAAAATGAGAGGTAGAGGGGGGATATGATATATATGGGCATCACAATGGAGGATGCCCATGATCTGCTTATAATTTCCATTGTTAGGACTCCAATAATATGTGATTTGATAGATAGAGGATGAGAGGTGATACCTAGCCCATTGGGCAACATGCATAAATAAGATTTATCTTGGGTTGCATGTTTGTTTGATGTGTATATCTCAACCATTCTAAATATTTAAAAGGCCTTGATAACACTTGTGATAACATGTGTGCTATGTCACAAATTAGATGAGAAGGAACTACTATATGTGGTAGCCTTATGTTAGTCAATCCTTGAGTAGGATGGATTATATGATCTAGAATCTATCATTTGGGTATAGATCATGCATGATAGGTATGGTATGCTGACCTAGGGGTAGAAGACAATGGGTCTCATCATTTTGCCAAGTGTTTGGATTTATAAGAGAATCCCTATGTATCGACCAACTAGGTTTCACCATGCATTTGATGATAGGTTACCTCAGTTGGTATGATAGAGGTAGGATCATGTTGTGTGTTTCATGCCCCATGTCCTAACTTTATATACTATGACATGAGTGTATATAGTGTGGTGTCCTTACATTGATATTATTGCCATATAGCTGAATTGAGAAACTATTACTACTAGTTTGGCATGTGTTTAGATCATGGGCCACTATACATCATGGGTGGAGCCACATCTAGTAGCTCATATACCTTGGCAACTAAGCCTACCACATCTAGAGTCCCCTCTAGTAGTGCCTACTTATTGGGCACAACATATTAGAGAGATAAGAGGGAAAGGAGGTGCAAGGGTGCCTAAGAAGATACCTATTATTAGGCATCAATGAGAGAGACCATAGAAAAATTAGGTTTACTAATAGGATGTAATAAGGCCTATTCTATAGGATGTAGATAATACAAGTGAGGATGTGGGAGTGGATCCATGGAAGGGGTGATAATGGTAACCTTGAGCTCATGGGAGATAGAGACACCATCTATGAGAGGGGACATAGATATGAGTAGTTACACATGGTGATCCTATGGTGGCTTCAAGACATAGATGGTTGATAAAGACCCCATGAAAGAGGGGATCATGATGGGATTGGGTTATGACTCTAGGTTTTGAAATTGTATAGAGGAAACTAATAGAGGAGGTGCTCTATGGTCAAACTAATGGGGAGACTATGGTTGGACATACTAGTACTAATGATAAGTGATTTGATGTATTCATTTTTTGACATAGATCACTACTTGAATTTTTTTTCATGTATTTAGTGATAGATAGATGGTTTGAGATATATATACATGAGATCTGATATATATTTAGTTTTTGTTTTGAAAGTATTGCAACATATGAGATTAGATTGGGAGCCATGATTATGGCCACACATCATGATATTTTGGATGGGGTGTTGTCACATTATGAGTAATCAACATTAGTAGACCCTGTGGTACCTATTATCAATTTGGAGTGCACCCTATTCAAAGATGTGCAAGCACACCTTCTCTCTAGTTGATATAATTGGATCTTCTTAGAGTGTGGTTGACTCTAAAATGAGAATAACCTATAGAGAGGGCTATTTCCCTTAATATCTATCACTAAAACTAATCTATTTTTAAATTTTGGGGTGAAAAGGGAAGAAAGAAGCTAAAAGGGAAGAACGAAGCTAAAAGGGAAATACTACTTACTATGGTGATGCACCTCAGTAATTTGTTTATTCTCTAAATTTTTTTAAAACTAAGGCACACATATGAATCTAAAATAATCTCTGCAATTATTCCTAAATAGAAGTGTTTCAAAAGAAGGTTTACAAGAAGCTTGCAATGTAATTTCTATTCCTAACTCTTCAAAAGCCCTGTAGAGGTGAGATTTAAAATAATAGGTGAGGAAAGGACCTGAAAGAAGGGGATACAAATCCCAATTATATATTGGTACAAAATAAAAAATACACTCTATTCTAGTCTAAACTCATGTGTAAAAGATCTCCTTTATTGATGTATGATGGCAAATTATAGTTTTTGTTCTAGCTTTAGGAATAATGAAAATTGGCTTCAAAAAGTCAATATATATGTCCAAAATAAAATCCTATATCCCAAGTGGTGTATAAAGGAGATAAGTATTAGTCTTGTTTAGTTAACTCAAGACCTAATTCCCTTGCAATATTCAATCAAAACTTCAAATATCCTCAAACTCCATAAAATATGCATGATCCTCAATGTTTGTGTAGGAATAAGGTGGTGGGCCCCTTGCCAAGTAAAAATTATTTTTCATGAAATATACGCCAATCTGGATGCTTAACTCAAGATTGAAGCTGAGTTGGAAGTATTTGAAAGCCTTGAATTACATGATAACCAAGGATATATGCATGACTTGTCAACTAGTCAACTGAAGTGAAAGACTAGTCAACTCCAATTTTAGCCTTCACTTGCATGAAATAGTCCTTGAAATATGAATTATGCATGATATATTCATGGAAACAAAGGATAAGTTTCATTGAAAGTTCATTATGAACTTCTTGATGATAATCCAATGCCAAACTCAAAATTAACACTTGATCAATTAGGCCTATTAGGCTAAATAGGCCTAAAAGTCAAATTGAGCACTTGGACTCCATGAAATTTATAATAACACATAATGAAACTTTAAAAAAAATTAAATAGACCTGGAAAAACTTTTCTCATCATAATCTATGTGATTTTTATGAAAAAACTCTCACCATTAAGTTAACAGGGTTGACTAGGCCTATTTTGCTCCATTTTCCTACAAATTGGCCATTTTGATTGAGTTGGTAGGGAAACTTACAAGAATATTTATAATAAATTAAAGATTTTTGGATGAATAATAATATTTATTCTTCACTCTCCAATTATTTTTTTCATTTAACTTCCTTGTACTTCATTTTCCATGATTTTTTCCATAAAAAACATGATTTCTAACCTGATCCATAAAACTCCATACATAAAATTGGAATTTATGGAATACTATTAGAATTTAATTGATGTTTGAAAATTTGTCATGTTGATCCATGGTGATTTGATGTAAATAAAATTAACTTTTTTGCAAAACTAGTTTTTTGAGGGTTTAGGAGGGGTTTAAAGCTAAATCCAAAACTCTTTCCATTTATGTGTATCAAACCTCCAAATCCAAAAATCTTTCCATTTATGTGTATCAAACTAACCCACATAACATCCATAAAAATAGTGGTTTCCCATAAAAAATATATGCAAAGTTATCATGTGGAGGAAATTTGCTTGTAGGGTTTTGCTTGCATTCTGGGCTACCTAACTAAGCTCTTAACGATTGTTCATAAAGAATAACCCATAAAATTATCTAAATTGTTGATTAATTATTATTGAATATGGGTCCCAAAAACATACTAATATAATTTGGCTAAACTCCTCGTGTGGTGAAAAATTTGAGCATCTGAATAGGAGGCTTGAAAAGGTGTTTTGAAGTACAAAAAGTGAAAAACTTAACCAGGATGAAAATGACTCTTCCCCTAATTCTCAAAGCTTGAAAAAATAACTATGAGGTCTGTAACATTCTATAAAAACACTCTAAAAACATCTTTTTCTCAAAAATAAAAAAAATCCTTTTTAGCCTATATGCCTATAAAAAGCTTGTATGAGCATGGTTTGCATATAATTTGGAGTTTTCAAACTCTTTAGATGTCCTATGATGATTTTAATTTTTTTTTCCATGATTTTAAAACTTTCACCTAGTCTTAGAAACCTCTGTGGCACTTCAAAATGCTGCATACTCCAATGGTGACCTCAAATGGACATGCTGATAACTGTGACAAAATAGTGAGGGCTTACACATTAAATAGCCTTAAAACTTGGATATATGATTTTAAAAATCATGATGACATTGTGTACCAAATTTCAAGCCCTAAATCCTAGCATATATGTGAGATATTTCAATTTTTCTCTTTGTACATGGACTGTGACATATATGACTATGTTTTTGCATATTTGAAGGTGCTTTCATAAAATTTTGAGGTTTTAAAAGTCAAAATCATCTTCAATTATCTCACTAGTCCTTTCAAGAGTTTGAAATCAAAATTTACCCCTATTTTAAACATGCTTAGACCTTGAAACAAGGCATTTAGTCCTCTCACAGTCAACCTCTATACAATGGTATTGTATAGTACTTTTAAGGACTCATATTATGATATATGATCTTTTTACAATGTTTGAAGGTTTATATTGACTAATTTTAATTTCTTAAGATGACATAATAACCCTCAAACCATGATTTTTATCCCCTATATAGGTATGTTCCATACAAGTCTATAGTGTTTGACTGTATAGGTAGTCCTTTGAGAGTTATTTCATTAACCCATTGATGATATTATCATCATTTCCATCTTCAAACTCTTCATACAATGGATATGAAACAACCCTATAAGCCACTACCTATTCTTGTTCTTGCTTGCATTAAAATACCTTGTAAATGTTTACATGCATGTCACTCCTAAGTATGGTTTGAATGTTTCCATTTTCCTCTAATGATTAACTAGTCCTTGTCCTTTTAAAATTAAATTCATCTTAGTTATTATGCCTTTCCTGGATTAGAAAGTGCTTTATCCTTAAGATATTTATAGGTAATGACTGTGTTGTAGGCCTATTTGCTTGCAAAAATTGTTGTATTCTCCCTTCTAGGTATCTTTTATCTCCCTTTGAATGGATCCTACATTATACTTAGATTTCCTGTAAACCCCTAATATATATTAATTCTAATAGTTTCTTAGGGTCTCCAAAGTCCTCATAGATCTCTTTTATCCTTAAAGAACTAACTTATTGTGATCATATAGGCATGTAGGTTAACTCTAAGGCTATAGATGGTGATCAATGAGGGATGTGACTACAGGTCATAATTTACCCTTTATGTTGATGCTAATAAACATTTATACTAAAAAAACTTCATGAAATTTGAAACCAACATGACAACTAAGACCCTAGTCATGTAGGTTAAATCTTGTCATGCTCATTAGCTTGAAGGTTGGCTGTAGATGATCTTATGGCTAGATATAGATGAGTATTTTGAAGTGACAACTTTTGATGGCTTGTCATGTTGTTTTCAAACTTGAATTAGTCACATGATGATACCAACATGCTAAATATAAATTTCTATTCTTAGTCACAAACCTATTCTTGAAGCAACTAACTGTATCTTTCATGATGGTATAGACTATATAGAGTTTTAAGTGCACTTATGGCTCATTAGCCCTATATAAGGTCTATTAAACTTGAAACTGACTTTTTATCCTTGTAAATTCATGTTTATGTTTCTTACATAATCAAACATGTCTATGTTAATCTAAACTCAAAACCAAGCTTTCAAGAGTTCAACTCATGTGCAACTAGTCCTCCTAACAAGGCACAACCTTGTAGGTGCCTTTTAATGACTGTAGATGGTTATTAAGGCATGTAGGTCTTTATCTCTACCTATAGTGTATTTTTCACTTCTTTTTGATTTAATTTATACTATGAGAATTTTCTTTCCTATCAATTGAATGTTCTTACTTTGGAAACCACTACCCTACCATCATTATTGAAACAAACTTTTCTTCTTATATACACTTGATCATACTTGACTTATGCAAGGTGGTGTCTTTTGTATAGACTAACAAGACATGCTTATGTATTAAAAATTTGTATGTGGATCTTGATTGTTATGAAAACCTCTTCATATAGTCATAATCTTACTAAAGTGACTAGTATTATTTGATATTTGATAAAGGTAAGACCTTTCATTTCTATGCTAGCAACTGTAGGTGTTCATACAAGATGATTGTAGGCTATTTGTGATGTCTCCCTATTTATTAACACAACATAATATAGTATTTTTTGTCTCCATACTTCCATGATTACTCCCCAACATTAATGACCTTATGAAAAAGTCAAAAAACCCTCTATGCACACTCAAAGCACCAATTCACTTTCTTGACTATACTCTACGTCCCAAGGTTGGCTGTAGCTTAGATTTTGGCACTATATATTGAAATTTTGGTATGAATATAGAGTTTTTATGTTGGTAAGACTTTATACTAGCTATAAATCCCTTATCTTCCATACCTTAAAGTTATAGTGCATTAATACTTAATCATTAGCTTTCTTGAGCCTAGAAAGACTTCACTTTTGCTAATCCACTGTAGGTTACCCCACAGTAAGCTTGTAGGGTTTAATATACTCTTTTAAATACCTTATTTATGATGATATTAATTGAAGATTCAAATGTCTTATAAAACCTCTATTTATTTCTTACCCTTCTCATTACTTTGATGTCATGCCAACCTCTTATGGACTATACCTCACAACTGTAAATGCACATATGATGTTATCTTTTATAGATTAGGATTACATATGATAATAAAGAAGGTTTAAAAAATGATTTGAACCTTTTTTCTCTTCTTTAATGTACTTGAGGAGGTCATTTACATATGATTTGATGTAAAAAACCCCATACCACTTTGAGATTGATGCCCTTGATGGAGCTCCATGATTGTAATGAACTAGCTATAGGAAATTTTATCATGAAATGATGCTCTTGATTTAGCCTAAAAAATATTTTCTCATGATGTTATGGCCTTATTTACCTACATATAAGTTACTTTATCTTCAAATTCTTGAAAACAAAAATGTCTCTCTCCTCTTGACCATATAATTCACCTTTAAAGCTCATAAATTGTAGAAATAGGCTCCTCCTAAAAAATATCCTTTGTTTAACCATATTGAATATGAAAAAGACCTAAAAAAATCCATGATAAGGTAGAAGGGATCCCTAATAATCTTCACCAAATGAAATTTTCCTGAAATGATGCCCTAGTGAAGAGAAAATGGAGAAAATCGGTTGCCTTTGTGGTTGCAAGGCTATAGAAATTAGCCTATCTTCACCTAAATGGTTCATGAGCCTAGAGAATAAAATTGAAGATAAAATTAAACCATCAATAATACCTATGAGTATAACTTCTTCATCCCAAATTTTAGACCTGTACCCTCCTCTAACAGTCTATGCCATTCTCAAACCTGCAAACATGTCACTATGTGCAAACTGGGCAAACACCTAGAATGGAATGGTTTTGGGCCTGTATGGCCATCAATTGCCATGAAATTAATGTTGGAGCTTGAAAATGACCTTCACTTGACTTCCCTTTCCCTAGATGTATGGAAACCATATGGATTTCATATAATTTCTTGAAAAATGAAGGAAAAGAGCCATATCTTACCTTTTAAAAGATGGATTTCACTTCCACCACTTGAAATAGAAGTTTGGAGAAGTATTACATGCAAATAATGCAAATTTAGACCCTTTTAATCTTTTTCATTCCTTATATATGACAATTTGCCATGTGTGGGGGGGTTTAAGGGCCTTTTAGGCTTAGAAAACATATAAGATGACTTTTTAAAGATTTGAAACTTTAGGAATAAGCTATTTTAATATTTTTGAATATGTTAAAAGCCCTTTTGGATATAATCAATGCTTTATTTGGAACCATTCTTTGACATTTTTGACTAAAATTAGTGTTTTTAGGTCACATATATGTTGGTTTTACTAGCTACAAAGGGCTATTGATTGAATTTAGAAAAGTTTCATATGATAGGGGTAGTAATTTGGCCTTGAAAAGTCAAATTACTAAAAATTTTGGTGACTCTCAAGGGTTGACTAGCTTGCTGGACAAAAGAACTCAAAAACTTTGGCTATGACAAACTTGGATATACATTGAAATTGGGAAGGATTTTACAAGCAAAGACACAAATAAGAGAAATGACATAAATAAAAAAAAAATTGTGTATGTGCTCACTTAGAGGAATGAACAAAAACATACTAGAAAATAAAAAAATAATTTTTGAAAGCATGTGCAAATGTACACTTAGAGGAGAACAACAATAGGAAGTCTATTATTTACAAACTAACCTCCACCTTGCTGGTCCTCCTAGATCAAAAGGAAATTTCTTGAGTTTAATTCTATGATGAGATGGAAAATGATGTATTAAATTTTCCCTTTCAAGCTTAGTGGTTGAGAAATCAAGTATCTTCTTTGCCAACTCCTTTAGCATGCTCATATGTGGAATAGTAGGAGAAAAGTAACCTCCAATGTAAACATACTCACTTGGTGGCTCTTCTTCTTTATCAAGCTTGATTTATTCATAATCTAGTTGACTAGGGTGAGCACAAAAAATACTTGTATTACCTTTTGGAAGGATATCCATGTTTGTAGGCTCATCAAGGAACTCATAGCCCATTTTAATAATTTGAAACAAGTCTATGTGAATAATGAACTCTTGAGGTGGTAGAATTAAAGGTCTACCCACTCTTTTCTCTTTGATTTGCTTGAAAAGGCTACTCTCTTTGGCTATAATCAGACCATAGTCCTCTTGGAGAAGAGTATATCCTATATCTAAAACTTCAAACAAGTCCTCCAATGAGCTTTATGGTTGATTGGTGAACTCTGACTACCCTAAAAATTCATCAAATTGATTAGCTATTACATCTATTTCCTCATCATCTTCATAAGATGGCATCTCTACTTCATCATCTTCTTCATAAACACTTACATCCTCCACAATACATTCTTTTTTAAGTTAATTTGAATCTGTAACTTCCTGCTCTAGTTCCCACATGACATGCTCCTCTTTTTGAGTGTGTATGACATGAGTGAAAGATGGATCAAATTTTGATATAACTTGAATTATTTGGGTAGACTCATCATGGAGAGTTGGAGGGAAGCTCATGAAGCTTGGAATCTTGAATGAAGTAGATTTTTATGCCATTGTAGGTTCATTTTTCTTTCTCCATAGTGTTATCTTTTATAGATTAGGATTACATATGCTAATACAGAAGATTTAACAAATGATTTGAACCTTTTTTCTCTTCTTTAGTGTACTTGAGGAGGTCATTTATATATGATTTGATGTAAAAAACCCCATACCACTTTGAGATTGATGCCCTTGATGGAGCTCCATGATTGTAATGAACTAGCTATAGGAAATTTTATCATGAAATGATGCCCTTGATTTAGCCTAAAAAATATTTTCTCATGATGTTATGGCCTTATTTCCCTACATATAAGTTACTTTATCTTCAAAACCTTGAAAACAAAAATGTCTCTCTCCTCTTGACCATATAATTCACCTTTAAAGCTCATAAATTGTAGAAATAGGCTCCTCCTAAAAAATATCCTTTGTTTAACCATATGGAATATGAAAAAGACCTAAAAAAATCCATGATAAGGTAGAAGGGATCCCTAATAATCTTCACCAAATGAAATTTTCCTGAAATGATGCCCTAGTGAAGAGAAAATGGAGAAAACTGGTTGCCTTTGTGGTTGCAAGGCTATATAAATTAGCCTATCTTCACCTAAATGGTTCATGAGCCTAGAGAATAAAATTGAAGAGAAAATTAAACAATCAATAATACCTATGAGTATAACTTCTTCATCCCAAATTTTAGACATGTACCCTCCTCTAACATTCTATGCCATTCTCAAACCTGCAAACATGTCACTATGTGCAAACTGGGCAAACACCTAGAATGGAATGGTTTTGGGCCTGTATGGCCGTCAATTGCCATGAAATTAATGTTGGAGCTTGGAAATGACCTTCACTTGACTTCCCTTTCCCTAGATGTATGGAAACCATATGGATTTCATATAATTTCTTGAAAAATGAAGGAAAAGAGCCATATCTTGCCTTTTAAAAGATGGATTTCACTTCCACCACTTGAAATAGAAGTTTGGAGAAGTATTACATGCAAATAATGGAAATTTAGACCCTTTTAATCTTTTTCATTCCTTATATATGACAATTTTCCATGTGTGGGAGGGGGGGTTTAAGGGCCTTTTAGGCTTAGAAAACATATAAGATGACTTTTTAAAGATTTGAAACTTTAGGAATAAGCTATTTTAATATTTTTGAATATGTTAAAAGCCATTTTGGATATAATCAATGATTTATTTGAAACCATTCTTTGACATTTTTGACTAAAATTAGTGTTTTTAGGTCACATATAGGTCGGCTTTACTAGCTACAAAGGGCTATTGATTGAATTTAGAAAAGTTTCATATGATAGGGGTAGTAATTTGGCCTTGAAAAGTCAAATTACTAAAAAATTTGGTGACTCTCAAGGGTTGACTAGTTTGCTGGACAAAAGAACTCAAAAACTTTGGCTATGACAAACTTGGATATACATTGAAATTGGGAAGGATTTTACAAGCAAAGACACAAATAAGAGAAATGACATAAATAAAAAAAAAATTGTGTATGTGCTCACTTAGAGGAATGAACAAAAACATACTAGAAAATAAAAAAATAATTATTAAAAGCATGTTCAAATGTACACTTAGAGGAAAACAACAATAGGAATTCTATTATGTACAAACTAACCTCTACTTTGCTGGTCCTCCTAGATCAAAAGGAAAGTTCTTGAGTTTAATTCTATGATGAGATGGAAAATGATGTATTAAATTTTCCCTTTCAAGCTTAGTGGTTGAGAAATCAAGTATCTTCTTTGCCAACTCCTTTAGCATGCTCATATGTGGAATAGTAGGAGAAAAGTAACCTCCAATGTAAACATACTCACTTGGTGGCTCTTCTTCTTTATCAAGCTTGATTTATTCATAATCTAGTTGACTAGGGTGAGCACAAAAAAGACTTGTATTACCTTTTGGAAGGATATCCATGTCTGTAGGCTCATCAAGGAACTCATAGCCCATTTTAATAATTTGAAACAAGTCTATGTGAATAATGAACTCTTGAGGTGGTAGAATTAAAGGTCTACCCACTCTTTTCTCTTTGATTTTCTTGAAAAGGCTACTCTCTTTGGCTATAATCAGACCATAGTCCTCTTGGAGAAGAGTATATCCTACATCTAAAACTTCAAACAAGTCCTCCAATGAGCTTTATGGTTGATTGGTGAACTCTGACTACCCTAAAAATTCATCAAATTGATTAGCTATTACATCTATTTCCTCATCATCTTCATAAGATGGCATCTCTACTTCGTCATCTTCTTCATAAACACTTACATCCTCCACAATACATTCTTTTTTAAGTTAATTTGAATCTGTAACTTCCTGCTCTAGTTCCCACATGACATGCTCCTCTTTTTGAGTGTATGACATGAGTGAAAGATGGATCAAATTTTGATATAACTTGAATTATTTGGGCAGACTCATCATGGAGAGTTGGAGGGAAGCTCATTAAGCTTGGAATCTTGAATGAAGTAGATTTTTATGCCATTGTAGGTTCATTTTTCTTTCTCCATAGTGTTATCTTTTATAGATTAGGATTACATATGCTAATAAAGAAGGTTTAACAAATGATTTGAACCTTTTTTCTCTTCTTTAGTGTACTTGAGGAGGTCATTTACATATGATTTGATGTAAAAAACCCCATACCACTTTGAGATTGATGCCCTTGATGGAGCTCCATGATTGTAATGAACTAGCCATAGGAAATTTTATCATGAAATGATGCCCTTGATTTAGCCTAAAAAATATTTTCTCATGATGTTATGGCCTTATTTCCCTACATATAAGTTACTTTATCTTCAAAACCTTGAAAACAAAAATGTCTCTCTCCTCTTGACCATATAATTCACCTTTAAAGCTCATAAATTGTAGAAATAGGCTCCTCCTAAAAAATATCCTTTGTTTAACCATATGGAATATGAAAAAGACCTAAAAAAATCCATGATAAGGTAGAAGGGATCCCTAATAATCTTCACCAAATGAAATTTTCCTGAAATGATGCCCTAGTGAAGAGAAAATGGAGAAAACTGGTTGCCTTTGTGGTTGCAAGGCTATAGAAATTAGCCTATCTTCACCTAAATGGTTCATGAGCCTAGAGAATAAAATTGAAGAGAAAATTAAACCATCAATAATACCTATGAGTATAACTTCTTCATCCCAAATTTTAGACCTGTACCCTCCTCTAAAATTCTATGCCATTCTCAAACCTGCAAACATGTCACTATGTGCAAACTGGGCAAACACCTAGAATGGAATGGTTTTGGGCCTGTATGGCCATAAATTGCCATGAAATTAATGTTGGAGTTTGGAAATGACCTTCACTTGACTTCCCTTTCCCTAGATGTATGGAAACCATATGGATTTCATATAATTTCTTGAAAAATGAAGGAAAAGAGCCATATAATTTTTTTCTCCACAACTACCTCTTTTTTCTATCCAATGGTTTTTTGAATTGAATTCCAAGATGGGAAGGCTAGAGGAGGGTAAGAATGACTTGAAACACCTTTAGACTTGATCCCCAAGGGAAGAATAGGTGGCATATATGAAGGCTCTAGTGGAACAATATAAGAGACATGAGACTGAGGATAATGTACTTGCTATCCTTCAAGACTCCTAAGCTCATATCTATTCTTGTAATGAAACCTCTAATATCCAACATATTATCTAAGAGATTTTGGTGATTTTCCCTCTCAATGGGTGTCCATTCTTTCTTCACTAGCTGTAACGACTCCCTCAAATGATGATTTAGGTGATTAGGGGTATCTTGGCCATAATAGCTTTGTGATTAAAACTCTAGTGCATGATTTTAAAGGATCACTAAAGTTTATTTAAGTGCTAATATGGATTATGTAGCTGTAAAATGGCCATGATTATGTTGGCTAGATGGTTAGAATGTCTAATGATAGGGCTAGTAAGGAGATATATTATGATATATTGGCTATTCATAGGGAGGATTAGGGAATTACTCCTATATGTATGGCTAATATAGGTCCTCATACTACTGGCAAGGATCACAGTGTGGTTGGTGATACTAATCATAGTTAGGATTATATGGATCAAATAAAATCAAGCCATTAGAGATCATTAGTAAAACAAGTGTGAAAGTAGTCAATATTTGAAATGATATTTGATGTTCATAACCATATTTGAGTGCCTAAATGTTGCACTGATCTTCTGATTACCTCCAAAGGCTAGTATGTAGAAAAAAAGTCCCATTGGGCATGTCAATGGAGTGTACCTTGTTCAAAGATGTGCAATCACACCTTCTCTCTAGCTGATACAATTAGATCTTCTTAGAGTGTGTATGACTCTAAAATCAGAATAACTTCTAGAAAGAGCTGGTTCTCTTAATATCTATCACTAAAACTAATCTATTTTTGAATTTTGGGGTGAAAAAGGAAGAAGGAAGCTAAAATGGAAATCCTACTTACTGTGGTGATGCACCTGATTAATTTGTTTATTCTCTAATTTTTTTTGAAACTAAGGCACACATATTAATGTAAAATAATCTCTACACTTAATCCTAAACATAAGCATTTCAAAACAAGACTTGAAAGAAGCTTACAATGCAATTTCTATTCCTAGCTCTTAAAATGACCTGGAGAGGATGAGATTTAAAATAATAGGTGAGGAAAGGACCTATAATAAGGTTATAAAATTCCCACATATATGCTGGTACACAATAAAAAAACACTCTCTTTTGGTCTAAACTCATGTGCAAAAAATCACCTTTATTGATGTATGATGCCAAATTATAGTTTTTTTGTTCTAGCTTTAGGAATAATGAAAAATGGCTTCAAAAAGCCAATAAATATGTCCAAAATAAAAGCCTCTAGACAAAGTGGAGTATAAATGAGATAGATATTAGTATTTTTTAGTGAACTCAAGACCTAATCCCTAATCCCCTTATAATATTTAATCAAAACTTCAAATATCCTCAAACTCCATAAAATATGCATGATCTTCAAAGTTGGTGTAGGAATAAAGTGGTGGGACCCTTGACAATTCAAAATTATTTTTAATGAAAGATATTCCAATATGGATGCCTTAAATCAGGCTTGAATATGAGTTTAAAGTATTTTAAAGCCTTAAATTACATGATAACCAAGGATAGATGCATGACTTATCAACTAGTCAACTGAAGTACAAGACTAGTCAACTCCAATTTAGCCTTCACTTGCATGAAATGTTCTTTAAAATCCTAATAATGCATGATATATTCATGGAAACAAAGGATAAGTTGCATTGAAACTCCATTATGAATTTCTTGATGACCATCCAATGCCAAACTCAAAATTGACACTTGATCAAATAGGCCTACTAGGCCTAAAAGTCAAACTAAGCACTTGGACTCCATGGAACATAAAAAAAGACACAATTAAACCTATAAAATAATAAAATATACTTTTAAAAACTTTTCTCATCACAATATATGTGATTTTGATGAGAAAACTCTCACCATTAAGTGAACAAGGTTGACTAGGCCTATTTTGCTCCATTTTCCTGTAGACTGGCCATTTTGATTGAGCTAGTAGGGACACTTCCAAGAATATTAATGATCAAATAAATATTTTAGGATGAATAAATAGTATTATTATTCAATATATATTGATTTTTTTCATTGAACTACCTTATACTTCATTTTCCTTGCTTTTTTATATAAAAAATATGATTTATGCCTTGATCTTATAGCTCCATATATAAAATTGGAACTTCTGGAATCCTCTCGGAATTTACTTTATGCTTGAAATTTTTTTAGGTTAATACATTGTTATTTCATGTAAATAAAATCAACTTTTTTCAAAACTATTGTTTTGAGGGTTTAGGAGGGTTTTAAAGCTGAATCTTTAAAATGATGATTCATTAAGTACAATATTCAAAATAAAAAAATATTGAAATTTATGTTTATAAAAATGATCCCCATAAAATCCTTTAAAATATTAGGTTCCCATGTAAAATATATGCAAGATTATCATGTGGAGGAAATTTCTCTATAGAGTTTTACTTACATTCTGGGCTACCTATGCTCTTAATCATTGTTCATAAATTATAGATCCTTAAGTGATCTAAATTATTCATTAATTATTAGTTAATATGGATCCTCAAAACATACTTATATATTTTTTCCAAAATACTCACGTGGTGAAAGATACAAACATTCAAATATGAGGCTTAAAAGGGTGTCTAGAATTACAAAAAGTGAAAAAATTCACTAAGATGAAAATGACTCTTCCCCTACTTCTAGAATTATGAAAAAATAATTATATGGTCTATACCATGATTTAAAAACACTCTAAGATCATTTTTTCTCTAAAATTCAAAAAAACCCTTTTTTCTCTAAAAGTAAAAAAAACCCTTTTTGGCTTATATGCATGCAAAAGCTTGTATGATCATGGTTTGCATATAACTTGGAGTTTTTACACTCTTGAAATGTCATATGATGATATAAAAATATTTTTAAATTATTTTAAAACTTTCACCTAGACTAAGAAGCCTCTGTGGCACTTCAAAATGTTACCTACTCCAATGGTAACCTCCAATGGACATGCTGATGACTATGACAAAAGAGAGATCTTCCACTCATACAATATACTTTAAACTTGGATAGATGATTATAAAACTCATGATGACCCTATTTACTAGATTTATAGTCATAAATCCAAGTGTAGATTCCAAAATATTTAATTTTCCTTTAAATTTGCTCCCTATGCATAGACTATGACATACATGACTATGTTTTTGCATTTTTGAAGGTGATTTCATAATGTTTGGAGGTTTTAAAAGTAAAAATCATATTTGATTATAAAAATATTCCTTTAAAGAGTTTGAAAACAACCTCTACCCCTATTTCAAGCATGTTTAAACCTTAAAATAAGGCATTCAGTCCTCTCATAGTCAATCTTTGTACATTGGTCTTGTATAGTACTTTCAAGGGCTGATATTATTATATATGATCTTGGTATAATGTTTGAAGGTGTCTAAAACCGTGATTTTGATCCCCTATACATTTATGTTTCGTACAAGTTTGTAGGGTTTGACTGTATAGGTGGTCCTTTGAGAGTTATTTCATTTCCCTGTTGATGATATTGTCATCATTTCACTCCTAAAATTTTTCATCCAATGGATATGAACCTATAAGATACTAACTACTATTGTTCTTTCTAGCATTGAAAGACCTTGTAAATGTGTACATGCTTGTCACTCCTAAGTATTGTTGTAGGTTAATATTTTATATTTTAAGCCCTTCCTTAGCTTGAATGTGTCCATTTCCCTCTGATGATCAAATATTCCTTGTTATTTCAAAATTCCATTCCTCTTAGGTATTATGCCTTTCTTGGGTTAGAAATTTCTTTATCCTTAATGAAACTATAGGTAATGACTATACTATAGACCTATTTGCTTACAAAAAATTTTGTATTCTCCCTTCTAGGTCTCTTTTAGTTCCCTTTGAATGGATCCTACGTTGTACTCAGATGTACTTTGAACCCCTAATAGAGATGAGTTATAATAGTGTCTTACAATCTCCAAACACCTCACAGGTCTCTTTGATCCTTAAAGAACCAAATTACTATGATCATATAGGCCTGTAGGTTAACTCTAAGGTTGTAGATGGTGACCAATGATGGATGTGACTGTAAGTCATCAATGCCCCTTTATGTTGATGATAATCAACATTTATACTCAGAAAACTTCTTGAAATTTGAAAAAAACATGAAAACAAAGACCCTAGTCATGTAAATTAAACTTGTCATGCTCATTATCTTGAATGTTGGTTGTAGATGATCTTAAGGATGGCTATAGATGAGTATTTTGAAGTAACACTTACCTTTTGATGTCTCATCATGTTGTTTTAAAACTTGAATTAGTCCCTTGATGCTACCAACATGCTAAATCCACCTTTCTCTTTTTAGTCACAGACCTATTATTGAATCAATTGATTGTATCCTTCATGATGTTATGAACTATATAGAGTTGTAGATGCACCTGTGGCTTATCAATCCTATATAAGGTCTATTAAACTTGAAAGTGCCTTTTTATCATTATTTATTCCCGTTGATTTTATTTTTATAATCAAGAATGTATATGTTAATCTAAACTCAAAACCAAGCTTTCAAGAGTTCAACTCATATGCAACCAGGCCTCCTAATAAGGCACAAGCCTGTATGTTCCTTTTGATGATTGTAGATGGTTATAAAGGCATGTATGTCTTTTTATCTACTTGCAGGGTATTTTTCACTTCTTTTGGATGAAATTTAGACTATGAGACCTTTCTTTCCTATTAATTTAATGTTCTTTATTTGGAAACTACTACCCTACCATCATTGTTGAAATAATTTTTCCTTCTTAAATACAACTGATTATATTTGCGTTATGCAAGGTGGTGTCCTGTGTACAAATTAACAAGACATGACTATGTATTAAAAAGTTGTATTTGGATCTTGATTGATATGAAAACCTATTTATACAGTCATAATCTTACTGAAGTGACCAATATTATTTGATATTTGGTCAAGGTATGACCTTTCATTTATGTGCTTAACAGTTGTAGGTGTTCATACATGATGACTATAGGTTATTTATGGTGGCTCCCTATTGATGAACATAACATAATATGCTATTTTTTGTCTCCATGCTTCCATGATTACTACACAACATCAATGACCTTATTGAGAAGTCAAAAAACCCTCTATGCACACTCAAAACACCAATTCACTTTCTTGATTGTACTCTAGCTCCCAAGGTTGGTTGTAGGTCCTTATTGGGGATATAGCTTGAATTTTAGAACTATATATTGAAATTGTGATATGAATATAAGGTTTGTATGTTGTAAAATTTTATAATAGCTATAAATCCCTTATCTTCCATACATTAATGTTATAGTGCATTGGCACTTAATCATTAGCTTTCTTGAGCCTAGAAAGACTTCACTTTTGCCAAGCCACTATAGGTTACCCCAAAACAAGCCTTTAGGGTTTCATCTACTCCTTTTAATCACTTTTTGGATGATGATATGAATGGAATCTTCAAATGTCTTAGAAAAACTCTATTGATTGCTTACCCTTCTCATTACCTTGATGTCATGCCAACCTCATATGGATTGTACCTCACAATTGTAGATGTACATATGATGTTATCTTGTATAGATTAATACTATATATGAAAATAAATAAGGTTTAACACATGATTTTTACCTTTTTCCTCTTATGATTGTACTTGAGGAGGTCATTTCCATATGATTTGATGTAGAAAACCCCATGCCACTTTGATATTGATGCCTTTGATGGAGCTCCATGATTGTAATGAACTAGCTGTATGCCCTTTTCTCATGAAATAATGCAATTTCTTTGCCATATAACCTATTTTATCATGATTTGATGGAATTTTTTCCCTACATATAATTTTATTGATCTTCAAGACCTTGAATACAAAAATGTCTCTCTCCTCTTGACTGTATAATTCACCTTTGAAGCTCATAAACTATAGAAATATGCTCCTAAAAAATATATTTTCTTTGACCATATGACATATGAAAAAGAATTTAATAAATACATGAGAAGGTATATGGGATCCCTAATAAGCTTCACCAATTAGAATTTTATTTAAATGATGCCTTGGTGAAGAGAAAATGGAGAAAACTGGTTGCCTTTCTGGTTGCAAGGTTATAGAAATTGACATTTCTTAAAATGAATGGTTCATGATCCTAAAGAATCTAATTAAAGAGACACTTATACCATTATTAATCCCTCTGAGTCTAGTTTCTTCACCCCATATTTCAAACTTGTACCCTCCTTTAATAGTTTGTACCATCCTCAAAACTGCAAGTAGGTCACTATGTTCAAATTAGGCAAACACCTAGAATGGAATGGTTTTAGGCCTATATGGATATAAATTGGCATAAAATTAATGTTAGATATTGGTAATGACCTTCACTTTAATTCTCTTTCCTTGGATGTATGGAAACTATATATATTTTATACAATTGCTTGAAAAATGAAGGAAAAGAGCTGTATCTTGCCTTTTAAAAGATGAATTTCACTTCCACCACTTGAAATAATTTTTTTGAGAATTATTACATTCCAATAATTAAAAATTATACCCTTTTAATCTTTTTCATGCCTTAAGTATGACAATTTTGCACGTGTGAGGGGGTTTTGGGGCCTTTTGGGCTTAGAAAACATATAAAATGACTTTTTAAAGATTTGAAACTTTAGGCATAAGTTATTTTCATATTTTTGAATATTTTAAAAACCATTTTAGATATAATTAATGCTCTACTTGAAACTATTTTTTGATATTTTTCATCAAAATGAGTGTTTTTAGGTCACATATAGGTCAGTTTGACCATCTACAAAGGGCCATTGACCAAATTTAGGAAAGTTTCATATGATAAGGGTAGTAATTTCACCTTGATATATAAAATTAATAATAGTACCATTTTTCCAAACTTATGATATCTAGTTTAGACTAGTGGGGGAAACTTATGCTAGTTAGTTTAGAACTTATGCTAGTTAGTTTAGACTGGTGGGGGAGATTGCCTACTAATTATAGGCATGAGGAGATGGATTATAACCACCTATATGAGTAGGAGAGGGATAGGTCAAAGCATAGAAAGAATTATCACATGAGTGAGCCACCCATATGGTGACCACTATAGAGTTTGAATATGTGCAGGCCCAAGTGGCCAATCTACATGGAAGAATCATTGTCTTCAGATCCCAAACTTCCTCATTATAACACACCTTTCAGAGGGTTCAGTCATAGGAATCTATGGGTATCATGGATCAACCATAGGATAGACATGATGGATCATAACCTTAGATATATATATATATTATATTATATTCATATTTTATTAAAATCATGGTATATTTATTAATATGGACATTTCTTGGTCTACGATTTGTATTTGGTTATGGATGGATGTATTTACTTTATAGCACATGTATTTTAATTTCATTATATATTTTATGGGAAATATTTTTGGGAAAATATGATTGAGAGTGGGAGAGTGAATCCCTATTCAAAACTTTTCATTCAATTCCACTTAACTATGTATAAACCATTCTAACATGAATGTATATATTAGTAATCATAAGCATCAAATCATAAGAGCATGAAACACATGAAAACAACATATACATGGAAAACCCTCTATGGGAAGAAAACCCACTAATGAAGCAAATCAACTACAACATTATATGATAAAAATCAATCTTTAGTGAAGGACCTACTTCACATGGAGCACCAACCCCAACTATCTCATCACTAACTCAGCTAGGCTTTAGTAAGCACCCACTTGCAAGGATGCACCACCCCCCTAAGTGACTCAGTACCAACTCAGCCACATTATTGTTTGATCATCTTCATAAATCCTTGTATTTTATACAATATATGATGATCTACTCCATCTCTTCACTCACTTCAATCCCTCTTAATCTAACCTTCAGTCCTCTTCACTTAACTAGCCCTCTTCATAACTTGATTAATTCTTATAACCTTGATCCTCATATGCATAACCTCTATTATATATTAATAATATTTATCTAATGGTCTAGATTACCTCCTTATACTCTTTAATGATCTATATCATTCACTTATCCTCTTTTTCTCTCTCTCTAAACATACCAAAATAGGCCTAAATTGCCTTGCTTTTATACAAGTCACTTATTCATATATTTATTAATCAACCACACATTCAAGTCAACTATTTTTACCATGAGTATGTCTTTACATATTAAAATAACATTCCTTAATCTTGAATCAATCAATAAAATAGGTTAGCCATACATCAATTAGCCCTTACTCCTCTTTTAGGCCTATGGAGACCTTAAAAGGTCTTCTTAATAACACATTACCTTTGATATTTCTTGAAAAAAAAACCTAACATGGAAGGAAAAAGTCACATTCCACTCTAATATACCTTATTAAACTTCACTTTAGGTCCATAATACCTTTTAGGTCCAACTACCACTTGAACACCTCTTTAAATCACTGCTTATAAAAGACCTGCACATATACAAAAACTCTGTCTCAAACAATTGGGATATATAATTAAATTTTACAAAAAACCATGTAAAAAAAATTAAATATTTAAAAACATAATGAGCTAAGGATTATCACAAAATTCATCTAATGCTTCAACTCAAGGTAAAAAATATTAAACACTTCTCTGCAAGATGTTCAATCAAAACTACCAATTGATTCCAAAACATAGTCAAGAAAACATGAACATATGACACAAGATTTAATATATTAAAGGGATTTAAATGCATTAAAATGATCTTATAATATACTTATAGAAACCTAAAATAATCAGATCATGATATATAATGAAAGTTTTTGGTCTTATAGACCAATCTGATGACCTTTTCTCATATAGACTCTACTTAGTCAGATAAGCCATTTTTGATTTAATGTTTCAACCTCTTACATAGAATTATAAGATTATAGAAATAATGGATGAATCATTAAACACCCAAAAAAAAATAATCATGAATTTCAATGCATCATTCTCACATGAAAACACATCAGGAAACATCTTTTCACTTCTACCTGATTTCCTTACTATTTGTACCACTAGGTCTATTAGAGACTGGCTAATTTTGATCTCAAAATTTTCACACCTAAGATATGGAAGATATATATAAATATTAATGAACAAAAATTACAAGTATCACACTTTTATCTTCATCTAATTAGCAATTTTGACTTGGTCAACTTTGTCTTTTATAATAAATCTTTGAAAGATAAACACTTTCCTATAGGGTCTACTCACTCACTTGAGAAACCAATCACACTTTAATATAACTAGGAGAGTTTAATTAAACATCTAATCACTTTTCTAATCATATCAAACCATTCTAAGCTATTTAAAACAATATCTTCAACATCGAGTCATAGTTAGGGTTGTATGAGGGTTTAGACCATCTTTTAGTTTTAATGATGATTCTTATAAGTTAGATCCTCTTTCCAAAATTTTTTTTTTTGGAACTTTGAGCTATAATCCTTATTCATATAAAATTATAAACTTAGGTTCTCATGTAGATGACACACATGCTAATAAGCATTAATAAAACCTTCTTAGGTAGACAACTCTTCATTCTATGCACTCAAGAAACCTTGAAATACTTTTCAAGCCTTTTTTATAAACCTTGATCTAAAACTTCATACACATACTTAAAAAAACTTGAATCACCTATGTAAATGTTCACCTACTCTCTCATGCCATGGAAATTGATCCTGTTACCTCATTTAGTAGCCATCTCTCTTCTTACTTTCTAAGCCTTAATGAGTAAGTCTTATTAGGCCTTAAATCAGACGTTCTATCCACCTAGTAGACTTCACCTTGGAAACCATATATATTCTAATGCCTCTTGTGTAAACTCAAGAAACCTCATACACTCACTCTTCTTTGGAGATTTTAGAGAACATATTTGGAGCTACTTATAGATCTTCAGAGCATGACTCAAATCTTTGTAGCATCTTTAAAGTTGTATACACATATATTTGGATCTAACCTTCTAATCATTTTTGAGGTCCTCAACACCTCATGTATAACCTAAAAGAACCTCTATAATTCTCAAACACTGTTAAGTGTTTTAAAGATCATTTACTTCTTCATAGATCATTTGGAGCATCTTTAGAACTACTTACATAGATCTTCAGAGCACATAACTTCTTCTTCAGAGCTCACTCATTCCATCATGATACCTCAAGGCTTACCTGACCAAGCATATTCATATGAACCTTTGACATCATTAATGTTAGTTTGACATCAATGAAATAACCATGCATCTTCATAAGAACTTTTGACATCAATTATAACATTAAATATCAAAGCTCAACACTTACTGACAATGATCAACAATATCCCACTTTATCATTGATGGAAAATATACTCAAAAAACTCTATCAACCTCTTCTTGGTGAAAAACATTTGCTAGATCTAGTTCTTGTCCTTTTTCATCCTTCCTAATCTTTCTAATCTTTTCCCCCCTTTTACATTAATGACAAATGTCATCAACAACTATCGTCTCTCTTAGAATGAACTTAGATTATATGATCACTTCAACATAGATCAAGCTTAGTTAACAACTTGAATAGATACCCCTCAAATCATGCATACCTAATTTGAAAAACTCAATTATTAATGAAGGTAATGAGAATGATTAGTTCCCCCTCAGTATCTCAATGATTGTTAGGGACATGAATTACACCCAATTCCTATCTTAGATGTTCAAAATTTAGCTTTAGTAGTGGTTTGGTTAGGATGTCTACAATATGATCTTATGTAGAAACATATTCAAGTTTAACACTTTGTTCACTTACCTACTCTTTTTAAAAATGATATCTAATGGGATTGTGTTTGGTTCTTGAGTGTATGATAGGGTTATTTGAGACACTTATAGAAAATTTATTGTCATAGTAGATAGGACTTGGACCATCATACTCCACATTATAATCTTTTAAGGTTTGTCTCATCCATAATACCTATGTGCAACATTAATATACTATAATATAGTTATCCTCACAAGTGAATAAAGATACTGATGGTTATTTATTTCTTATCCATGACACTAGACATCCTCTTAAGAAAAAAGCTCCTCCACTGGTACTCTTCATATCATCTATACTTATTACCCAATCTACATCTGTGTAGGCTATTAAATTGAATTCCTTGCCTTTTGGATACCATAATACATAATCCATAGTCTCCTTGAGATACTGGAGTATCCTTTTGACTACTTTAATATGAATCTCCTTTGGATCTACCTAAAATCTTCCCATAAGACATACTGCTTGCATGTTTTCAGGTCTAGAGGTAGTGGTATATAATATACTTCCAATAATTGACCTATATGATGTCTGATTGACCTTTAAAGACTCATATACTTTGATTAACTTACATCCTATGGCCATGGGTATACTAAATTCCTTTCACTCTTCCATCTCAAACTTTTTCCAACATCTTTCTTATGTACTTGGCTTGTGAGATAAATATACCTTTTTCAATTTGAGTGATCTACAACCCAAGGAAGAATGATAGTTCACCTAGCATAAACATCTTAAAATCTTTATTCATCTCTTATAAAAATGCCTTTATCATTTTTTCATTATTTACACCAAGATTATGTCATCCACATAAATAACTACTATCAACTGATGGTCATCTTCTATCTTGATATATAGATTACTATCTACAACTCCTCATTTAAATCCTTGATGCAACAGATACTTGTCTAGCCTAACACATCAAGATCTAGGAGATTACTTTAAACCATAGAGATACTTTTTCGATATGCAAAAAATAATATTTTTTATCTATTAGAGAGAACCCTTTAGGTTTCTTAATGTACACTTATTCTTCCAAATTCCCATTTAGAAAGGTAGATTTGAGATCCATATGGTATTTGAATCATGCATAAGCTAAAAAAAATCTAATTTCCTCCAATATAGATACTAGTACAAAGGTCTCCTCAAAGTATACCTCTTTAACCTATGCATATTCCTTCCATGGCAATCTATAATTTTTTCTAATCACTTCTCCATCTTTATTCAACATATTTTTGAACACCCATTTTGTCCCAAAAACATTTTCATCTTTAGGTCTAGGAACTAGTTTCCAAGTCTCATTCTCGTCTATTTGATCTAACTCCTCATTCATATAATCTACCAAAAATTTGTCTTTGCTTGATTTTATAAGATTATTAGGTTAAATATTGGATAATAAAGCAAAATTCTCTTATTTATATTACTTATCACTCTTTTCCTTGTATGGATATCTATTTTCTTGTTGCAAATGATTTGAGATTTAGGATGATCTCTTTGGATCGATTTTGAAGGCCCTTTTGAATTATGTATCTTCATATTCTTATTCCTCATCATAAACATCTATAGTCTCCTCATCATTATTAAAGTGAAAATTCTCTAAAGTATTCTTTGATTGTGAGTGAGATTTTCTTTTCTCATCAACCTTTACATTTATAGTTTACACTATCTTTTGTATTCTATTGTTTTAACATCTATAAGATGAGCTCATTGATGAGTATCCTAATAATATTCCTTCATTAGATATGGAATCAAACTTACCCATGTTTTCATCATCTCTTTTGATGAAACATTTCTCCTAAAAACTCTAAAATGTTCTACATTTGTAGTTTTGCCCTTTCATAGTTCATAATGAGTCTTGATACCATTTATCCTTATTAGTCCTCTATTCAAAATGCAAATAATAATTCTAACTACCTCTCTCCAATATCCATTAGATAATATATATTCATGCAACATAGTTCCGTCCATTTATTGAAATATTCTATTCTTCCTTTCCACTAGCCTATTTTATTGAGGTATCCTAGCTGTTGAGAATTGTCTTCTTATTCCACGAGCCTCAAAAAAGTCATCAAACTCATTGAACCAAAAATATCCTCTTCTATCAAATCTTAAGCATTTGATTTTACAATTTTTATCATTCTCAACAAGGGTCTTAAATGCGTTGAACTTATCAAGATCTTCTAATCTCTCTTTAAAAAATGTAACCTAGGTCATTTTTGTGTAGTCATCAATGAGTAACATGAAGTATTTATCTCCTTGAATGATTTGAATTCTCATAGGCCCATAGAGATAAATTTGGATTAATTACAAGGGTTTTGTGGTAGAGTAATCATTTTAATTGAACCTTATTTTAGTCTACTTACCATGTTGACATGCCTTGTAAATAATGTTTATAGGTTTGATAATATTGGGCATGTTCTTCATAGACTTCTTAGTGCTAATTTTGACTAGATTGTCAAATTTTAGGTGTCTTAGCTTTTTTTTATATATCCAAATTTTAGCTATCTTATTCATGAAACATATCTCCTTCTTGATCTAATTTAGTACATATAAGTTGTTCTTAGTCCTTTTGGCATTGATAATTAACCTTCCTTATTTGGCTCTTCTTATCTCACATCCTTTGTTATGAAAGGTTATTGTGTGTCCTTATTTGCACATTTGACTTAAAATAAGTAGTTTATGCTTAAAACCTTCCACATATAACACCATTTGAGTCTTGGTATTTTCATTATCCAAACTCAAAACACCCTTGCTAACTATATTAGCAGTTGTGTTATCTCTAAACCTCACTATTACTACATTCTTATTTAATGAGATAAACTTATTTATATCTCCTATCATGTGACTTGAGTAGCCACTATATATATACCATTTCATGCCTTCATATTGAATTTGAAAATCAATCTTAACTAGTATAGAATCCTCTTTAGTCTTGTATTCCTCCTTGACAGGAGGTCCATCTTATTTCTTGGGTCCAATATGATCCATCTTGATTTGCTTTTTCTTCCATACAAATGTTTGATCCTTTTTATACATTCTAGTAGATTCATGCATTTTGTTGAATCTTTTAGGCCTTTAAACTTTATTAGATCATAATCTAACAATGTGTCTTATATTGTGACATATGTAATAAACAACATTTATGTACTTACCATGGTTAAAAAATGACTCATCCTTTTTTGCATTGGGTTGTATAATTGGTTTTTTTATGTAGATATTCTTGACTTGTTTTGAATTTTCATGCTCTCTCTTGAGCTTGCTCATTTTATCTATTAGTTATACATATTCAATCTTTACCTGGTTATAATCATATTCCTTTGATTTAAACGTTGTGTTGATATCTTCTAACTTACTATTGCGATCATTGATAGTCTTCTTTTGATTCTTAAAATTATCAAGTGATCTTATTAGCTTAGTTTCAAGGTTAAATTTAGCTTATCCTTCTTTACTATCATAGAATACTTCTTCATCATACATGTTGTCTTCTCTTTATTAATCACAAGACATCTTCTGCTCCTTAGGATCACCTTTAGGCTATAAAACTTACTCCAAAGGACCTACTATGATATGAATTATTATAAATAAGTTGACTACAAGGGGGGGTGAACCAGTCTTCAAAAATTCTCATTCAATTACACTTAACTATGTATAACCCATTCTAACATGCATGCACATCTTAACAACCATAATCATCAAATTATAAGAGCATGAACCACATTAACACAACATATATATGGGAAAAATTTGAAGGGAATAAAACCCATTGATGAAGAAAATTGACTATAGTACTATAAGACACGCATAAATCTTTAGTGAAGCACCCACTTCACATGGAACACTAACCCCAACTAGCTCAACACCAACTTAGCTAAGCTTTAGAAAGCACCCAATTGTAAGGAGGTTCTAACCCCTAGATAAATCAACACTAATTAAACTTCCCAATTATTTGATAAAATTTAGAAACCATTATTTATTATAAAATATATGATGATCTACTCCTTCAAATCTTCATTCACTTCAGTCCCTGTCTGACCTTCAACCCTCTTCACTCAACTAACCCTCTTCATGGATTGATTAGGTATTTTGACCTTGATCCTCATATGCATAACCTCTATTAAATATTAATAATATTGATATAATGGTCCAAATTACCTCCTTATACTCACCAATGATCTATATCATTCACTTATCCTCTTCTCCTTTCTCTCTAAACATACCAACATAGGCCTAAATTGCCTTGATTTTATACAAGTCACTTGATCATTATTTTCTTAGTTGGACACACATTAAAATAACTTAGGTTATCCATGAATAGGTATTTTCATATTAAAATAATATGCATTAATCATGAATCAATTAATATAATAGGTTGGCCATACATCAATTAGTGCTTACTCCTCTTTTAAACTTATGAAGACCTTAAAATATCTTTTGAACATGTTGCCATTTGATCTTTCTTGAAGCATATAAAAACACCTCAAATGGAAGAAAAAATTCATATTACACTCTAATATACCTTATATATCTTTAATTTAGGTCCACAATATATTTTAGGACCAACTACCACTTGAACCCCTCTTTAAATCATTTCTTATAAAAGGCTTATGCATATACTGAAACTCTATCTCAAAAAATAGAGGCATATAATTAAATTTGAAAAAAAAATGGAAAAAAAAATCATATTAATAAACCTCATGACCTCAAGGTCATCACAAAATTAATTTGATGCTTCAAATTAGGGTAAATAGGCTCAAATACTTCTCTGCAAGATGTTCACTTATAATAACCAACTGACTCCAATAGATAGTCAAGAAAACATGAACATATGACACATGATTGAATATATTAAAGGGATTAAAATTCATGAATTGGATATTATAAAATCCTTAGAGAAACCTCAACCAATCACATCATGAGCTCTAATGAAAACTATTGGTCTTATAGACTAATCTATTGACCTTTTCTCACATAGACTCTACTCAGTCAGATAAGCCATTTTGGATTTAATGTTTCAACCTCTTACATATAATTAAAATATTTTTAAAATCATGGATGTATCATTGAAGATCCAAAAAAAATCATCATGCATTTCAATGCATCACTCTTACATGAAAACACATTAGGAAACATCTTTTCACTTTTGCTTGATTTCTTTACTATTTGCACCACTAGGTCTATTAGTGACTGGGTAATTTTGATCACCAAATTTGAACACTTGAGATATGTAACCTATCTAAAAATATTCATGAAAAAAAATACAAGCCTCACACTTTGATCTTCATCTACTTAACAATTTTGACTTGGTCAACTTTATCTTTGATAATAAATCTTTAAAAGATAAGCACTTTACTTTAGGGTCTAATCTCTCACCTGAGAAACCAATCACACTTGGAGATACATGGTATATTTTAATTAAAACTCCAATAAATTATATGATCATATAAAATGGTTCTGATATCTTTAGAACAAGATCTTCAACATTAGGTCATATTTAGGGTTTTATAAGGGTTTAGACCATCTTTCAGTCTTAATGATCATTCATAAAGCTTATCTCCTCTTTCCAAAAAAAGTGCTTAGAAATTTTAGATATAAACCTTATTCATATACCATTAATATATTAGGTTCTCATGAAAATTCAACATGTGCCAATGAGCACTAAAAAAACCTTCTCGGGTAGATAACTCTTCATTCTTTGTACTTGAAAAACCTTGTAATAATTTTCAATCCTTTTTCTTGGAAACCTTGATATAAAAATTCATACACACACTTAAAACAAATTTAATAACCTCTATCACTATTCACATTCTCTCTCATGCCATGGAAACTAGTCCTATTACCTCATTTGGCCACCATCTCTCTTCTTGCTTTCTAAGCCTTAACTAAAAAATCTTATTAGGCCTTAAATCTAACCTTCTAGCCACCCTATAGACTTCACCTTGGAAACCTTATATGTTCCAATGTATCTTGTGTATATTCAAGTAACCTCATACACTCACTCTTATTTGGATCTTCAACAAAAAATATTCATAGCTACTTACAGATATTCATAGCACAACTGAAATCTTTGTAGCATATTTGGAGCTGCATACACATATCTTTGGAGTTGACCTTCTAATAATTTTCAAGATCCTCAACACCTCATGTATACCTAAAATAATATCTCTCATGTTCAAACACTATCAAGTGTTCTTTTGAGTATTTACTTCTTCACAACTCATTTGAAGCATATTCAAATACTTATATAGATCTTGAGATCACACAAATTCTTCTTTAGAGCTCACTCATTTCATCAAACTACCTCAAGGCTTAATTGACCAAGAATATTCATAAGAACTTTTGGCATATATGATATTATATTGACATCAATGAAAGAACCATGCATATTCATAATAACTTTTGACATCAATGACAATATTAAATATCAAAGCTCAACACTTAATGCCAATGCTCAATAAATATGTGATGTATGTTTTATTTTCTATCACTATGTGATACACATACATGGTTACAAATAACATAAAGATGATTTGAAAAAGTACAAATAATCATAAAATGTAGTACACACTATATCATGATGGAAAATGTGTAAAAAAAAATGAATAAATATAAGAAACCAAAATGGTAAAGTTAAAGGTAACAAATATTTTTAAACCATGTAAAATAATTGCATCAAATTACAACAAATAAAATTCATACTATATCAATCTAGGAAGTATGAATTTTTTTAATAAAGTGGAAAACATGCTAAAACCAATGATTATATATATACATACATATAATAAATGAAAAATAACGTTATTCAATCATACTAAATTAAGATGGAAAGTATGAAAATAAAAATAAAAAGTAAGTATAAATCAAATTAATCACACTAAATCAATATGGGAAGTATGATAAATTTAATAAAATGGTTGTAATATACATGTAATCAAAAAATAAAAGTGAAATGTTTATGAAGTAAGAATAAAACATACTAAATCAAGATGGGAACTATGTAATTGACAAGTAAATCATAATGTAAAATAAATTATCTCATATTAGAAGCATGTAATCTTATTGTGATTTGGTTATAATATGAACTATGCATTGGAATATTTTGTGGGGAGGGCCTGGTCCTATCCAAGATCTTACACTGCAACTCATAAAGGGAACACTGATGAGGTGAAGATAAAGGTGGAAATAATTTAAATATGTTTTAATGTGGTAATTTATGATGATAGCCTAGTCCTATCCATGTTCTTACACTAAAAATCATAAGGTGAATAGTAATGAGGTAAATGGTAATAAGGGAAATAATAAGGAAATGTTTTGTGAGGAATGTCTAGTCTTATCTAAGGTCATACAATGCAAATCATAAAGGAAAACTCTATGGGGTATGATCGGTTAAAAAAATAATATTCATTAAGGGGATATATTAGGATTATTTTAATGAAATAAGGAGTGTAAAAAGCATGACATAGGCATTTGATGAGAAAAACTTTATAAACATGAGGCATACTAGGTAATAGATAAAGACACACTAAGAGTCTAGTAACCATCAAAATACAATAGATGCCTAATCACAATAAGCACAAAATTATGTAGGTAAATAGGTGGAATACCAAGATCAATTTACCAAGATCAACTCATGAAGGTTATATGAAATTAAAATGGTCCTACCTTCCCACAACATGTTCTCTATTCTTTAGGACCTATTATAGAGTTGTTAGTCTACTATAAACATTGAGTACTTGTGTGAGAAATTAGGTAGCACTTATATTTTTTTTTGTTCTCTTATCCTAATCTACCAACCTACCACACTCAAATACACCTTGACTATATCATGATGCCAATTGTGGAGGTTAATTTATGATTATAAAGAGGAGATGTGCTAAAGATAATAAATCACATCTTTTTGCATGATTAAACTTTTGAATTTTATGTTGCCTTTTGAATCATTTCCTTTTATTTAAATTATTTGGACTTTAACTTCTTATGGATTTTGTAATTCCTCTTCCATATAGATTTGGAATAACCAATATGAGTGATAAAAGTGACACACATGAATGAACTTTACAATTTGGTTAAAGGAGGCTAAGTAACTAGAGATATGACTAACTAAACAACTTAATCTTACTTATGAATAAGCATGTAATCTCAAGTTTCAACTATATATATGATTAGTAAGTGAAATGAAAATAAGGGAAGAAAGGATATCAAAATATATTGGTGTATAAAATTAATACAATGAGAAGTACTATTTTCTAATTGATCATATGGTAGAGATTAAATACTAAGGAAATCAGGGTTGTATAACCAAGTCATAATAATAGTTATCTTTATTTGAGTGTAAAAGATAAAAAACAATCATTATAGAGGAAATAAAGTAATCCATGAAAGAAGTAAAATCATAAACATAAGTTTGCATTCATGAAAATAATGAGAATAATCCATAAGAAAAATATAAAGAGAATGAAACTATGTAAACCACATAAATCATAATATAATGGTTCATTCAAAATAAATAAGTGAAATCATTATTGAAAGATAGTAAAAAATATAAGATATATAAATGGATCACAAATTCAATCCAAATCATAAAATAAAATAATGTGGAATAACACCATGAATGTTCACAAATACTAATATATTTGACCATAAATGTTATCCATAACATCCAAAATATCCCTATGTAGCTGAATTCTGACGTGAGATAGAGTTTCAACAATCTTCACAAAAAGTTGTGAAAAGTCTTCCTTTCATATTATCTTAGCTAAAAAGTTAGGTGTATCAAAAAGGAAATTAATTCTCATGTTTTATGTCCTATGAGGAATATTCAATGTAAGGAATGGATGCCTTGATGGGAATGGTATATATGAAACTAGGATAAGGTACAATCGGTGGAGAAGGAGGAACCTTCATTCATAGACTACCTATAGGAGGAGGAATAACTAGTGCTGTGTCAAATATGGGAAATCATGAAGATTCTATTGGAATTTGGCATCGATTGGTATGATGGGTACTGTTGGTTCTCAATTGTACACCTCTATCATTCAACCTTACACACTTGATGATGATGGAAAGTTAATATGAGAAACCACTAATATGTCATTATATCCAAGGAAGGGTTTAACATCTAAAATGAACTGAATGAAGAAAATGATTGGGAGGCACCTACAAAGGGTGGTTAACTCCTTGCTAGTTTTTACTCTACTTGAACCAAGGTGAGAGGACCTACTGAGGTATCTTGCTCATATTAAGGAGTTTTTCACTTCAATATCCATGAGGATTATTGGTATGAAAAGGGAAATATGATCAAATCATAACCAAACTTGTACACTTCATTCATGAAGGGTTTTCATACAAAATGCACAAATACTTTACATCATATACAAGCTACTGAAGATAGATGATAGTGTGGATACAATCTCCATTTTGACAACTATTCTAAATAATAGGGAGTAAGTGAGAGTAATAAAACTAGAATTCAAAGCGTACACAATGAACACATTTCAAATCATGTAAGGTCTTATGCATTTGTAAGGCAAACAACACTTATAATATGCAAATAATGTGTTGTATGTAGGGTGAGATAGGGTAAAACCAAATTTATTTGAATTATAGACAAAGTTGTGGATGGTTAGTAAATGAGCATGAATAAGTTCACAAAATAGTTACATTATTTTCATTAACAAGTGTTTTTTAGCTCAGAAATAGATAAAACAAAATCATGCACAAATGATCCTCAAAAGTTTACAAATAATACTATCAATATCCTTTCAAGAATTCCCTCTAACTAAATCCATTGTGCCTATGACTACCCTTAAAATACTATCAACACCTATTTCAAAATCTTAAAGCATAAAGGATTTTATACTCTGGATATAAGCTCTAAATGGCTACCATAATAAAGAGTACATTAGATAACTAATATACAAAGCATGTAAAATAAATCATTGTACTTCAATAAATGGAAGGAGTAAGAAAACATGAACAAATTATATTAGTCAACTGAATCAAAGTTGTATACAACATGTCTTGAAATTTACATAGCATAACACTATGTGAAATAAATTTGTAATAAGGGATACATTATGGATGCTCACAAAGCTTGCCAATGATTTTACAAAAGAAATAAATTTGGCACTAGGAAAAATCACACAAGGATAAATCTTCTAATATATAACTTTAGACTCAAAAATTAATCAACCTATGTAAAGGGATAGACCCCCTTTACTTATAAAATGTTAGCTAAGCTTTATCATATTCCCAAAGATGCTTCAGCTAGAAAATTCTTTAGTGGCCCTAAAGTCTATTCAAAGTTGTAACAAACATGATTCCTTAGATTTTTGCTCATGCTTCTATGTAATAATAAACTTGATACTCCACTACAATGGAATATTTTTAGTTATACACATTGAGGAAAATTATTCAAGGGATAAAACAACCTTTTTCTCTTTGTACAATAAACAAAAATGTCCCTTTCCTATACACATGATTTTTCAAACTAACTTTGAAAGGGATGTGACACTAATGAGCAGGGTACAATAATTTCCTAATGGGAAATGAGAAAAAAGAAGCAGAAAGAGAAAGGGAAGAAGAGGGAAGAAAAAAGGAGTGGTGCCAACCAATAATAAACTAAATTCTTGGTCAATCTCTAGAATCAATGTTGATAATCGAACCCCTCACCAACCTAATTTTATAATTGGCACATTTGTCAATCATGGAGGCAATATCCTTTCAATTAAAGCCTACTTGGTATTTGAAATTGGTGTTATATTCCCCAAGCTAGGTGGTGACCTTCTAAATCATGGTATACCTACACCTAATGAGTTTTTTGAGTTGGTCATAATACTTCTCAAGTGCCACCAACTTCCTTATCTTGTGGGCATCAATGCTCTTTGAGGTACATAAATGAATATTTTTAGAGAATTCAGTATTGATTATTTCATCAAATCACCTACATCATCAAGGTTAACCATTTTTCTAAGGGTAACATCTATTTATTTAGTCATATTATTAAGATATTGATCTTCTCCCCTTAAATCAAAGATGCCCTCCTTGAGCATCGTCAATCGATGTTTCACTACCAATTGATATTCCTTGGGACTTTTGTGATCATTAGAAGAGATGATATCCTCCACCACTAAAGTGTCTATGCCTATGTTACTTATTTCATCTATCTTGGGTTGGATCTTTTCCCAATTCTTTATATCTACATTGGAAGTAAACATCTAGGTGTTACATTCTCCCTATTTATACATTATGTCATCTAAACATTCTAATGCTGAATGGATAATTTCTTTGGCCTTGGTGCTCAAATATTCTTACCATTCTTCAGTTTCCCACCCTCTAAATTTTAATTCATCAACTCAGCCAAAATCTAGTGATCCAATGGGGAAGAGAGGAAGGTCTAGAGCCTTAGTGGTAGTTAGAGTTACTTCCATTGGCTCACTCAGTAACTTTTGCAAGTACTAGGTCATACCCTTATTTTCAACCTTTAATTCTTCCATGGTGGATTTATCTTTATCTATCCTTTATGCCACCATGTTATCTAATACTTCTGAGCTATGCTTCAGCTCCTTTCATGATGGATCCCCAATATTATAACTATAGATGGAGTAAATTTCTAAGGGAGCATATTTCTTAATGTATTAGGTGGAGGGACAACTACCTCAACATTCCTTTCTCCCATGGTAGTGTAGGTGGTTATGGAATGTGTTTTAGACTTCTTAAGGGGTTTGGTGTTATGCTTATAAATGATCTTCATTACATAAATGTTCCCTATCTTTCTCATAATGTCTTCCTTCTCTCTTACTTGATCTATGATCAAGAGAAGAGGCTAAATCTAAAAGCCCATCAAGGTTGTAGACATTATATATGACTTGAGATAGTGAGGGGTGGTATCAATTATGAGCTATCTATAGGGAGAACCACATGCATGGGTTATGGGGTCAATATAAATTTATCAATGTCTTCATGACTTTCTTGCTCTTTTCCACCCCTCTCCACTTCATGCTCTTTTCCAAATTTTGGCTCTATTTTCTCCAAAACTTTGAACTCCAACCTGAGTTGATGAGACTCATCGAGAAACTTCTCAATTGAACTTCCTTACTCAAATGACTAGTTAGAAGGCTACACATCCACTTCACCTTATTTATTCACCTAGGATTAATTCATGGAGGAGGCTATGGTGTTGTCCTTGCTACCTTTAGGTAACTCTTCATTAGTAATGGCCTTAGGAACCTTATTATGAATTGGGTCATGGTCCCTGATGTGAGGGAGAAGACTTCATGGAACTTCAATGGATGTGAACCCTCATAAAAATTTCTCCCCAACATCTTTATTGAGAACACTCACTTATTTAGCTACTATTGTAAGGGTGGGGGTACCCATTTGTAGGCTTATTCCCCCAGTTTCCTTCATATTTGACTTCTCTTTTAGTGTTAGACCTAACACCTCTAGACTAGAAGGAACACCTCATGGTACATCTAGAACTTATTATGAGCCTTCATGCTCAACCACCACCTCAAAAATGATGAAATTTTGAATATTCTACTCATTCTCTTCTTAAGTTTTATCCTAGTTTTATCTGATTCATTAACTCTACCCTAGTCATCCTAGTGTACGAGTTGGGTGATGACATTGTCGATGAATGTCTCTGTCTCTAGAGAAATAGTCTCTTTTTTGAGAGGATACTTAGCTTGCATGACCACTTCAACACCAACCTATATAACATCATCAAAAGATAAAGGGCCATATAAGGTTAGGGAATTTTATTGATTACCTTTGCTTTCTACCACTGAGGGTCCTTCTTATATAAGTAAACCCATTATTGGGACCTTTACTAGGGTTTAGGGCATCTTCTTATGAGTCCTTTGCCCAGTCTTCACTTGAAGAGGAGTGAAGGCATGTTATTTATTCATTACTTTAGTAATGAGTCTACCCTCATCTAAATCCTCCTTACTCATATCCATTATTCTTTGAGCATACAAGGCTTCATCCTCACTTATCTTCATAGGGTTTTATTTGGATAGTGGGTCTTTGAATACAACCTCCTTCTTCTTCATAGGTGAATTACTTGGAGGTTATAGAGCCATTTTTACTCTCTTCTTATTTTTTCTCTCCCCTTAGTCCTTACCTCCTCTCTTTCTTGAATATATTATTGGGGGAGGATTAACTACCACTTTTTGTGTAAGTGGACCATGTGGGGTTGCAGTCAAGCTAGCCATAGGAATAACTATTGGAATGGCTGGTACTACTAGGGCTCCCTTTCTTGAGATGGATATGGGCATGGCATTAACCAACATAACTTACACCATAAGAACCTTATCCCAATTTTTTTCTAATCTTGTTATCTTTAAAAAGGATAACCTGACCTTGGATTATGTCATTGTTATCTTCTCCACATCCATCAATTTGGTGAACTCAGTATCCCCAAACTTGAATTTGCCCTTACCTATTATAGTTGATGATGGGGTAGTAGGGTCACCACTATATTCTAGGATAAAATCCTTTATCTCTTTAACCTTCCTTAGCTCTTGAAGGGTAGGGGAGTCATATGCACCAAGGTCAAACCCATGCTTCTTAAGCCATCTAAAGGTTCTCTTCATGATTCTTATTGATCTCATAGGGATGGAATCATACTCTTGAACACTAAAATCTAGCTAAGAGATGGGATGGGATTTAATGTTGTTTGTGTTTTACAATGAAGACAATGTCATTTTGTCATCTACCATATCTTTAGAGATGGGAACAATGTTGTATGCTATAACTTCCTATATTGTTAGCCTCATAAATTCCCATTTTTGGACATCTTCTTCAATGGTGTAATCAGACTAGATATCCTCATAATGTGATTGATGTAATATCAAATTAGTATCCATATATATTAACCACCTAATGTCATAATTGGGTTAGGGTGGCATCTTATCGATTGCAGATAGGCCCATCCCTGTTCTAACTCCATTGCCTTGGAAGATAAAGGACATGAATAATATCCTATTACCATAGGAAATTTGAAAGGATTATTGATATTCTTGGTTTTAATAATTTCATGTGGTGGCACTATTTTTTGTCTTAGCTTCATCATTTCCAACTTATCATCCAAGTATCTTGGTACTTTGTGTTGGCATTTGAGTAACCACTCACCCTGATGTATGTGAATGTTCTGAATTATATGTAAGTGGTGCCATGTTTTTCAATTACTTATTTGGCTATAGTAGACATCCTATTGAGGTTTATTAAAAGGAATAAGACACTCATCATTATGTTAAATAAGTAGTTGTAAACTCTATAGAAGTTCCTCTTGAAGCCCTCCATAGTGATTTCTATATATATTCCATATATCCTCATTCCATTGAGGTTCCTTATGAGCCCTTGGAATGTCCTATTATGCACTAGGCTATACATAAAATAAGAATACATGTAGAATGTACCTAAGAATGACTCTTTAAAAATAATAGTAGCTTAGAGATACATCATCTACCTATGCATATTTTCCATGAGTATGGTTGCTCAGTCTAGCTTCTTCTTCCCTTCCAACACACAAATCATAACTAGGAACATCCATGGTTTAAATTTGTCTATGGTGGGTACCCTATAGATCTTGACAAACATGGAAATAACATACTAGGGTAATTCATTAAACTCTACCAATTTTAAATTATTGGACATTCTAGAGACCTTTTGTCTCTTCTTGGCTAGCCAACAAGAATTGATAATATTGTAGATAGACTTATCATCCTTTTTTATGTAATCCTATCACTCCTCCAAGGAAAACATAATTGTCTCTAGTTGGGAAGAATTATGAGCATAGTACTAAAGGCTAAATGGGTGAGGGAGCACACAACTAAATGACCACCATCAATAATGGTCCTAGTGTCTAGTTGGTATGCAAGCACACATAATACTAAGTTCTGGGTATGGAGCAACCAAGGGGAATGCTACCATAGGTTTGAATTAACTCATGCCAATGTTGGAAACTATTTGAGGGGGGATTAGCTACAATAAAACATTAAATAGGGCCCCAAAATCTAACCCTATAACATCTATATCCCTAATTAAATCCAAAATTAAAATAATATTTCCCTTTACTAAGGTTGAAGAAACCACCATCTTTCCCTAGCTCTCTAATGTATTATCTTAATACTAGACAAAATTTTCAATTGAACAACCCTCAAAATACCTCTTGAATCCTCTCAAATAACATAACATAAAGAGAAAATGGGAAACTTATTATTTAATCTAGAGGGCCATGCACATTGGAATCTGAAAGTCTATGAAGAATTTACTAAAATTACATTTTTGCATCACACTCAGCTAGGGCACATATATAAATCAAAGGCATGAACATAAGCTCTAAATACAAAGAGTAATTTTAGAATGAAAATAAATACCTAAGTTATAATCACTTGTATTTCAATATTAGGGTTACCATTAATGCTCCAAAGCCCAATGACTAATTATAAAACACTCTCATTGATTTCTTTAAACCTCATTAAAAAAGAGAGGGAAACTACAAATGTTTCCTTTTATGCCAAGAAATCCTCCTTACAACACATGGAGTCATATGAGTGGAGAATACATCATGATACATTTTCAAGACTTTGGAGACTTCTACACCTTTTCACTTGCTACTTTCCACTAGTGCAATGATCAATAAGCCTCAAGTTTCTCATGGGAGGTAAGAACATCATACGTCATAATTTATCTTTGTAAATTTGGGATTTTAGGCCTCTGAGTATCTTTTGAATTTTTCTCACCAAGAGGTAAGTGGGGAAATATTCAAAAAGGGACCAAAATTGAGAAAACCCTAAGGAGCCACCACATGGCATCACTTTTTCTTACAAGTTTAGATATTTGGGCCCTAAGGACTTCAAGCACCTTACCCACCAAAAAGGGAAGTGGGGTAATTTTCAAGAAATGCTTGAAATATCTAAAGCCCAAGAATCTACCACGTGTCTAACTTAGACATGGGTTCAGACTCTCAACCATATTTTACCTCTGCATTAACTTTCTCCATTCGGGGAAGGGTGTAACATCCTTCCCACCCCTGGCAATATTCATAAAAGTCCCCTAAGATAAACATGTGTCCTTCATTCATTCTATTAGGCTATTTATCACCTTAATCATCAAAACATGGCATGTGTAACTTGCCAGTTTAATTTGGGGCCCTAGAACTTTCCTCTTTGAATCATAAAGTAGCAAATCCATGTACAGGGAAAGGCCTAGATATACTTTCATCTTATCATAATGAATTTTCCTGCCATGATATCTTTAATCAACCTTTGCAATTCCTTTGAATTTATTGAGAGTGCCCTATATCTTCAAAAAGTGCTCCTTAGGAGTTATCCAAAGAGTGAAGGAATACTCCCATTCATCAAAGTGAGATGAAGGGAACCACTAAGTGTAAACATGTACTTTGATCTTCTAAAGGATTGGGGCAAGCAACTAGAACATTGATAGTTATTTAGTTTGGACACATGAATTTTATTAATAAGGGCTCAATTTATCCAATGCAATTTTGGGAACTAATAGATAACACATTGGTGCTAAATAAAATATACTTCCCCATATTTAGGGATTTACTATGCAAGTAGCTTGGGATGAGGTATGCTCTTATCTTTTTGCTAGGCATTGACTGGCCATAATGTGTCAATATACTACCTAAGTTTTTAGTAGTGGGTATAAGAATGGTTTTTTAACCCATGAAAGCAAAAAATATGTTTATTATTACAATTTGGGGGTATACTAACTAAAGGGGTAGAAGAAGAAGCCTAGGGCTACTGATATGGATGGTAATATTTGTGTCAATGACCAACAACTATATGAATATTGTAATAAGTTTTATCTTCCCATTATGCAGGTAAGGGATCAAGTTGAGGTATGGGAAGAAGACCTTCACCAAGGAAGGGGGATCTAGAGAAAAAAATAGACTAGGCTCATATTTAGGTAAGGGTGGATAGGTAACATGTCTAGGCATAGTGGATAACATCTCTAGAGGGAACAGATTGAAAGGGTCATGATGTCTAGAAAAATGATAAGGTCATGTCATGGAATTATAAATGATCATACTCTTGAGAGGATATACTATGAATATAGGTGTAACATGTGAGTAATCTATATCTACCTTGTGAATAATAGTGGAAAAATTAATATTAGGTACTATAAAAGAAGGAATGATAGAAGAAGAATGTGAAAACTAAAATAGATAAGAGCAATATCTAATAACTTTGAGATTTATATCTTGAATGAATCCATCTAAAAATGGGTCATCTACAACATAACCATCATCATAATCAAGTGTATGCAAGTATATGGTACATGTATGAATTATTTTATCATTTGAGTAAGCATGTTGAATAGAGTGCCAGGTTTTGGTTAAAGTAACTGATATGTAATTAGAGAGTTGATAATGAATTGAGGTTGAAGAGAAGGAGGAAATTGAGAAATGATGTGAGGGGAAAGATCAAATTTTTTGATCTTTAGGATTATCTTAGTTGGTTCAACATCATCAAAGTCTAAGAGGTTAGGTGGAATATTCCTAATTAGTTTGGGGTGACCATTATAACCTACAGTGGAGTTAATTAGATAGTTGAAGTTTTGGAATTAACAAAATGGAACACTAGGTAAAGGTTCAAGGGTAGGTATTTTAAAGACAAGACAATTATAGAATTTTTCAAAATTCTAAGGATTTGTATCCCATTAAATCTTGTAAATAACACCATTGTGAGGAAATTTGACATATTGACATGCGAATGAGGTAACTAATCTCATAAAATGAGTCCAATATTGACTGAGTGATATATTATAAGAACATGAAAAGTTAAAGATCATGATTTTCATATAGATGGTAACAGTAGGAATAGTAACGACAATCCAAACACAACTTAAAGGAGGCATTTTATGTTTATCATAGCCTTGACATGTACTATGTGTGGATTTAAGGTTGTAGTCAGAATATTTAAGTGTCTTCATAAATTTAAGAGAGGCAACATAAGTGGCTAAACCTTCATCAAGTAAAGAATGCTTAAATTGGATATCACATATTTGGATACTAATGAATAAAGGAAGATCATGCAAGTGAATAAATATCTCATCAAAAATCATATAAGAGATAGGTAACTTAAGTGAAAGGAAAGTTACACTATTTCATCAAAATGGATGGACATCTCTTCACATTATTCAAGTATGCTAGCTTCATATCCATATAAGGTAGCTTCTTTCCCTACAAGAGGAGGATGAGGGATTTTCATTTTGAATAATAATTTCATTGGGTGGTTTTTATGGTGGGGACAAGTTATCATTAGCTATAATAAGGGGATTTAAGATGGGAAATGGGAAAGTAATGCAATAAAATCCCATTCATCATAACCCATTAGAGGATTGTTATATATAGGTGCATAGTGTTGTAAGAGCTCTTGGTAAATAAGGTTGGAGGTAAAATTAAACTTTTGTTGATAGGGTATGGATTGCTTAAGTTGGTTAAAAGTGAGTTGAGTGAATTTAGGTGATGTGATGGTTGTTTGAATTATTTATTGTGGTTGATTAGAATAAATTCTATTGGAAGTTTAATGTCTATTGTCTTGTGGTATGGAAGTTGGGGAAAGAATAGAATTTATATCAATGGTATGAGAGGTATGTTCAATTTGTGTTTTTAGGAGTGGTAATTTTATGGGTATTTGTTTCTCTTACCCCAATTCCATTAGATGGAATGGGGAAGTGTCTTGAATGACATAAAATGCCGGAGAGGTGTGATGGGTAGGTGCTGGATTTGAATCAATAAAATCAATTACTCTTCTCATATTAGTAATATTAGCCACATGTTTATCATTAGTGTTAAGGTTTGTATGACTTTAAATTTTCTTAGTAATAGGAGTAGGTTGTTAAATTTTGTCTTAGTGGTTATGAAGGGGATCCTTATAGACAAATAAATGAGTATTAGCTTGGTTTAAGTCTTGATTTTTATTTTATGTTTCATGAGATTTAAGTGTTATGTCATAAGCTTGTTGACCTTTTCAGATGAGGGTTCATGATAAAAGTTAAGAATATGAAGAAAATCCATAGAAAGATTTATTAATTGTATACATGTCTCATGAGAATGCTCCCAACTTACATGAAACCAAAACAAATATTTGGATCATACCATGATTTAATAAGATGAGTGGGGTTAAGATATCATGGTAGAGGTCTTTGAAGACATTTTTGATTTTCTAATAGGGATAATGGTTTGTGCACATTGGTATTGTTGTGTTGAGAAAATGTGGGAGTATGATTAAAAATGATATTAGGGGGAAGAACATGTTCTCTGGTGTTATTTGGAGTAATATCTTGGATGGTGTGTATGGTGTCATAAGTGTCAGTAATATCATTAATGATTGCATGATGATTTTTATTTTTGATGAACATGAGAGTGCCCATTTTAGGTTGAGGTTTTTCAAATTGACACATGAAGAATTATTTTCATTTAGCTTGGTCAAAATCTTATTCCACAGTTTTTAGAGAAAGGGTCCTAACATGATATTATAATTTAGGGTGTAGAGCATTGGTAAATAAGTGGAAGAGGTTGTCATCTATCATATTATGCTAAGATTTGTTAGATAAAATTTTCCATCATTTGATGAAGACTTGTGCTATTTTGGTTACGAGTTGTTTGTAATTTATAAAATGAGCTAAGTTATTTTTAAGAAGATCATTAGTTTGGATTTCTTGGACTAGTGAGTTGACCAAGTCTTATAGGCTAGTAATAATGTGGGTTTTTAATTGATTGTACCAATCTAAAGGATCTCCTAAGATCATTTTATCCAAGAGTTTGGTAACAACAAAAGTATTAAACTTAACCCAATATTTATAAAGGTTCCCAATTTTTTTAGATGCGAGGTAGGATCTATATGTCCATTATAATTGATGGTGGGGGTGATACCTCCTATGTCAATGTTATAAATTTGAGGTACTAGAGGTTCTTTTTATAAATGTTTTATGGTTGTTTTGACAAGTGGAGGTTGTGGTATGAGTATACCATGGGAATCCCTAAGGGGGTGGTGGTGTGAGTTAGGATTTTGTGCTCCCCATGAAACATGGTGAGGTTGGTTTTAGATATGTATGAGGTGATGTTACATTTCAATCATCTGATTTACATTATTGGTTTGAAAATTATGTATTTGTTTAAGTGTTTTTAATAGAAGTTGATTAGTTTGAGCAGTATTTTAGCTATTAGACACAACATGTGATGCATTAGTATTATGGGAGGTAGTAGGATCTTTAGATGAACTATAAATGTGTGAGAAGGTAGTAACATACACCACACTAGTGGCATGATTATAATTGGTAGTAAAATAAGCATTTGTATCATGGTTAGGGTTGTGGGCATTTTGAAGAGCCTCACTAGAAGTTGAACCTACCATGTTGGTATAAATACATGGCATGGAGGTTGAAGAAGACATAAAAGATGATGTCATGGTGTGGGAAGGAGACATTATAGAGGGGAAATATTAGGATAAAAAGAAAGGGATTCCCCTAAATCCTTGGGAAAATGTAGGGGAAGGTGAATGGGGTTTTCTTATATGAGGTCCCATCATAATATTATAGATGGTTATAGGATATTTTTCTCTATGTTGAGGGCCTTCTTTGATGAAAAAGAGAATTTCTATTATGTATTCAAGATCATGATCATATTATAAATAAAACATGGGTTTAAGTATCTATGAAGAGTGGGGAAGAGTCCCATATTTCATAGTATATGTGGCAACATGGAAATTTCTTTGATCCATGATATGTGTCACAAGATGTGTCTTAGGGAACTTAATGGGATCGATAAAACTCATCATGTTTGTATAATACAATTGTGTATTATAATCAATCAATAATTTCATGATGAAGGAGGGGAACTAAAAATTTGGTAAAAAAGAAGGTCAATTGATTGGATATTAGGTCAAACCAATTGATACTATCTTGTAGGATAGTAAATAGGACATGCTAAACAAAGACATGGTCGAATTGGTCGATTGTGTTATGTAGATGGTGAAACTGAGGGAGTATGAAAGACACATAATCGGATATGTTGACTATGTGTTAAAGGGAAATATAAAAAGTAATTTTTAAGAGATTAGGTTGAACATAGTGATTATGTTCTATGAAAAAAAAATATAGGAGACACAATTGAACATATCGACTATGTTCTAAAGATAGGGACAAGTGTTGATAGTTATGAATTTAGATGAACTAGTGTTATTTTTTAGAATATTTGAAATAATTACACAAAAAAAAATATCAATTCAATCGATCTAGTTCTGGCACACAACACAAACCTTATACCAATATTGGATGATATAGGTTTTGTAATATAACATATAATTATCAAAGAGTAAGCAAAAAAAATAGAAATGCTAATCTATGTGGTCATTCCTAATTTTTTTAAATTATAATGATTTTAGAAATTAATGTGATAGATATTTGTATATAAAATAGAACTATAAATGCAATTTAATGATGGTTTTAGGTAGTTGAGGCTAAAAGAGATTTATATTGGTGATGTTATTAGCTTAGTATTGAGGCCTACCCACTCACTTCATAATCCCATAATGATAAGGGTGTTAGGAGCTTTGATAATATATACCATCAACCACATATTTATACTTAGGCAAAAAATTGATTTAGCTTCCCTCTTGGTGATGAAATCTAAGTAGGTAGACCTTGGGTAGAATTTGTTTAATGCTTTTTGATATTATGTGGTCTGGAAGTGTGTGAAAATAATATGACTGAATTAATAAATTAAAAATCCTATTTAGTCTATGTGTGCTACTTTAATAAAAAAAGCAACAAAAATGAAAAGTGAATTAATTACTAACAAGTTAAGTTAATTATTTTACTTGAAGAGTATAGGGTCAGTTTAGATGATCATGAAAGCAAATAATATAGAAAAATTGAGTGGGTCGATGCTGTCTATTGAAGCAAGAGATAAAATAAGATAGTCGAATGAGTCAACTAAGTTTTCTAAGAAGGTAAACAAGCTACATAATTATGATGATCCATTCAGCCTAGTTTACTATAGGGTTGCAGTTTCAAAGACTGAAAACTATGAAAAATGGGACTTTAGAAGAATAATAGAAATGACTAAGATGGTGAGAATAAACATGGTGATTTTGAAGATGTTACAATTATTATTTTTATATTATGTATTCCAAATTAATATTTTTAGATAAATAATAGAGTTGAATAAGTCTATTGAGTTTGAAAACTTATATGTAAATTAATGAACCATGTCAAGCATATTGATATAGGTACCAATGATTAAATATGGCATGCATAGAGAAATACAAAGTTGATTAGAGTGACTATGTATTAAACCTATTCATGTAATGCTAAATTAAGTTGATATTTTTGATCTAGTAATATACAATTGAAATAAATAATAAATGAAGGCATGAAGGAAAATTGCAAGGGTTAGTTCATGTCGGGTTCACTAGAATATATATAAGGGAAAGTGAAGTTAATCTAAAAAGAAATCTTGGCTTAGAGAAGATAAATTACACCAGCCTTTCCACTTGGTATATTTTGATAATTAAGGTCATGATATGGATCCAGTAGACCTAACTAAGAAATCTCTTACCACACAATATCACTAGATAGGGTTCCAAATCCTCTAGTCAATCAATATCACATAATAACCCTAGATAGGCCCTATGTTTGCTTATCAAAGTAAATGATAAAGTAAAGTACAACTAATCTAGTGATAACCCAATCTTATGACATAATATGGGGGTAATAAACATAAATGTAAACATGCAAATAATAACTATACTCATGTGAATGTAGAGGTAATCCTAATGCATGGAGAGAGAAACATATTCATTAGCTATTTTTTTTGAATTTATCTACTTAATAAAGAATATCAAGAGTTAAGAATACTTACTTTGAAGATGAACCCACTGAGCTTCTATCTCTCTCTAATTAAAATGGCAAAAAAGATGTGTTTATATACCTGGATCTAACCATAAAATCTTCCAAAGTTTTAGATAATATAATTAGCCCAATCAACCATTTTATTTAATAAATAAATTAGTTAGGTTCTAGTCTAGGTTGACTAAGGTTGACCTAATCTCGTAATGTGCTTGTATTTTAAGAATAGGGTCAACCCAAGCTAACTTTGTTCTATAAATTATAGAAATAGGTTTTGGTTTAGGTAGGGGTTGTTTAAGGTTGTGAATTACTTGGAGGAGTGTGTAAGGAAAGTTTCAAAGCTTATGTAAATAAATATGAGAGGTTTAATTTGGTTGAAAGTGGTGGTATACAGGACAACCATCTTGAAAAACACTAATAGTCTACCCATCCTTTCCTGGTGCACCTTTTAAGTTGTGACCTCCTAGATATTGAGTCTCAATGAGTTCCTACAAGAGATAAAACATTAGTAATTCATAAAATTTAACAATATTATGTGTACACACTTTGTTCTTGAAGCTTAATCTCCTATTTTCCTCCATATTTTGATAATTTTCTCTCTCCTCTTTTCCCTACTTATCATCTTATCCATTCTTTACATGCTCAACACAGTCTTCAACTGACTTCTATTTTATATGCCTCTCAACCTCATGCATAATTCCTTCATAAATGAACAAATCCACTCCATTCCAATCACAGTTTTTTCTCCATTGCATGGGAGCTTAGAAGCCAAAACTCAACATATATACAACAAGGCCAACCTCAACATCATATCACAACCCTAATATGAATCCCCCTTACCTTTTTTCAAAACATCATTATCACAATATCTCTAAACTTTATATAATAATAGATTATTCAAAACATAAACCATTTACAAATTTTATATTTAGCATCAAATAATTATCTTTAGGGGTGGTTATTTACCCCTAACACCTTTTTGACAACAATACCCCCAAGGGGTACATAATAACAAAATTCCAAAGAAATAAACTAAGAATTTTAAGACCATTTAAGACATCATAGCATGCATATTTATAAATACATAAATAAGTCTTACCAAAATCATATTAGATTTAAATGATGGTTTTTAGTGAAATCACAGACATACCCTAGTAAGGTTACTCTATTTAATAAGTAATATAAAATTTCTAAGTAATAATTTTACTGCATTACAACTATCCAAAATAATGTAATCATGTATTACTAAATATACTTATAAAAATCAACCAATACTAAATTCATTCAGGTTGCACAATCAACCATATGGTTAACAATAAGAACAAACACTCATTAAATGCTACTATGGTGTGTGTAGGTTCCCTAAATTTTTTTTCCCTAAATGTAAGCATCTTCTCCCCCCTCTCTGATGATACTCTCCTAGGTGGAAAATATCTTGCATCCAACTCACTAAACAAACATGTAGTTAGTCCATGTCATGATAAGAATCAACATGAAATCATATGTGACTAATCAATAAAAATCATGATCATAAGCATAATGTAACAACTCATCAAAGTAAACTATATCTGCTATCAAATTAACTTAACTAAATTAGCTCATAATGAATAAAAAATCTACTAATAAACAACACATAATCCATTGAATTATGTCAAGCAAAAGTTCTAAAGTTTAATTAAGTTTTAAAAAATTAAAAATAATGGCTTGGTATAAAATAAATGATGTTTAACATTAAGTTCTAAGTAAAAAAATGAGTAAACAACCTTAGAAATTCTTCATAATTCTCCCATGTAACATTTTCTCATAATATTAGTCCCACTGGACCTTGCACTGTGATACCTCTCTATTACATAAGTTAAGTTTATGAGTATCAATTATTCTAATTGGTTTGATTGTGATCAACCTTAGATCCCAAAACTATAATGTATTTTGATCAAAACCATGTGTAGGATTAGAAATATAATTTTTAAGATATGAAACATAAAAATTATTATGTATCTATGCTAGAGATGGTGGAAATGCTAGCCTATAAGCTACAAGATTGGTTATTTATAGGACCTCAAAAGTTCTCACATATCTAGGTTATAACTTTTCTAGTTGAAAAAACTTAATTGAATTCTTTTGGGGTTTAACTCATAGAAAAACTTTATCCTTAACATAAAACTACCTTGTTACTCTTTTTATAATAACATATCTTTTCTATCTATCATTGGTATCAACCAATATCTAACTTATTAATTTCACTTGCTCTTCCATTTTAGTAAGCATGTTAGGTCTAAAAATGACTCTATCTTCTAGCTTATCTGAACAGATGGGTGTTTTAAATTTTATACCATATAATAGCTAAAAATGAGCCATCTTTATGGATAATTGGTAGATTTTTAATAAAACTCTACTAGTGGAAGATACTCTTCCCATTTGTATTTATAGTATATGCAATACATTCTTAATAGATCTTCCAAAATCTTACTTTTCCTTTTAGTTTACCCATTTATTTCTAGATGGGAAGATATACTAAAATTAAAATAAGTTACCAATTCATAATTTAAAATTTACCAAAATATGGAAGTCATCTTTGAGTCCCTATTTGAGATAATATTTTTTTGGAAACCCATGCAATCTAAAAAATTATTTCCCAAACCTTTTTACAAGCATAGATGCATCATTGATTCTAATATAGGGAAAAAATAAGTTACCTTAGTTAATTTATCTACCATAACCAAGATCATATCATGATAATTCTTAGACATAAGCAAACCTTGAATAATGTCCATGTTGATCACATGTCATTTCCATTCAAGTACTAAATGTGGATATAACACCCATCTAGATGCATGTGTTCAAGCATATAGAAACAAAATTATCTACATCTTTCTTGATCCCTTTCCAAAAATACATAGGTTTTAACTATATTACTAACTTATTTATTCCTAGATTCCTTGAATAAGGTGTATCGTGAAATTCCTTTAACACAACATTTCTCAAATTCTCCTTATTAGACACATAAATCCTTATATTGAACGTTAAAATCCCATCATTTTCTAATTGAAAACCTTGGTATCTATGATTTTGTGGTTTTATAGTCAAACATTTCTTGACCTATTCATAAAAATCATCACTAGATGAGAAATTTACTACCTGTCCTCTGAAGGTGCCTATAATTGTAACCAAAGCTGTAATGTATCTCCTACAACTATGGGAATTTACTACTCAGTTTTCATTTCCCTTAATGTATTTGATATCAAAATCATAATCTGAAATAAATTATAACCACCACCTTTGATGAGCATTAATGTTGGGTTGGGTGAAAATATAATTAGGACCTAAATTGTGAGCCTTAAGTTCAAAGGGTTTACCCAACAAATAATGTCTCCAAACCTAGAAATCATGAATTATGGCTACCAATTCTAGATCACAAGTAGCGTAATTGGCCTCATATGGTTTCATTTTCCTATATTCATAGGCCATAATTAAACCATCTTGCATGAGTGCTCTTCTTAAACCATCACCTAAAGCATAAGTTATCACTGATAAATGCCCATATGGATATGGAATTCAAATTTATAGTGTATAAGTAAGCCTTTATTTTATAACATGGAAGGCTTCTTCAAACTTATATGACCAAAAAAACCACTACTCTTTACATTGAAGAGAGGTGATTGGGTTAGATATATTTAAAAAGTTAGGTATAAATTTATTATAGTACCTCACTAATAACATAAAACTATGCACCTCATGGATATTTTTAGGTGTTAATCAATCCATAATGGCCTTGATCTTAACTATATCGACTAAAATTGCCTCTATGGAAATGATGTGTACTAAGTAATGGAATATTTTATGAAATAAATCACACTTGGATAATTTACCATATAACTTATGTTTTTTTAACTATTGCAACACTAATCACTAGTGCTCAACATGATCTTCCTCATTCGTAGAATAGATGAGGATGTCATCCAAGAAGACGAGAACAAATTGGTCATGATAATATCTAAACATACTGATCATGAGATTCATGAAATCTACTAGTGTATTTTTAACCCAAAAGGTATCATTATGAACTCATAGTGCCCATAACAAGTTATGAAAGTTGTTTTCAAAATATCCTCTTCTAAAATCCTCAACTGATGGTATCTTACTCAAAGATGTATCTTCAAAGAGGTTGTAGCACCACACATTTGATAAAAAATATCATCAATGTGAGGCAATGAATACCTATTATTTATTGCTTCATTTATTGAGCATGTAGTATTATATGCACAAAAAAAAGGTTATATTTTTTTTCTTGATGAAGACTATAGTTTCTCCCCACGGAAAAAAACTTGGATGAATTTAATATTTGGCCAACATTTCTTGAAGTTGAGCCTTCAACTCAATTAACTCTATTATTGTCATACTATAGGGTGTCTTAGATTGTGTTTTTGAGCATATAATGATATCTATAGAAAAACTAAATTCCATTTTTGGAGGTAAACCTAAAAGTTATTCTAGAAAGACATCCCAAAATTATTGTATAAAGCGATAATATTCCAAGGTGGGTTCTATTGACCAGATTTTACCCTAGGTTAGATTAGGTCAATACATATTCAAACTTTTCATAAGGTCCTTTAGGTTTTAAATTGGTCACATGGTCATTGTTGAGGTCAAATTATATCTTGAGGGTCATAACATATGTTTCAAGCCTTTGTCATATTTGTTCTTCTTTCTTAATAACCTTTTATGCCACCTTTTGGTCATTCTAAGGGAATTGTATGATTTTACACAAGAAGAAAATTATGTAAAGAAGAAATAAAATGTAATTAATACTAGATAATGTTAGAGGAGGATTCAAAACTAGATTTGGTAGGTTCAATGTAAGAAAGAAGAAGATCATATACAAAAGGTTAGTTTTAGATAGTTTTGAAGACTGAGGTTACTCATCTGTCACATGTGAAGGATTTAGGGAAGTGTATTGAAATCCCTATAGGCCATTTCTAGAATTAGGTGGCTTCATTAGATAGAAATTTTTGAAAAACCAATTTATCTCTCTTATCTGTCTCTTGGACAAGTCAAGAAGGGTCAATGGTTTTCACTTGTTATGGATAAGAGAAGAAGAGTTGGAGTGAGTTCACTTTATGGATGTTAGGGGCTTATGTGTACTTCCATTTCATGGTCATGGTTTTAATATTGATGGTATGTAATATATGAATAGTTATTAATATTGTTAGCACCTCCAAATTTCTTGTGCATTCCCAATGGCCCAATTTTATTCATTTGGTTGCATTTTGTAAATTGGTCTATGTGAACCAAGTGATGCATATAGTCTTCTAGAGCATGTTATTCCTTTTCATTTTGGATTCAACTAGTTTCTAATGTGTGGCCATGTAAGATAAGTAGGATCACTCTCTTATGCTAGAAGTTAACACCATTAAGAGCTAAGAATAGTGTTTTGACTATTGTGGATTACATTCTTCTATGAGTGACTTTAGGTCAAGGTAGTACATTTGTTTTCAACCCCTTAGAACATGGAAGTTAGTTTATCCATTGAGGGTTTGCATTTAAGAGACCTCAAGGGTGATAGTAAAATATAGGGCCAAGTATAAAATACTATAGCCACCCCTATTTTATTAGAATTGAATAAAGTTGAAAATGAGAAGGTTTACCTTAACTTATATGAAAAGGATTATACTCAGACATAGTGTCATTTTTTGGTGAAAGTTTATGAGGTATAGGTAAAACTAATGGTTTCTTTCTCATAGATTAAGCCTAAAGGTAATATATTAACACAAGAGGAAGATGTTAGGTCAAGAGAGACTGATGGTTTAGTGAGATTTAGAATCATTAAATTTTATAATGAGAACACTTAGAGAACTATAGTATCAAGAAGATAAAATGAACTTGGAGTCATTTACAAACCTATAGTGTATTGATGATAGTGGGATAATGCATGGTCTCAAGGTAGAAATGAGCTCATCTAGGTATGAGATGGTCCTAGTCACCTAAGGATAAATTATAGGTGTGAAACAAAATACTTAGAAAAATATAATCACCTATAGTAATCTCATGATTCCCCTAATTAACACTTACAGTTTGACACATACTACATACTAGCCTAAGAAAATGGAGAATGTAGGTTTGGAAGTTTGATAGATGTGTAAAATGGATGACCACGTAATAAATGATTATCAAAATGATAATATAAAATTTCATGTAATTTTAATAGGGAAAGGAAATAAAACATATATTGATCAAAGCTAGGTATGAGCCTCAAATTCAGCCTACCAAAATCTTGCACGTAATCATAAACCTAAAATCTAGTCTAGAGAATTTAGAGTGTTGAGGGTTCTATAAGTGTGATATATAGCTAAAAATTAGTATATAATATTATCATGAAATTACCTAGGATCCCATGGTATCATTTGGGTAAGACTAACAAGGGAAGTGTCATCTATTTTATCACAAACCTAAGGCACTTCACAGTTAATGCAATTTGTAGACCTAATACATGAATGGTAAAACAATGAAATGATGAGACTTGGAATTTTTTTTGAATGGTGTGTAGGTTTGAATTGGATATTCATAAATTTTTAATAAGTACCTATAATAACTATGAACACTCAAAGGTGGTCACACACTCAAAAACATAGTCTATCCCTATTAGGCCTAAAAACTAGGCATGAACCATTAGATGTTTAATGTAATTCATATGATAATAATATCTTACCAAAAAATATTTTATCCTTCATGGGAGAGTTTAGGATTTATTGGAATTATTGGTTTACAAATAATAACTCAAAAATGGTCATTTTTGCCTTAATTTGTCTTAGGGGTATCCATAATGCATAGTAAGAACTTGAGAAGCAATTTATTTCAATCATACCTGTAAGGAAAATATGCATGGGATTTCAATCACTTAGGTATAGCTGAGGTGGTTCCTATAATTTAAATAAGTGGAATTGGTTTGAAGGTTGAGGGCTTAACCTTTATGAATCATTGTCAACAACCTAAATGACCTAAAACCCTCATAAGAACCCAATGAGGAAAATATGAATAGAAATGCATCCAAAAGGGGTCAGTTGACTTGGAAAGTAATTTTGACCTACTTTCAACTCTCTCAATCTCCTTTCCACTCATTTATTCCATATTGTCACTTACATAAATAGGTTAAATTGTCTATGTTCTATAAGTTTTGACGTGATTTGAAGGTATAAGAAGGAATGTATAGGTGAAAATCATAATGGAAGGTGTGTGGGGATGTGTTATAAATATTAATACATTATTATCACCTCATTAATTCATATAAACCCCTCTACTAAGTTGGTTGTTGTAGGCAATCTTAAACATAATAGTGAGAAGCAAGATGACTACCTATGTTAGAGAAAAGAGGTGTGATATTTAATATTATTGAGGTATACCTGATGGAATAGAAGATAAATAGGTTTTTATGATGTGTCTCACATATCTAAAATCAAATTTAATGAACATGTACAAGTCATCCTAATGACAAGTGTATGAACTCAGGCCTAAAAGGCTAGTGAATAGGTACAATGAAGTGAAAAACAAGTGTCAAAGAAAAGGTCATCAACTAAGGGGTGTATAATGATTTAAAAAATATTTTTTCCATCTTCTAAAGTCAAGGAACATGTGTCAATGAATTTTATGGATGTTTTAGGTAGCTAAGTGGACTCCTTATCAAGAAATCAGTTTCAAGAAGGACATGAAGTGTCTTTATGCCAACTTTAAGAAGGATGTGATGTTTCAAATGGACACTTGTCTAAGAGAACTTAATGATATATTATATAAATATTTATTTTGAATTTTAAATAATATTCAAGACTTAATACTTGGCATAGTGACTCTTCAACATCACTCTTTCTCTCTCCTCTCCTATGCTCTATATATTGAAGCCATTTTTGGCATTGTTAGGAATCCACAATTAGTATGGTGAAGCCTTGTTGGATTGAAATCTTGTTTTTCCTTTGAATAAAGTTTTATCAATATATTTTAGTATATAAATTTATTTCCTAAGTATGTCAAGTAGACCATTTAGATGACAAGTTATGAATGCTTTCTCCTTACTTTTATTTTGCTCTTGTATGTATTGTGTGAGTAATACTGATTCTAATAGGTCTCATGAAGTATATATGTTTTTTAGGTGTATTTTTAAGTATGAGAGAGATTATAAATGTATAATATCATACATCCTAGTTACCCACCTTTATAATTTCATGGAAATCTACATCCATTTAGAGACACTTATTCTAGAAGAACCTTTGAGTTGAGATCAATTTTAGTAGTCTGCCTTCTTAGTGCAAATGCAAGTATGTTTATGGAGATATATTTGGTGTGTCACCTCCAATTAATGTATGTTAAATTTATTTTTAATTCTTCCATTTTCAGCCCATAAACAAGTGATTATTCTAGTGTATTGTGCGAGCCTAAAAGATAGATCAAGGGAGCTAGCCCATAATCTAAAGATCTATCTCTTGTAGTAACTTACCTATATGTAGAGATAGTTTCATGTTATCCCAAATTTTAGAAGGTATAATTGAATTCTCTAGGGTGAAAATTTGGGCTTTAAATTTTTTTTCATGCTCAATGTTACATGAATTCTAAGAATGTTTTTTAAGGTGGATGATAGTCTTGACAACAAGGAGGTTGTAACAGTCCTTCCTATAGTATCTAGCAACTCCAACAATTGATTGTTGGTGGAATACTAGTGAACTTTTTCATGCCTAAGTTAAACACAAGATATATTAATAAAGTAATTTATTTTGAATTCCAATATCTTACTCATTGTTCTTACAAATCAAATATATTTTCTAACATCCATCCTTACCAAGGAAGATCATACCTTGCTCATAGACCTATAGGAAAGTTTTTGATTGACCCAATCTTTCAAATTCATAAAGATACCATGGAAAGGGACCTATATTTTTTTATTTAAATGTATATAATCATATAATACTTGACCATTATTATGAGTTTCCCATATCTAACCTTAAAAGTGTTCCCTTATACACCAATGAGACTGCTATTACCCATATTAAACATATTGGAAACATTGCTAACTTCTAAAATATACATCACATAATTGAGGAGAAAATAAAAATAATTTTTTTGGATATCTCTTTCAAGGGGAAATATCTTTATTGGTATGGTACATTGGCCCTTAAAACTATCACCACATGGGATGAGTTGGGAGATGATTTAAGGAGAAGATTTGAAGACAAGAGTGACAATTTGTCATTGACTAAGAAACTAATCATCATAAGGAGAACACCTAAATAAGTTATTTAATAATTAAACACAAGTTTTAATAAGATATGGGACAGGATCCCAATCTTGGTAAGACTTACTTCAAATCATGCTTTCTTTTATTATCTTATGGCTTTTGATAGTGATATTTCTATGATGATACATTCTATGGGAGGGATCACATTGCCTAATGCCTATCAAGAGGCCATTATGGATAAAAAATGTTTTATTTAGGGTGGGAAGATTGACTTAATAGCTTCCATTCATTTATTTAATGATTTTCAAACCTTTAAACATGATGTTGCTTCTATAGCTACACAAAAACAAAAGCTTGCTGACCCTAGTTAGTAAACTAAATCCAATGAGGTAGAAAGAATTAAGGATATTGATTAGGAAATTTTATCTCTAAAGAATATCATACAATAAAAAAATGAGGAATTTAAAAATCCACTATCAACACAATCATTCCTACCTTAAATATCAAGGAAATAGACCACCCTTTCAAAGTCACCCTCAAGGTCAAGGGTATCTAGTTAAAACAAAGTCATATAACAAATATGAAATCAATGATCCTTCAACCTCAAAGGAATTAGTTCCTACTCAAAACAACCTTGATCAAAAGAATTATGGTTATCCTTCATAAGATCAACCTCATTATCCATCTAGCTATGTCAATGAGTCCTTCAATCAAGCTTTCATGGAAAATTTGGGAATAATGCCAACCATGACTCAAGATGAGGTACCTAATGGAGGAAAAAATAATGGAAAGAGTGCTCAAGTATTGTTTACTTTGGTTAATTGGAAACAATATGACTCATGTGTTATGAATTACCTAGGATAGTCAAGTAAAGATTTAAGTCCTATAGTTATAAACACAAGGGAAAAGAAAAAGGCAATTAAAGAGGTTCAAGTGGCATGTAATGGTTCATCAATGAATGTTAAAACATCACAAAGGGTAGGTGTGTATAATTAAAACCTAAATGCACAAGTAGATCAAAGAACTCAAAATTTTAAGAACTCTCTTACACATTAGAATTCTCAAGGTATAGGAAGTACTATTCCTACTAGTGGACAAGTTAAGGTTAATGGATATTTCACCAACACTGTAGAGAAGATGAATAAGTCTCATTTAAATGTATCAATGTGGTATACACTTCCAATACTTAGAAAAATATACCTAATCCAAGAATATGTATCCAAATTCAACATGATAACCAAGTATCCTAGTGGGAAAGAGGTAACCTTGAAAAATAAATTGAAGCCTAGTGAAAGTCAAATAAAGTGGAAAAAGTAGATAAACCTCCTACATTCCATATCTCTATCATCAATGGGGATGTTTTGATTCACAATTTTTCAATTGATAGTGGAACAAGTAATTATGTCATGACTAAGTAAGTAGTTGACAAGTTAAACTTGAAGTATGAGCCTCATTCCAAAGGAGTGCTACAACTAGATGGGTTACCTACCAAGACAATTGACACAATCAAATTTTTGCACCTTGTTATTCATGATTTGCCTAATTTTACTATTAATCAAGATGTTATAGTTATGGATGTGCCACCTCATTTTTCCATTTACTTGTCAAGAGAATTTACTACTAAGATTGGAGGATATATGGCTTTAGATTGGTCTTATATGACATTTAGGACTAGGCATGGTGATAAAGTTTCAATAAAATGTGAACCTCTATCTAGTTTTCAAGTAGATTCATATGTGCCTTATGCATCTAACTTGAATTAAAATATTAGTGATGAAGAAGATCACCCTAGTGATCAAGAACCTCTAACACTTCTTGATGGCATAGATGACTTGTACCTTGATGAATGGGGAGATCAACAGTATGGATTTGAATAAATTGGTCTTGGTACACCTATCCTTTATGAGGAATGTGATGGTTCTCTTGAGGTTAATTTTTATGACACTCTAGAACAAGTTGTATAAGGTATATATCTTTTACATATAGATGATGATGTTCATATCCCAATTGTGACAAATCATGATAGTTATAGTGAGCATTTAGTTCTAATTTATAGAGAATATAACACTCATGATCATGGACTTCAAGAAGAAGTAGATGATATGTGGCAATAATTAAATGCCATAGTATAGGAATTTGAGAAGGTAAATAGGTCTATAACTATTCAAAACAAATACACACCCAATAATGGAGTTAATCATGTATTTAATGAGCAAAAGGAAGAGCATGAGGTGTCTACCAAGTATAAAATAATTTGATAGACCATGAAGTGTTTTATAAACACAAATAAGATAGCCTTGATGAATCCCAACAATAAACATAACATGATTCAAATGCATTTGAAGTTGGGAAGGGTTTCATGACTTCTAATGATCAAATTGAGGAGTGCCAAGTGAACATGAAGAAAAAGCCAGCTAAAAATTCAAAAAAACATACAAGAGATCTAGATGGAGTGTTCATGAGATCTCTAAGTGATACATTCACAGTTAGCATAATCTCCAATAATGGTAAACCATTTGATTATCTCCATAAGCTAGTTTTCATTGATAAACATTCATTCTATGATGTTTTGTTTTCATGGAGTAGTAGTGATTCTAGAAGCATTATTGTTGAGCCTAGTTGAATTAATGGATAATTTTTATTTCACATCAAATTTTTTGAGGTCTTATACGTATTATTATAGGTGGTGTTTTCCTATGAGATATTTGTGTGTTTTCCCTTAGTGCTTAGAGAGCAAAAGTGTGTGTCTTGGTGTCTTATTTTATGTGTTTGATTCCTATTGTGTTTGGTGTGATTTTAGAGTTTTCATAGGCATTTTAGTGTCATTTTTAGCATATGGGTAACTCCATTACCTAAGGATTTTAGAAGGCAACTGATCCTTAGTATAGCAGGCATGCGACCCATTAGAAATCACCAAAATGTTGACCAAATTTTACCCTAGGTCAAATTGAGTCAACCCCCTACATATTCAAACTTTTTATAACATTTTTTAGGTTTGAAAGTGGTCGCATGGTCATTAGTGAGGTAAAATTATATTGAGGGTCATAAAATATGTTTTAATCCTTTGTCATAGTTCTTCTTTCTTAATAACCCTTTATGCCACCTTTTGGTCATTCTAAGGGAATTGTACAGTTTTCCATAAGAGTAAAAATGTGTCAATAAGAAATATAATGTACCTCATATTAGATAATGTCAAAGGAGGATTTGAAACTAAAATGTGGTATGTTCAACATAAGAAATAATAATATCATATGCAAAGGGTTAGTTTTATATAGTTGTACAAATTAAGGTGACTCATATGACATGTGCGAAGGCTTCAGGGAAGTATATTTAGATCCCCAAGTTTACTTCTAGGATCTAATGGTTTTAAAAGATCCAAAATTTAAAAAAACCAATTTCTTTCTCCTATCACTTTCTTGGACAAGTCAAGAAGGGTCAATGGTTTTCACTTGCTATGGACAAGAGACGAAGAGTTAGAGTGAGTGCACTTCATGGATGTTAGGGGTTCCTATGTACTTACATTTAATGGTCATGGTTTAAATATTGATGGTATGTACTATATGAATAGTCATTAATATTTTTATCACTTTTAAACTACTTTTACATTCCTAATGGCCTAGTTTTCTTCATCTAGATTTATTTTAGAAATTGGTCTTTGTGAATGAAGTGATGAATATAGTCTTACAGATCATGTTATTAATTTTCATGTTAGCTTCAACTGGTTTGGCATGTGTGACCATGGAAGATAAGTAGGATCACTCTTTTATTAGAAGTGAACACCATCAAGAGCTAATAATAGTTTTTTGACAATTACATATTACATTCTTATGCAAGTGGATTTAAGTCAAGGTAGTACATTTATTTTCAACCCCTCATAACATGGAAGTAATTTTTTCCATTGAGGGTTTTCAATAAAGAGACCTTAAGGGTGATAGTATAATATAGGGATATGTATCAAATACTATAGGCACTTCTATTTTATCACAATTGAAGAAATTTTAAAATGAGAAGGTTTATCTTAACTTATCTAATAAGGATTATGCTCATACATAGTGTCATATGTTGGTGAAAGTTTATGAGGTTTGTGTAAGCCTAGTGGTTTATTTCATGTATCCTAAGCCTAGAGGTATTATCTTAACACAAGAGGAAGTTGTTAGGTCAAGATGGACTGATGGTTGAGTAAGGTTTAAACTCAGTCAAGTTTCCAATGATAATAATAAAAAGACTATAGTATCAAGAAGCCAAAATGAACTTGGAACAACTTGCAGACCTATAGTTTATTGATGATAGTGGGATGATGCATAGTCTCAATGAAAATGAGATAATTCAGGTGTGCCATGGTCTTAGTTTCCTCAATATAAACTAAAGGTGTGAAAACAATTACTCAGAAACATATAATCACCTAAAGGAATGTCATGATTCCCTAATTGACAATTATAGTTTGACACATACTGCAGACAAGCTTAAGCAAATATAAAATACAGGTTTGGAACTTTGTAAGAGGTGTAATATGGATGAACACATAAGAAATCATTATCAAAATGATAATATAAATTTTTATGATATTTTTATATGTAAAGGATACATAACGTATTTTTATCCAAGCTAGGCATGAGCCTCAAACTCAGTCTACCAAAATCCTACACACAGTCATAGACCTAAAAGCTAGTCTAGAGAATTTAGAGTGTTGAGGGTTCTAAAAATGTGATTTATCTCTAAAAATTAGTATATATTCTAAGAATGACTTGACCTAGGATCCCATGGTCTAATTTGGGTCATAATAATATGGTAAGTGTCCTTTATTTTGTCTTATACCTAAGGCACTTCACAATTAATGCGATTTGGGGACCTAATACATGAATGGTAAAAGAATGAAATGAAGAGTCTTAAAATAATTATGTAATGGTGTGTAGGGTTTAATTAGATATGGATAAAGTTTTAATAAGAAACTATAGTCTTTATGAACACTTAGAGGTAGTCACACACTCAAAAACATAGTCTATGCGTACTAGGCCTAAGAACTAGGCATGAACCATTAGGTGTCTAATGTCATTCATATGACCACAAAATATTACCAAAAAATATAATAGTCTTCATGGGAGAGTGTAGGATTGATTGGACTTAGTTTTTTATAGAGAATACCTTAGAATTGGTCATTTTGGCCTAAATTTGTCTTAGAGGTGTCTAAAATGTATAATAAAAACCTGGGAAGTAATTTATTTCACTCATATTTATATGGAAAATTTTCATGGGGTATGAATTACTTATGGAGGGTTTATGGGGGTCATTTAATTTAACTCAGTGGAATTTTTTTGAAGGTTAAGGGCTTAACCTTTATGAATCATTGTTAACAACCTAAACAACCTAGAACCCTCATAAGAACCCCATGAGTAAAAGATGAATAAAAATTCATTTAGAATGGGTTAGTTAACTTGGAAAGTAATTTTGACCTAGTTGGTACTCTCTTAAGATCCTTTACACTCAATTATTCTATATTGTCACTTGTATGGATAGGTTAATTTCTCTATTTTTTGCAAGTTTTGGGATGATTTGAAGGTGCAAAAAAGAATGGACAGGTGAAAATAATTATGGAAGGTGTGTGGATATGTGTTATAACTCTTCATACCTTATTCTCACCTCATTCATGCATGGAAAACCTATGATAAGTTGGTTATTGTAGGAAATCTTGGACATAATATTGAGAATCAAGATAACTACCTAAGTTGGAGATGAAGGGTGTGATATTGAATTTTATTGAGGTCTACCTGAATGAATAGAAGACAAGTAGGTTTTGTTGATGTGTCTCACCACTCTAAAATGAACTTTATTTAATATGTATTAGTCATCTTAGAGACAAGTGTGTGAATTTAAGCTTAAAGGGCTAGTGAATAGTTATAAGGAAGTAAACAACAAGTGTCAAAAAGGTCATTAGTTGAGGGGTGTATAATGGCTTCACAAATCTTGTTTCTGTCTTCTCAGGTCAAGTAAAATGTGTTAATGACTTTTATTGTAGTTTAAGTAGTTAAGTGGACTAATCATCAAGAAATAAATTTAAAGGACATGAAATGTCCTTATGCTAAATTTAAGAAAGATGTCATGTTTCAAATGGAGACTTGTATAATATAACTTCATGATCTATTCTCTAACTCCTTTTGCATTATAATTGGTCTTCAAGACTTGACACTTGGCATGGTGGATCTTAAACATCATTATTTCTCTCTCCTCTCATATGCTCTATATATTGAATCCATTTGACATTTTAATGAATCCATAATTAGTATGGTAAAGACCTATTGGTTTGACATATTGTTTTACTTTTGAATAAAGTTTTCTCAAGATGGTTTAGTTTTTAAATTTCTTACCTAAGTATGTCAAGTAGCCCATTTGGATGATAAATGATGAATGTTTTCTCCTTTATTTTATATTTCTCTTATCTACATTGTGTGAGTAATACTTCTTCTAAAAGGTTTCATAAAGTGTATATGTTTGTTAGGTGTATTTTGAAGTATAAGAGAGATTATTAGTGTCTAATATTAGACCTCCTAGTTAACCACCTTTGGAATTGAATGGCAATATGACTCCATGTAGAAACACTTATGCTATAAGAAATTTTGAGTTATGATCCATTTTAATAACCTACCTTCTTATTGAAAATGTAATTATGTTTGTGGATTATCTTTAGTGTATCACCTCTATTAGTGTACACTAATTTTATGTTTCCTTATTCCATTTTCACCCCCAAACAATTGATTATTAATGTGTGAGCCTAAAAGATAGATAAAGGGAACTAGCCCATAATTAGGACATATATCTCTTATAATAACTTGCCTATATGCAGAGACAGTTACACATTATCCTAAATCTAAGAAGGTTTGATTGACTTATCTAGGGTGAAAATTTGGGATATGATAGATTCCTTGGATTATACAACTTCATACATCATCACAAGGAAGGTTTGACATCCCTTACTTTGTGCTCCCTTCAATTGGATGGCAAAAAATTTCCTAAGATTTAATTCTCTCTAATTTACCTAGATTTGGGTTAGGGTTCTTAAATCATCTTAACATTAAACCTTTTTAAGGAATTAAACCACTTTGGACTTATGTCTATCTAGCCAATTCACTCTTAAGATCATGTCATATGACCTTAATAGTGTTGCATAGAGATCCACAACTGTGGTGAATTTTGGTAATTAAATTTTATCTTGTATGAGACATAACCTTAACTTTAGACTCATTTACATTTTGTACTATCCATGCATTTGGTAGTTAACAATATTTCCTAGATAATTTATTCAATAGTCTAGGAGAGATAAAGCATTTAGTAGCTCTAGGTATTATTTAGAATAGTAATTGGATAACCAAAAAGAGTACCTAACACTTCTATGGGAGAAGCTTAGAATTTAACTTATTGATTATCCACCACTGCATGGATGCATATTGGAAGGTTTCTTGCTATGAATAAGGATTTGCATTATTATTATTATTATTATTATTATTTCAATTTGTCTTCCACTATGGATAGTCCTTGGCATACTAATGTCCTCCATAAGTGAAACATCCTCCTAGAGGTCTCTTCCTCTCAAACTAGTTTGTACCCTTAAAACCTTCTCTATATTTGCCTCTTCTCTTATTATTTCCTAAGGTAGTTTTAAACCTTGCATTCTAATTATTTAACTAGTTCTTATAATTTTCATTCCAAATCTAGTTCTTCTTCTTAAAAGGAGTCTTGGAACTATCAAACTTTTTCTTATATTTTTATTTGACCTCTGCCAAAGATTTTAGCTTATGTTCCTATTTTATATCTTTTTCAAACACCTAATCCATAATGGATGGTTCATGCATAACCATTTCACATACAATATGAGTTATTAAACCCATAATGTACTTTTAAAGATGTAAATGCTCATACTTATGATACTATGGAGCATATTTCAAAAGTTTAGTAAACTGTTCCTAGTACTCATTCATAAATAACATTCCTTGACTCAAATTATGAAAGTATATCAACTTATGGTCAAAGTAAAGTTGAATTAACCACTATTATCTAAAAATAACCATAAATTAATTATATGTGGTGGTAGCAAAATCCAGATTCATTTGAAGGTTTTTATTATCCCACCAAGTTGTTATTTCACCAACTAATTAGTAAGCTACCAAATAGCTTTAGTAACCTTAGAGTAATTTTTAATCTCAAAATAATTTTCCATATCTATTAGACAAGCTTTCACTCTATCACCCAAAACATTGCAATGAAATTTTGGTAGTTTTACCTTTTTTATGTCTCATTCTAGCTCGATACTACCTGAGCTTTAGCATCCTAATGATACTTCCTCATGCATATGTTTTGGAGGAAATTATTATTCATCATGGTGTAATTTAGGTGGTTCTTGATCATTTAATTATTTTAAACCATGAACATCTCATTCATGATCTACTATATGATCATGAGTCTCATTCATCACAATGAGAATTTGGTCAAGTTTTTTTTATCTTACTATATTGCTAGATGAATGGGATTAGCTTAAGGGATCACATTAGAAAGACCCTCACCAACTGATCTTCCTATCACTATTCTCATTTCTATAAAATTAAGAGAATAAAATCTACATTAGTAGACTCATTATGTCTAAGAGCTAAACCTTAAGCTCTGATATCATAATGTTAGACCTAACTAGTAGTAACTCATATGATATTATTATTTTTAAAATGGTTAAAACCATTAGTTTAAAACCTAATAATTAAATGACCTTAAAATAATAGATGAATAATTAATGTTAACCCAATGTCATAATAAACCTCATTTAGTAATCAAGATTTAAACACATCATTTTGTTGAAAAATTGATCATTTATGAATTAAAGTATACCAAGTACTAAAATTGTAGATATAAACCAGAAATATGTCCAAAATACAATTATAGGCATTGCTATTTATAATTAAAAATATTTATACAAGTAAATAGCTAATTTTGTGTTAGCTATACATCCAAAAATAAGGTACAACATGGTATGATATCATTATAAATAATGATAGTACAAAGGTATAATATAAGCTAATAATATAACTCCAAGATCCATCACATAGCTTGAGTGTAACTCCATCTGGTTGAATCAAATAATAGAGGGATAGCATAATTTGAGTGATTTACCTCCAACCACAAGCCAATGATCTCCTACACACCTCCATTTCAAGAGTGGCCCTGCACTTCATAAAAGGGTAGATAATAATGGTGTAGATATAAAAAAATAAACAAAACTTGTGTGTACTAACACTATTACATGTAGTAATAAAATACACCATGGAATCCATTCCCTTGATATAAAATTAATAGTAAGCATGTAAACTAGAAGTAATGTGAAATGACAATATTTCAACTATAACATTATTTTAGCTAAATTTTTCATTATAGAATTTAGATATAACAATCTAAGTCTTTTTTACTGACATAAAACTCTATTTTACTAAATCATAAATCATGATATTAGAGGGTATGTATATGAGTTACCCACTAGCATACTCGTATATGTACTTCCTTTTATCCAACATAACATTCAAGTAATTATTTAAAAGTAAATCAATAAATCCTATGCAATAGTGAAAATATAAACATTCACAGCTAAGTACTGAATTTAAACTCATATAAATATGTTAATAAGAAATAAAAAGAATGAAAATTTTATATGCTTATATCTTTAAATATCTTTCTACTCATAATTCCTGAACACACATAGTACTTAATAACTTCCACCATAATCCACATATATCAGATTATATCAAGGTAAGTAGATCAACTATAAAAATTATTTGTGCTTTCCTCTTAACATAATGATTTATATTTAAAATGTTAAAATAATACATACATAACCATACAATCAACCCTAATAACACTTTTGTCAACATCTAAGTACATTAATAAGTGAACCAAGTTAACTCTCATTTAGAATACAAGCCTTGTATTCATATTTAGACTATAATATACTATAAAAGAAACACATACCAAATTAGAGTATAAATTTGGGCTTATTACTATGTTTATGCTTTTAAAAGGATTACATATCATAAAAAAATCAATTTTAATCCCTAAATCCCATGTCTTTATTCATAATTACTTATCAACTCAATTTTATAGAACTTTATTTATATTTTAACATGTCAAATATTATTCTTTTTTATTAAAACTAATAAATACTTAATACTATCAGTCACTTTCATTCTTCCCTTGGTCCATACACAAACTATTTTATAGTCCTTTATTCAAATAGGTATTTTGTTTTATCACAAATTATGTATTCGTATACAAATAATCCGATTTCCATATTTTTGTATGAACTAATGCATACATTCTTCTATCAGATTCTAGGTTTTGTCTAAACCTTTTGTATAACTTTACAAATTTAATAAAATTAATCCTATAGGTCCAACATACACACACACATGTACACACACACACACACACACACACACACACACACACACACACACACACACACACACACACACACACACACACACACACACACACACACACACACACATTAAACATATAATATAAAAATAACACTTCATATAATAGTTCCCCTGTCTTACTCTATAAGTTTACAAAAAGATAATCTCACTCATGTTTTTCATAAGACAACCTTAACCTTACTCCTATGTATATAAATATATGTCTAAAAGTTTCCATGTCATTCTATTCTTAAAGTTCCTTCCTATAAATAGATATGAAATAATAATTGTCATATCCTAAATATAAGAGTCACAGTCATTTTGAGTAAGTATTTTTATAAGGTTTCTAACCCTATTATAGTTAAGTCATTTTATGTAATATAAACCAAAAAAATTATAAAAATCACAACCATTATTTAATCATTAAAAAAATGACTTACATTCAATGCAGGGATGCTAAAATTAATAAGGTAAGTATATGCAAATGCACATGTGTTATGCCATTAATCTTGCATTATCTCTCTTATTCATTGTTATTAATGATATGTGTGATTCATGAAATGCTTCTGGTAATTGATTAAGAGTTTTAAAGTATTGAGAGAGATGAAACCCTAAATAAAATGTCATGTGTTATGTGATTAATCTTGCATTGTCTCTCTTTTTCATTGTTATTAATGATATGTGTGCTTCATGAAATGATTTTTGTAATTGATTAAGAGTTTTAAAGTATTGAAATTGAAGTTAGATTATCTGGGCTCACTGATTTAACCCCCCTATTAGTGATTATACCTCTAACACCATCCTAGGTCTATAGGGATGAAACCTTATTATTTTAAGCCACATAAGAGGTCACCCACATTCCAATTAAATGGAGATATAATCATTTAAGCCATAACCAAGTATACCTAAGTTTGTTTTTATCATGAAAATCTATCTTCTAAACAAACAAGAAATCCAATAATTTTATAAATATCTATACTTGACCTACCTAGTAATTATAGTGCTATTACCATTTGAGCTAGAATATAAGTCCCCTTTTTACTACCTACAACCTTTGTTCCTCAATCTTCCTCTCTTATTTACTTCCTTATTCTCTTGATCATCCTCTCTCTCTTAGTTTCCCTACTTAACATCTTAAAAATTATTTGCATGCTTGACATGGTCTTCAATCAACTCCTATTTTCTCTACCTCTTAACCTTATGCATAGTTCCTTCATAAATGAACAACTCTACTCCTACATTCCACTCATAGTTATATCTCAACTACATAGAATATCAGCAGCCAAAACTCATCATGCATAAAAAAATGTCAACCTCAACATCATAGCAAAAACCTAATATGAATCCCCCTTACCTTTTTTCAAAACATCATTATTAGAATGTCTCAGAACTTACTATAAGAATAGATTATTTTAAACATTAACTATTCAATACAAATTTTTAATTTAGCATAAAAAATTTACCTTAGATTAGGGTATTTTCCCCTATCATATTTTTTCCAACAAGACCCCCAAGGGGTACATCATAAGAAAATATCAAATAAATAAAATAAGCATTTTTAGACCATTTAACACATCATAGCCTACACATTTCTAAATGCATAAAGAAGTCTTACTAATATCATATTAGATTTAAATGATAGTTTTTAGTTTAATCACAAACATAACCCTCAAGGTTATTCTACTCAATAAGTAATATAAAATTTATAACGTACAATTTTACAACAATGAAACTATCAAAAACAACATATAAAAAAACATCATCCAAAAGAATGTAAGCATGCATTACTAAATATAGTTATAAAAATTAACTAGTACCAAATCCATTTAACTTGCATAATCAACAATATAGTTAGAAATAAGAAAAAACACTCATTCAATCCTACTACGATGTTTGTAGGTTCCCTATATTTTCTATTTACCCCCAATGTAATCATCTGATCCCCCACTTTGATGATACTCTCCCTCCACATTATCAATGAGGGTGTAAAATATCCTACATACAACTCACCAAAGCAACATGTATTTAGTCTATGTCATCCAAAAATAGGCATGAAATCATAAAAACTGCTAAATGTGACTAATCAATAAAAATCATGATCATAAGCATAATGTAACAACTCATCAAAGTAAAAAATGTCTGCTATCAAATCAACTTAACTAAACTAGCTCATAATGAACATCAAATCTACTAATAAATAACACATAATTCATTGAATTATGTGTCAAATAACCATAGGGAAAAAATGGATGTAACACTACTAGTAATACTACCTCAATGCCAAAGACAAGGTTAAAGGGAGTACTTTTGTTCAACCTTTTATATGTAGTTTGGTAAGCCCATAAGACTATTAAAACAAAATCATTCTAATCATTGCAACCAATATTGTAAATCTTAGTTATTTTAGTACCAAGTACCTTATTGAAGGCTTTAGTTATACCATTGGATTGAGGGTGATATGGTGTGGTCTTATGGTGTGAAAGCATTAATTTAGCTAAGAGGATACGTATTGTTGCATTGATAAAGTGAGTGCCCCAATCACTAGTCAATTTTAATGAGAATTTATATGGTGTGATGATATGTTCCCATAAAAATTTAGTAGTGGTAGTAGAAGTACAATTCTATGTGGGTGCTACTTTAGCCCATCATATGAGATAATCCATAGCATTAATGATATAGTGTGTGCCAATGTATCTAGAAACATGTTGGTTGGGGATAATAAAATCAATATCCCATGTTAAAAATGATTCATGATCAAACATAAGATGAAAGAGAATGGCATATTGGTGGTTTGGTTTACCTATGTGCTAACAAATATTACATTGGCATGCATTGGATTTGGTATCCTTGAATAATGTGGGCCACCATAACCCAACTAATAGAACATTTATTATCATTACATCACCAACATAATGTCCTCCTAAAACAACCTCATGGACTTATTGAAGTAATTCAATGTTCTCATGTTACATTACACACCTTCATAATACCTCATCACATCTTAGCTTATATAGGTATCCTCTAATAAGTTAGAATGAGGCAATGTGAACAAATTATTTATTCTTTTGGGTGTTAATATGCACTGGTATTGAGCATGTTGTGATAAAAAAAATAATTTCTTCCAATTCTTAGGGAATGTGTGTAACTTGGAATATTTAAACATTAGTTAAATCATCCTATATTGTGTGCATACATTTTCCAACTAAATGTGTGAGAGGTGGTCTAGGCTGAAATTAGTTTTGCCTAGTTTAAAGACCCTAGAGAATTGGAACTCCTAAAATAAGAAAATCAATTGACAAATTCATATATGTAGTACCAATTTATTAACTAAATACTTGAGATCATCATGATATATATAGAAGATAAATAGAGTGGACAAAAATTATTGGTGGAACTTATGGAGTGCATAAACCATGAACATAGCCTCATGTTTTGTAGTAGAGTAGTTTATTTTAGCTAGTGTGAGCTTCCAACTAGAAATGTAAATGAGATTATCAAGGTTTATTTGATTAGGTCATGTAAGGATGTCACCCACTACTATGCCTAAAACATCAACATGAACATGTCATGGCTACATCTAGTTTAGGAACTAGAGAATGGGCACCGTCACCCATTTTCCTTCAGAGCCTCAAATGCTTACTAGTGTGTAGTATTCCATAGGAATATGAATTTTTTATTTGAGTAAATATTCCATCAGAAATGATATGTGAGCATAGCCTTGAATGAAATTATAATATCATCTAGTATGACCCAAGAAGGCATGGATATTGCATTGAGTGGTTGGAGCTGAAAGTTGGACAATGACCACAATATTGGCTAAACACACCAGTAATCCATCCTGATAAATGATATGTCCCAATAAGATTCCAAATGACATGAGAAAAATAATGTTTGTAAGATTTAAGGAGATATAAATTTATTTATAATGTTATAACATGAGGCATAGATTATCATAGTGGTCATGAACTAAACCATACAAGGTCCAGTCATCAAGGTACACCTAAAGGAAATTATGGATGGAATATTTGAAGGCTTCCACTAAAATGCACAAGAACACTTATAATGCATTATTTAATAAAAATGGAATAAAATTATATGAAAAATATTTAATTATAAATATTATTTGTGCATTTTCTTCCTCATCAATTTTCACTTAGTTTTAGCTAGACAAACCAACAGTGAAAGAGTAAATCTCACATCTAATAACACCTTCAAAAATTTCTTCTATGAATGGTGATAGGAAAGGGTCAATGACACATAAAAAATTAATTTGATTTTAATCCATGAAAATATGAATTTGAACATGTTTATTGATGTTGACCACCATAGGACTAACCCACTTATATTCATTTATGGGAGTAACAACTCCAAAATGCAACAGACTATCAATTTTTTCTTTAACTCTAGTGTGCAGATTAGGGTTCATATGATGCAATTATTTACTTAGTGATTGAGTTACTTAAACCAACTTGATATGCATATTTCCCAATGATGGATGCACTCACTTCATTTTTATGTAGTTTTATGGGAAAATGGCTTGATGTTGTTGTAAGAGTTTAAATTTTTTGTTAACTCAATATTATAGTAGTAATTATCCATAGTGGCTATTTTAGGCATGTAATCCATCCCAATATTATGTTGAACCATTTGGAGAGGTACATAATATGGTTTGTTATCAAAATACATAGTATCTATGACATAACATACCCCATAATATATATACAAATGTAAGTGGTTGAATGGTGGTTCTAGCAAATCAGAAATAATACCCTAATCAACTTGATACATGAACTTATACTTTACCTTAAATATCTTTTCTTGATATGCATATTTATACTACAAGTCATAATCCAATAGAGCCAAGTCAGGAGTATTAAGTTCTTGAAAAATTCCGAAGTTGTCTTTAGGTATGCCATACATGTGATGTATGTAGTCTTAAACTATTGCACAATCTCCTAATACTACCAAGTGGTTTTTTTTCAATGAAAAATTTAAATCAATCCATGGAGAAGAAAATGAAAACAATGAAATCATACCATGTGTGATATGTTACCAAGTATCCATTCCATTATTTTATTGATAAATGTACCAAACTGTAGCCCAAGCATGTAGAGTACCCTAAAAAGCATAAATCCTATATTATTATAGTAAAAATATTTCTTTGGTACTCCAAAGGATTTTATAGTATGTTAGATGGTATTTTTGAGAAGCAACACCATTATAAATTAGGGTGGAATGAACATGGTTGTCATGGTGCAAATTATAGTGTATAGTAGTGTGTACTTGTTCCCATATATATAATTGGTATCAATGACTATCCAACCATCAATTAGTTCTTCCTTGAAATAAAAATTTTTATCATGTAAAAACATCCATATTCCTTAACATTTTAATTTTATAATTTTTGAAAATACTCCTTGACCTCAATTTAACAATAAAATCGAGTTACATGTTCCAACCTCAAGGGTGGTAGACCAATGATGCAAACATTTTTATTTCAATAAGATAACTTGGGGGAGGAACTTAGGTGGTTATATAGGACACCATAGATATTCCTTGTAAGATCATATGATCCTTGATACCATTGGTCACAAATAATACTTATAGTGTTCAAAATGGACTATACATCATCCCATTGTAATATGCCATTAGGAGTAGGATCCACATGTTCATTCCCTCGAGAAGTGATGTTATAAATAGTGTTGAGATCCTAATTAAAATCAATGGCTTAAAAAAATGGAGGTCATTGGTTTTTATTCAGAGGGATGACCATGTATAAATTATTATTCTCAAAGCATAATGCTTCTTGAAATGTAATTCAACATTGTTAGCATAACACCAAGGTCTACCTAAGAAAGAAGGAAAGTCATCATCTTCAACAAGTTTGATATATTAAAATTCACCCTTAAATATGACACCTAAGATGTTAATTATGGAATATTTAATAACACTTATAGGCAGTGCACAAGTCCTATTGGCCATAAATAAAACATGTGGGGAAGGTTACAAAGTTGGGCTCCCCATTTTTTCCAAGCATATTTTGTTAGATCACTAAACTCTATGCTAGTGTCCACTAGTATATCATAGATCATCCAACCATCAATGGATGCATTTACAAGGACCTCTATCACATTTTTTATTTAGTAAAATATGAGTCTTTTATCTACATGCATGGTTTAAATGATGATCCTTTGAAGACCTTGTATTTTGTTGTTGAAATCAATTCTTCAAGAGGGGGATTATGTCTTCACTAAGGAATATATTACACATCTCAAAAACTTCATCATGCCTTAAATCTATGTGTACCATAAATTTTTACATCTTGGTATGCATGGTAACATCCTCATATTTTAAGAACTTAATTTCTCCTTGTAGCTTTTGTAGCAAGGCCATTGTGTCATTTAACACCTCTTTATAACATTGAGCATATAGATAATGTTATGCATGAGGTTATTCACACTAAACCTTTTCATCATGTGGATTTGAAATAATAGGTTGAGAATGAGTGTCACTTTGAGTGGTGATATTGACCTTGGGTCCAATTGGTGGAGTGGTAGGGTGCAATTTTTACTGAGAAATTAAATTTTTAGTGACACATAGCTTTCCAATGGCATTCTCATTTCTTTCTTTGGTAATAGAAACATACAAGTCTAAACATTCTTTTGGTCTATGCTCATTTTTAAAAAAGGAACAAATAGGGTAGGCTATGTAATCATGTTGGTAATGGTATAAAGATCTAAACTTGTAACATGTCCTAGGTGGATATCAACCACCTCCTCATCCATTTCCACAACTTAAACCTCTGAAAGATTGAATCTGACCAGTTTCCTATGTATTAGTTATAAAAGCTTTACAAGTACCTCATGCACATGCTTCATGAATCTCATTGATGAACTAAAAGTCAATAGTATCATGGATATATATATATATATATATATATATATATATATATATATATATATATATATATACCCATGATACTATTGACTTTTAGTTCATCAATGTATATATATCACATATCTTATAATATAGTGACACTTTGGCTTGGGTGGCATGTTGAAGTAAAGGATATCTTCATGCATCATGGTTATTTCATGGATAATTGTTCATGTTATGACCCTCTACTTCATAGTTAAAACAACATAGGCTATTACGAGTGTCATGATAATTGTTGTTTATAAGTTTCTCCAAATGAGAACCCATAACATCAATTTGGGCCTCCATAAGGGGATATTTATCATGTCTATACCTCCCATAGATTTAGTGTGAATTTCAGCTTCCATTGTCTCATGTGGATCAATAAAATTCTTGTGGGATAAGGCTCATTGAAAAGGAAGTAATAACCCTCCTAAAAAACATTGAGCATGTTGTAATAGATTGATTTAAAAAGATATATTGGAAAGAAGGGTTTTGAATCAAGCATCATACATACACACATTCTCAGTGATATCTTACTTAATATTCTTTAAATCATCAATAATTTGTTGTTCAAACTAAAAAATGTCAAATTCATATAATAATAGTTTTCAATAGTTCATAGTTTATAATATCTTATTGAGGATCAAACTCTCTATACCATTATGTGCACAATATAATAGGGTAGTGGAAAATTGAGTTCCCTTTCACTTAGTATAAATTATGCCCTATACTAGCCAAATGAGTTCACACTTGTGAACATGTTCAACTGACTTCTCAAAGCCTCGATACTCAAGAAGATGAAGTATCATCTCATAGTAAAATATAGGTGCACTAGGTGGTTGTAGTGGACCCTATGGTGGCAGTCCTCATATTCCTCCTAATACTCCTTATGATCCTCTTGCACCTTAGTATAACCACCACTAGTATTACCTCTCACACCTCCTAGAGTAATAGGATCACCAAAAACATTGGGCATTAAGGGAAGTTGATTAATTATATTTGGACCTATATTTTTCCCATTACTTATATTATATCCCCTTGGCATTTTAGACATTCCAAGGTTAGACGTATGTCTTAACTACATTGTAAAGGTAAATTATAATGGTAAATTTAGTTGGTCCTGATGTAAAATATTACTTTGGACTTGTACTCCCAAGGTCTCTTCTACAGATTCAGATTCAAACTCCACACTATTAGTATACCAATCTCTTACAATAATTCCCTTAGACTCAGATGCATGAGCATGCACTTTGGTAGGGGAATATGACTAATTAGATTAGGTTACACTATCACCAATGTTTATCTTGTATCTTTTACATGTATAGTACATGACATAGATCTATGGTTAGGGAGTAATCACTATGCCTTTATACCTTCCTATAGATTCACACATAACTTATAGAATCTCCTCATTTTCACTTAGGATATTTACCTATCATGGCCTTACACCTGGTCTCATCATACTTATGATTTCATAATTATCTCTAACTAAATTCCATGCTGAACTATCAATCCCATACCATTTTATATCCCTTCATTTCCCTACCAATTGCATTTCTCATACACGAGAGAGTTTTAACCATCCATGGGGAAGTTCTCAAGTCCAAAGTCAAACATAAATTTCTTAATTTCTAAGGGAGAATATCTTAGGTACATTCCATGTAGTTCCATTAATACATTGAACTATACTTCCTCTAAACAAGAATATGTAGACACAACATATTCTAATATGTATCTATTTAGTGTTCCTTTCCACTAGATGTCCACCACACATGTCTAAGTAGTTTCAAACTTTACCAAGTTTTTTTGTTATTTTACTAACTAGGGATCTTTCCATCCATAATCTATCAAATGGTTTTACATGTATTCTAAAATCCATTCATACAAATGGATGGGTAGTTATAAAAATAAGGCTTCATATAAAGAATCATACAAATGTTGCTCTACCCATTATCATGCAAAAACTCCTAGTCTAATATATTAAAGTGCCTAGTTTTCCTTTACTATGTTAATCCAACATTCAAAGTTTTCCAAAGAGAGCCACTCAAGCATATTTTTACCATCACACTAATAATTAAAATAGGTCCCAATAACATAACAAAAATGGTTGGAATTTTCCTTAGTGTTTATTGAATAAATAATAGTTACGTGCATAAATAAAATGAGGAAGCTAATGAGATAACATGGTGAGTAGTGACCACATGCGCCCGTCGAAAGTATGTAGCCAAGATGAATTCTTGTCAATTATAATAAATGGTGGTGGATAAACTTAAATTTGTATATACACTTAGGCACTTGGGTTAGCTACATTTAGTTCTCATTAATACAAACATCATTTAATGGTTAACCATGTTATTCACTCCATATATTCCATATACTTCTAATTAGCACTATAGAAACATATTAGCCCATATTTAAGAATTTACAAATAAAGATAGTGATTCAATTGATTTCATTTTATAATTACATTCAATCAATCACCATAGCTTACTAATGAACAAAATTTTATAATTATGATTTAGGAGCATTTCCTCTCTACTATTCCTTCTTCCTCTATATCTATTTTCTAAACAAAACTAAGGGGTATTTATACATGATCCAACCCCTCTCCTTAGGTTACATCATTAATATAATAGTGATGTAGATAATGACTATTTCAAAAAAAGAAGTCATTTTGAGCCATTGAAATATAATCCTTTTGACTCAAGCCTAATGCCCCATATATATTATCTCCATGCTAGATATTCATGTTTGTGATCTTATTCTCTCATGAACTAATGCTAGATTTGTTCTTGGTTAATCTCCTTTGATGATTCCATGAGCTAATTCATAACCATCTCCACTTCTTGTGCCCTTATCCAAGTCATGAATTTTTTTCTTAGTCTTGTGTCTTTTGTCTCTCCTTGTTTTATTTATCCTTGTCTCCTATAACTCTTTGTTCCACACCAAGATACTCCACACCCTTCTCTTCCATGCCAAGGTCCTCTGAGCCATTTTTAAAAACTTTTTATTCTATATTATGGATCCAAAACCATTATAATATATAAATATAAAATTTGGGTTCCAACACTCAAGAGTATCTACCATTAGGAGTCGTCATTTGTTGTTTCTTGGATAACACATACCATTTTTAGTTTGAAAATGGGGACTCTCTTTTTCTTAACTAATATGAAGGTTGATACATTAAGTCTAATAGACCTTTCATGTTTAAGTATGTGTCATCTGATTTGAGCTCTATCAAGCTCCTAGCCTACCAAATTGAGTCAAGATTAAAATATGCTAAGTCCTAAACAATCGAGTCAAGTCAACCATATATACAAAATCTTAGATCTATACCTTAGTCATTTTTTTTGTTCCAAATTTGGGCCTTTATTATTTTGATTACCCTAGAGATTTACACATGTTTTCATTAGATCATTTTAAATTCCCAAACTAATCCAAAGGGTTTCAAAGTCAAAAGTTACCAAATCTTTTTAGATCTTATGCCCTAAGATCATGCCATGTGGCACAATCCCACTAACCCAGGTTAATGAAGAGTTAATCAATATGATTAAATGTTTTATGGACCTAAGGGCTTTAGAGGTCACTGCATCATGGTTTACCAAAATCCCAAGACCATGGATACTTTGGAAATAGTATAAAGGCTATGAGTCCTCATGGTCTTGAGAGGATACCATGTGGCAATTTATTAAGATCTCAAGAGTTTGGATTAATAAAAGACTCAAGTAATGGGATAATAATCTCTTGGCCCTGAGTCTGAAGAGGTCACCATGTGGTGACTTCATAAGAGCCCAGGACCATGGATACTAAACTATTTTAAGTAGTTAACTTAAAGGTTTAGCTCACTAAGAGGATATCATGTAGCATCATTATGTATGCCCATACTAAAAACCGAACCTAATGAGAGGTTATTGAATGTCACCTTTATTTTGTTATCTTTCCTTTGAGCTTAAGTTTGATGGGTGTCTACCTACCACTTAGTGATAAAATATGAACCTCTAGGAAAATAAAGACATGGCACGTGACACTTCACAAAATTAAAATTGATGGTCATATCAAATGTCAAAACTAACAAATGCATAAGGAAAACACTGATTAATTAAATAAAAAATTTCCATTGCTGGGTGGGATTTATAATGACTTTTTTTCCATTTTAGAAGGATCATTTTGAATTAACAATGGATATTTATGTGTTTAATACATATTTAAAGACTTATGTTTGAACTAAAATTTGATTAACATAAATGTCTATGTCTAGATATGAAGATATTTTGTTTGGTTTTTGTATTTGATCTAAATTAGTTGTGGATCTTTATTAATGATTCAATTATTTAAATAATTTTGCCTTATCATTATTCAAAAATATGTATGCTTTACCATTTTGTTGACATTTCAAGGTTCATATTTAAATCTAGTTCATTAATTTTGACATGTGTCCTTATCAAGGAATTTGAACCCTCAGCCAAAGCATAACATAGAAAAGACAAAATCAGATGAAATATTTTTTACAAATCATGAAACACAAGGAAAAAGGAGGTTATTCAAGATTTATCAAGAGAGGAAATGATAGATGGAAAATTTTGTATGGGATTGTGGATCCCAAAATAATTTTTTGATGATAAAAATATAATGGTGTGACCTCTAACCAAAAACCATGGGTGAGTATTCATATCTTGTCAGGGCAGGGTTGATCTGACATGGTTGTCATAATCTCAACTACCATTTCCAATCACATTGATGATTACTTACAACCACCTCATTAGTGAGAAATGAAAAATTTATAAGGATATCCAGGACTTTTATGTCTATATAATATCAACTCTTATGTTTTAATAAGGGTTTGCTCCCTAATATTAGAATATATTAGTGGACTAGATTGTTTGATTCTCCCTAGTTAGTTGTCCTAACCTTTTCATTCTTTTTTAGAGAAGTCTTTTTCTTGTTGCCATGAATTTTTTTGTAGTTAAATGACTATTGTAAATCTCACTACTATTAATAAATAAGAAACGTATTTATATTCATATTTTTATGTGGTAAAATAGCCATTTACTATGCATTTTTTTATGGTGGTTGTGTTCCTTTTTTTTTCTTAGACTGTCCTTTAACTAGAGTTGTGTTATAGTTGGTTTAGTTTAAGACTAGTTTATATGATATTTATTTAATTAGACATTTAAACTCCATCTATATGTGAATAGGTATTTTTATTCTCATTTTCCCTTTCTCTTTCTCTTTTTTATCGATGTGTTAGATTAGTATTAATAACAATCCATTTATAATGTTAAATAATGATTGTTGAATATTGTCCATCACCATAAAAACATTGTGTAATAGATTAATTGTGGACTAATTGAGTATCATATGGTGTATAGCTTAATCCATAATTTATAGTTAGTTCTATTGGATCCCCTTAAATTGGAATTTTCATAATGATCCAACTAAGTTACTCTATGTACCAAGACCTTGGGGATTTTTGTTTACATAAATATCTTTTCAAGAGAGATAGGGCCTAATAACTCCTACCTAAGTTAACATGTCAATAGTAACATAAATAATAATTATGAATAAGATCAATATATAGGATTTGAGAAGGGATTATGGAAAGTTATTCTATGGGATCCCACTCATCAAAATTAGTGTGAGCTAGACAAGACTATAAAAGAGGGACATAGTTTTGAAGCAAATCAATTGTAGATGAATCTGATCCAATTAAATATAATAAAGAGTTAAAGTGTATAGTATCTAAATTAAAAATATATTTTAGGAAAGGTGAGTGGTGTAATTTAATGCCTAGAGGGTCTATATTATTAAAAAAGTTTTGATCTCCTAATAGGATTGACTATACTACATGCTTGTTTTCTTGTCTTTAGGTCTAGTTGATATTATTTTTATGATAAAACCACAATCTTTTTTTGAAAATATTTAATAAAAATTAATTCATTAAAACATATGATATTCACATAAAAATACAAGGTTTAGATCTTATCATCAACTTGTTTCTCATGAAAATTGACAAAACTATATTTTAGCCATATTTTATCATACCTATAGGTCTATCCTATTATCTATGACTATAATAGATTTAAAATAAATATTTTGTATCTATTAAAACTCATATTCATAGTAGTTAATTCAATAAATCCATTTAATACTTTTAAGTGGCTTGAAGACTCAAAGGAAGACTAAATCCTTATACTTATAGCCCTATTTTAGGCCTAATAAGGGCTGTAGAAAACACAGTCCTCTATACATTTTATTTTGGATATTCTCAAACTATAAAACCAATTTAATACTTTATAAAACATATAAGGAACCTATTCATTATTTTTTAATAAAATTTTAAGGTTAGTTGGTAAGATAACCCACTTTTTGTAAACTAAACCCTAATTTAGGGATTAATAGACTATAGGTGACCCAAGAGGTTAAAATTGGTAAACTATTTTGTTCTAAAGATGTAAAAAATATATTTTCACTTTTCTTAGGTTTTTAAATTATTCATAAACTCTATTTAAAGTAAAGTGTGCTTTATCAATCATAAATACCTACATGTTTAACCTTTTTTACTAGACTATATCCTTAAAAAAACCTATTTTAGAATTATGCAAACTTGAAGAACATAAAAAACATATGGATAATGACTAAAGGTATATTAATAGTCAATTATATACATGTATTTAGTTTTTATATATCTTTAAATAACCATGAAAGTATTTATTTATTAATATATATGCATATACATACCTCTGCTACCTTGGACAAATGATAAACGACTTGTAAAAACAACTGCAACTTATTTTTATCCTTGTTTTCATTATTTTATTATCTCATTATTGATAAGTTTGAGGTTTATCTTATAAATAAATATGGATAAGTATTTATTCATTCACCAAACTCTTCTCAACTAACCTAAGACTCTTTTAACTTTCTCAATTTAGCTCTTTCCTACATAGCTTAAGACTTATCAAGGTGAAAGATAGTTTAAAATAGTTAAAACAAGTATAAGAGTATAAAAATATTTAAAACATATTATTAGACCTAAAGGATCACTCACACAAGGATCATGATCCTTAAAACCTATTAAAAATCTCTAAATAGTCCAAAACTAATTCAAAAATTTAAAGTTCTTAGTTTTGGTAGGAAAGTCCAAAACACTCCTATATGACCTAATTTCAAAACTAAATCCTAGATATGAATTGTTATTAATCAAAATTTACTCCTATTACATTATAATACCACAAAATAGAACAATTAAACTATTGAAAATGATGTACTTGAATTAGACTACAAAAGAACAAAATTTTCTTCATGAGCACTTGTTCATGAGATCTTCAACACTATTGACATGCTTGATTATCTCTGAAGGTGTCATCCATGTTATATCCTCAAGTGGATGGTTCTTATACTTGACCAAGTAATATAATTATTCTTTCTCTTATATTCTTCACTACCTTCTTGTCTAGATTGGCTTCAAGTTGATATAGTTATACCTTTGGTAATTGTTCCTCCCAATGGATGATTTAATCATCCATGTATTCATGTGATTGATTTAAGTTATCTTCTTATGTAAAAGGATATATTTCTACTACAGTTAAAATGGGTGAGATTCCTATACCAATTGGAATCTCCAATTCATAAGCATTAGAAAAAGAATTTCTCAAGACCTTACAAGGTCCAATCTTCTTTAGTTTCAACTTGTTATATTCCCCTTTAGGGAATATCTCTTTCCTAAGGTGAGCAAGCACTAAATAAAATATTTAAAAATGAACTTGTTTTCTTTTTAAATCTACACTTTTCTTATACTTGTCATTTTATCTAGCTATTTCTTTACTTTTTCATGCAATTCTTACATATATATTATAAAATCTTCACCTTCTACACTTATTTTATATTTATTTTCCAATTTACTCAACTTATAAACTCCACTTGGATGGATTTCATTCACACTTTTAAATGGGATATAACTTGTACTTTTGTCTGGAGAATCATTATATGAAAAATCTGCCTAAGCTAGTACTTGATCCCATTATTTGGGATCGTCACTTACCAAACTTCTAAGTATGTTTCTAAGGATCATATTAACCAATTCAATTTGACCATTAGTTTGAGCATGGTAAGCTAAATTTAAGCTTAAAGTGGTCCCCAAATTATTTTAAAGAGTCCTCCAAAAGTGTCCCATAAATTTGGTATCTCTATTTGAAACAATACTCCTAAGAAGACCATGCAATCTCATTACTTCTTTGAAAAATAGGTGTAATCATCTAAATGTCACTTGAGTGTCAGGAGTGCTACTTGAGACCACCTAGACATGACTTATCCCTAGACCTATCTTAGGGCATATTTAAACACTTATCTAGACTTTGTGTCAGCCACATGCATCCTTAAACATCCCTAATGTAGTCCTTACCCCTCAATTTAGCATCTTGGCCCCTAGTGCCTTAGGCTCTACCATTTGGACACTAACACCATAATTTGGATAGTAGTGCCAATGGCACTAGTGTACTAGTTTGGGTGTTATTTTCCTTTTCCCACCTTTTGTCAATATTAAATATCTTTTCTAGTCAACAGCGACCTAAGGTTGGCCTAGACCACTTTGAAGACCCACATAAGCACTAGAACAATATATATATATATATATATATATATATATATATATATATATATATATATATATATATATATATATATATATATATAGACACTCACACACACACATATATATATATATGTGTGTGTGTATATATATATATGTATACATATACATACATATATATACACACACACACATATACATATGTATATATATATGTATATGTATATATATATATGTATATATGTGTGTGTGTGTGTATATATGTATGTATGTATATGTATATATATGTACATGAATTTTATCCCTTTAATTAGTAGATGTAAATTAGATGCAAATAACAAAAACTAACTCAAAACAAGTTTTGCTCAATCAAGGTTATTAATCCCTATTCTTCCTTACTTCTACATACAGTCATATACATCCTTCTTAAGTTCAAAATACATAGATTTCTAGTCTCAATACTCACTCAAAGCACTCAAACTAGTATTCATACTAGATTCACTTACACTTACACCAAAACATAGGTGGGGAGAACTACATCAGTCTTGAACCCTCCTTGGAGTATTAGTATTTAGGTAAATCTCATCTCAGTGGTGTGTTGAGTGCTAACCAAATTTAACCCTGTAGGTCAAATTAGGACCCCTATAGGTGAAAAAATGATATTTAGATATTTTAGGGGTCTAATATGTTTTCATAGGGTAGGTTATTGTCTATTTTATGTAATTAAATGCCTTGTTAGCCTTAATCATAGTCTAATTAGTTAATATGTCATTTTGAGTCACTTAATAGCCATTTAGGGGTCATAAATACAAGTGAAATGGTTTTAAATGTGTCCAAGTGTCTTAATATTATTTAAAATGTCCAAGAAGTTAGATTCTCTATCAATAATGTCAGTCCTATCTGAAACTTGTAGGTTATCTATCAGAAGATCAAGAAATGAAATGAAAAAGGAGGAGTTTGGAAATTGTACAACCCATAAAGGAGTGTGACACATGGGAGAAGGTTATAAGATGACTATTTATCTTCCTCATACTCATATTAGAACTTGATATTATCTAGAAGTGCTAAAAAGGTCCAAAACCATTTTTCTCCTTCTTCACCCTTCTAAACACACAAAACTAGTCAGTAGGTTAATTCTTGGTACGACCAATTAGAGAAGTTACAATTCAAACACCTTTTGGAGGTGAAAATAAACTTATATAAATAAATTTTCATAATAATAAGTCAAATATTGGTCAACTTTTCTTTATGAATCACCTCTAATAAGTTGACTATGTTTTTTGCTCACTATTTCTTGCACCCTATAGGTTTTTCTCTTGTATGGATAGTTCCATAAAATACAGCTACTGATATTGATTATAGATTATGTTGGATATATATTATAATCATCCATACTATTTGTTTCATATTTAAAGGTATTTGGATAAGCCAAGCATCTCAAGTTGTAAGAGAAGACACCTTTCTATGTTGTAGGTAGGTTTCCACCATTTGCAGAATATTCATGCTTTGGTAGTGATTATAGGGGAGGATAGTGATTTAATTATTATTTTTAAAATGTTTTCTTTATCTCCTTCCATTTAAATCTCATTTTATAAATCAGAATTCCATGAGTTGGTAGTCATATCCAACATATACAGTCAGGCAACCATGAATGTACATCTACAAGTCCATAAAAAGAGAGAGTATCATGTTGAAATGAAGATAAATTTACTTGATATAAAGATTCAAAGGTTGGAGGGGATCCATTTTAAATTTTTAAGGAGATAAAATTATTGTTTAAGGTTCATACACCATCTGTATGATTCATGTTTCTGCCCACTTCCCTGTCTACAGCTCCATGAGCACCTATATGAGAACAAAAATACTAAAATGGATTTTTGGACCTTGATTAAGGTATTTCATGAAAAATGAGTTGTGTTTTGAAATTTTAAAAAGGTATAAAAATCAATTTAGGGTTTTTACCCCATGTTTGATTCCTATACTCACATATAGTACCTGTATATAACTCAAAATGCACCTATAGGTGCCTTGCAAGAAGATGAAATATGGGAAAAGACATACTTGAGTGTTATCCTGCAAGAAGATGAAATATGGGAAAAGACATAATTGAGTGTTATCTAACTCCTAAAGGTTTAAAATAAGAATTTAAAGAAATTTTAATGGAATAGGAGTGATAAAATGACCACATATCATGTATTTTTTGAAAAATATTTACATTATTTGTCTATGCATCATAATGTCCACCTACATGTGCTATCATAGATAACTATGGTGCCATACTAAAGTGTTAACGCATGAGTTATAACTCTTATTTTAATCCTAACATGTTGAAGAGATATTATAATAAATTTTTGGTATCTTAAGTTGGTAGATAAGGAGTGAGGAATCCTTCAGAGGTCAAATGATTATGTTTAGGAACTTTTTCCCCAAATTGTGAAAATAAAACACATGACATTTTTGTGGATGTCATATGATAAGGTTTCTAAAGGATTTAATGCATATAAATGATCAAACCTTATAGCATCCACATATAATGATATATCTACTAGGGTTGAAGGGTAGAAGTACTAGTGGAGGTTGGTTATTGAGAAGCCCAAAGTTGTATTTTTATGCACTAAACTTAGTATCATCTACAAGTTTTTGACCCAAAGAGACCCCTTCACTAAAGGATATAAAAATAAACTATGTTTCCATGATTGAAAGGTTATAAGTATTTGGAAGGAACATTTGTGATATATTTATCATTTAAAGAGGATGATATACTAAATTTTGATCCTATTCACACCTATAGGTTCCCCTTCCTCTGAAAATGTTCACCTACAATTTACTGTGAGGTTTTATACCATCCATAACAAGGATTTAAGTGAGGAAAAACTTAAATTGATCTATATAATATGATTAAAAGTGTCTTAATATATTAAAACGTTATGTAAAACCTTTTTAAAAAATAATATTCATATACATGGTCTTACTCATTCCAACATAGTTGATTGTGTTTGACTGAGAGAGGTAGTGAACATAAAGGGTGATGATTCTTAGTGTTGGTATTGTCTAAACTTGAGTAAATAGGTACAAATAATTTATATATTAAATTTTAATGTTTTTATGGGGTCCATACATTTTTTTCAAGTCTAGTCCATCCTAAAACACCTATAGGTATTATTCTTTAGAGTAAAGCATAGTCAAATGTTACACTCAGACTTGACCAATCAAAGTGTGAGTAGAAAGTATAGGAGGTTGAAGTGATGGGAAATATTAAAAAACCTTAAAAATTATCATAATATACTCATGAAACTCTCATATTATATATATAATAGGGAAGAGGATCTAAACAAGCAACACATAGTCCATATGAGGAAACCTTGCACACAGTCTACCTTTTACACAATCTGTCTTGGAATTTGAAGGAGTTGGAAGGTCTAAATACCTAATAAAGGTATTAAATTTTGTGGATAATTTATTTAAAAATTATATAATATACTCCAATTATTATTTTGATAAAAGAGGGGAATTTCCCTTTATTTTATCTCAGATAAAGGGCACTCCCTTTGTGCATAAACCCTACATTTCTGAGAAAATGTGATAAAGGAATGAACAAGGAGCTGGTTGAACCTTGAAATGAGGTTTTTATAGTTGAATAATTCATAGGAAAAAATAAAAATCCATTCATAAAGGCTTTAATCTACACAAAGTAGTCCAAACCTATAAGGGTTATAATTAGGCCTATTAGGTAGGGTTTAAACCTAAGGCCAAATGAGAGGTCAATTTAAATTTTAGCCTTAGGTAAGAATTAAAATGGATTAGACCATGTTAATATGGTACTTTTATATGTATTACTCTTTTTCATTGTGGAGAAATCACAAGGAATCCATATTTTGGTCTTTAAGACAACTCAGACCTATGCAAAGTGGAGAAACAAGCTCGATGAGAGAAGTTTGAAAGCTCATATCTACTTAAATGATTTTCATGGAGAATTAAGGGGTTAGGATGAGTTGGAAAGGTCCTAAAAGACTATTTTTTGGAATTATCTTCCCTATCCAATGTTAAATATTCATGAACAATTCTTAAGGATAAAAAGGACCTAAAAACTATTGCAAACCCTTGGGAATGACCCGATGAAGGAAATGAAGATGGTGAGCTATAAAAATGTGATGGAATGACAATTAATGTTTATGGAGGTTTTATATAAATTTATAAATACCATTTATATCTAATTGAGGCATTCCCTATCTATATGAACATGGTACATAATTGCATTTTTATATTTTTTATGCATTATGCAGGTTCTATGAGGTTTCAAGAGATGAAATAAACTTTGGAAAGAATATTGAGACTTAATATAAATACCCATGTCCATTTAATTATTAAAAAAAATTAATAAGTTCCCCAACATTATTTCTCATCTCAACCTTTCAAAACTAGCAAAGTGAGGAAGATAGTCAGAAGTGTGAGAACTTTAACTGGAAGCCTATTTAAGGTATACCTAAGAAATATAAGTCCATGGAGGGTATTGAAAAGTGTCATCCACTCAATTTTATATATTTTCATGACAAATTTAATCCAATTTTGAGTCCAAGTGTGAGGGGTGACTAAAAAAGGAGTTTCTTTGAATACAAGTAGTGATGGCTCACTTTTAGAGGGATCTAAATTATTAGGAGTGCAACTAATGCATGTAGAAACATGTTTGAAACACTTACCTAATAGTCCAATAATTATACATATCCCTAGTTATTTTTTCAATGTTAAAACATAGGTGAATGATGGAGACAATTTTTTGAGCTATCAAAGGGATTTTCATGCCATATTTTAAGAGTTTCATGCCTTGGATTAACACTTGTGCTTCCTAAATTTGCATGATATATTTCACATTCTATTCTCATGCACATTTAGCCCATTTTATTAGCTGGACACTCATCCTTGTGACCTTTAGACTTATTTCTTTTTTTCTCTCTCAAGTTCTATAAGAATTAGCCATTTTGGCTATTGTAAGCATGCTCTAACTGAGTATGGTGAAGCCCTGCTCATTTGCATACCATGGATCAATAAAGACTACTATATTTTTCCTCTTATATGAATATTAATAGTGTGTTCACTTGAATTATTGATCTTTCTTAGTGATGATTTTTATTTCCTTTACATTATTGTCTCATTCTCTCACCTATTTATAACCTAAAAAGTTCTTCTTGCAAGTCATGTGAAGTGTTATATGAAGTGTCAAGGTCGAGTGAGTTATTATATTCAAAGAGTGCCTTTCTAGGCCTCTTATCTATTATTCATATCCTAAACATTCATCATAACATCATAATTAAATATTGATGTGAGAAGATTCAGATTAGAAAAGTGTATGCCTAGTTAGCCTCTTGGTCTCATGTGTGACGTGCATCTGATTGGTAGTCATCAATTAGTTTGGTGTATCACCACTTTTAGGATAGTTTAATTTCAGTTTTCTCTCCTTTTTCCTTGAAAACATAGGTGTAGTAGTGATCCAAAAGTGATACATCAAGGGATCTAGCCCTATTTAGAGATTCACTTCATTCTCATGCTACCCATAGCCTATAGGTGTTTCAATTTTTCCACTTAGATGCAAACAGATGAAACATCTCCTCAAAGGGTGCAAATCTAAGTGACAATAATTTTTGGCATGATTGATGGGATAATTAGTCCAAGAATTTGAAAGATTTTTGTTGTTTTCTTTCAACACATTAGCCTTTGGAGGCATCTATCTAAACATCAATGGCAACTCTAAGATTACATCAGTTGGTCAAGCAACCTAGGTATCCCTTTTGAATATTGTTGATAATCATTCCTTGTGTTCTTGATTCCTTATGAAGTCTCATGGTTGGTTTTGGTGTTGAGTATTTTTTTACACAAGTTGATGAGGCATCCCAAGCCTATAGCATTTCATATCAACCTTGTTATAATCCCTATAAATTCTAAGATGATTCTTATTAGCCTTTTTATGAGTTATATCAACCCTAAAATCAGCCTCAATATATTTCTTCTTCTAGTCAACCTAGCCACTTCTCAACTCAGTCCATTTTAGGTTTCAATAAATCTATCTTGCGCTATGAGAGGTACATGATGGATCTTGACACATAAAGGGGACATGGGAAAGATGTTACTAGTCATCTCATTCATAATGTGAGAAATGTATCAGAGCTAGTTAAGAGAGATTGGGCACCTATTGAGAGAGAAAATTGGGAAAGGATCACAAGTGATATTTTAGATGTGAGTGGCCTTATTTCATCCTTAGAGGATAAGCTAAGAATTCATGAAAAATAGCCTCACCAAATATATTATCCCCCATATCCACTTCCCCAAGATTACTATCAATCTTACATGATTCTTACTCTTGAACCCAATCGAGCTTATCAAAGTCATCTTTTTCCAAATCAGCTAAAAGAGAGAGAGTTGGAAAGACAAACCTTATTTTTGAAGCAAAACATGAGAGGAAAATTGAGTTATCTAATAAGTATATTAATTAGTCCCTCTTATCAAAAAGGGAAGTGGAATCTAGGCCCTCATTAACCTCTCCATACTCACTTACTCTTAAGAAGGAACTCATAGATTTGAAATTCCAAGTTGGAGACAAGGTGGAGAATCCAAGCCTAAAGATATCCCAAGTTTCTTAATAAATTCATCCACTCCTAAAATTGCATAACCATATCAAGAATATAATCCTAATACTAATACCCAAAGATGGAATAAGATAGTGGAATCATGTGAAAATAAAATGGATAAAATCCTAGATAAAGAGTGTGAAGTTGAGAAAGAGCTTGATCCTATGAAATCCCCTCCCACCCTTCTTGAATAGACCTCTTGTTTTCCATATCAGCCCTCTTATACTCCTTATCCTCATGAATATGCCTATCAACTTCAAGAGAGACTTTTTCAAGGTAACCTATCTAAGAAAATTGAGGAGTTAGATTTGAGAATGAAATTGTTGAGTCAAGGTGTGATGGAAGATTTAGATCCAAAAGATCCTATGCTTAAACACACCCCATCTAACCTTACTCAAAAGAGTCCTCAAGCTAAATCATATTTTAGTGAAGATATTATCAAATGGAAGGAAGAAAACTAAGCTATTTTATCCCAAGGTATACCTCCCCTTCCTCAATAACTCCTAAAAGGATCCCCTATAATTCATTCTCAATATGATGTTGAGTTCTATGTGCCACCTCCACCAAGTAGTTCATCTTGTCCTCACCCTATCATCCTTTGCCTTGATGGACATATGGTATGGGAACCTAAAGAGGAGTGTTTGGTTGTGAATAATTTAAAACTTTTTCTTGAAGAAAATATATATCTTTGGCATCTTCATTGGGCTAAGTTACCTAATTACAAGATGCCTAATCTTGGTATCACCAAGAAGGAGAAGGAAATAGAGTATTTTCAGCCCTTGAGAACCAAAATTAGATTATAATAGTTGATATACAACCTAAGAGTCCTCAATAGTTTCCAAATTATGAAGAATAAATGAGTCCATCTGTTGAGTCTTCTTATTGTGTTGACAATGAAGAATTCCTTCCTTGTGCCAAAGAAGGAATCTTATATGAAGTACTTTTAGATTCTAAAGAAGAGGATGAAATAGCTTCTTTATTATTCTCCTTCATGATGCTGATCAAAGAGAAGATAAGGACTTGTGGTAGTAGTTTGTAAGCATTTGCAATGAGTTTTTTTCTTTAAAGGGGTCTAAAAATTCCTTAGAGATGATTAGAAGTGATGGTAAGAAAGATGACATTTTTCAAAATGTCATAGATAGCATAGAGCAAAAGTTCACTTCAACCTTTGAAGGTCAAAACAAGTTTCTATTGGCCTCAATCTTTCAAGGAACAAGAATCTGCTCCTCTTGAAATCATGCCTACAAAGAAGATGCAAGTTGATCATGAGATGAAGAGTTGGAAGAAGTATGAGGTATGTGTAAAAATTCAAGAGGAATAAATTTACATTAGAGACCTAATTAAGGATGATCTACTTGAGAGCAGATCAAGTGAAGTGCCAAGGAATAGGTCTGATCTACCAAACATCCAATCCAAGGAGTAACATGCTTGGTAATATGATTCATCTCATGAAGAAGAAGATTTAAGGAACTTTCCTTTTGATCTTGGAAAGCAAGTATGCTTAATTTTAAGTTGGGCATATTTGTTTGTTTTCTATTTTTCCTAAATGCTTTGAGCACATATGTGTTCCCTTTATTTTATGTTGTTGAGGTAATTAGTTATCTTGTCTTGGTAAAAACTTGGTTGTCAAGTGTCAGGTTTTCTTGTTTTAATTTAGACTTTAGATGAATCCCTAAGCCCATGGATAAAATAAGGCTACTGATATTTAGTATAGTAGGCATACTACCCTTATGATTCACTAATTTGTTGACCAAATTTGACCTTGTAGATCAAATTAGGACCCCTATAGGTAAAAACCTGATCTTTAGATATTTTAAGGGTCTAATATTTTGTCATAGGGTATGTTATTATCTATTTAATGTAATTTAATGCCTTATTAGCCTTAGTCATGGTCTAATTAGTCAATATGTGATTTTGAGTCACTTAATAGCCATTTAGGGGTCATAAATGAAAGTGACATAGTTTTTAAGGTGTCCAAGTGTCTTATTATTATTTCAAACATCCAATAATTCATATTACCTATCATTAATGTCAATCCCATCTGAAACTTACAGGTTATCTAATTGAAGATCAAGAAATCAACTAAAAGAGGAGGAGTTTGGCACTTGTACATCCCATAAGGGAGTGTGAAACATGGGAAAAGGTTGTGAGATGAATCTTAAGATTCCTCATACTCATCTTAGCACTTGAAATTCAATGTAAGTGATAAAATATGTCTAAAACTATTATGATCCTTCTTCACCCTTTTAGACACACAAAACCAATCATTACGTTTATGCTTGGCATGACCAGTAGGAGAAGTTCTAGGTCAAATTAGTTTATAAGGTGAAATTAAAATAATAAATATCCATTTCCATAACAATATTTTTAATATTGTTTAACTATGCTTTATTAATTATCTCTAACAAGTTGACAATGTTTTTCTACTCATAGTTTCCTATACCCTATAGGTTTTGCTCTTGTATGGATATTTATGTACTATCTAGTTGATAATATTGATTATGGATGATTTTTTAACTCTTATAATAATAAATATTCTTTATTTCATGTTTAAATGTATTTGGTTATGCCAAACATCTCAAGTTACAAGAGAAGATACCTTTCTATGTTGTAAGTAGGTTTACACAATTCATAAAATCTTCATGATTTGGTAGTGATTATAGGGGAGGATAATGAGTTAATTATCAAGTTTAAAATGTTTTATTTATCTCCTTCCATTTCAATCTCATTTTCTAAATAAAAATTCCATGAGTTGGCAGTCATATACAACATATATAGTCAGGTAGTCATGAATGTACCTCTGTAAGTGCCATGGAGAGAGTATCATGTTGAAATGAAGATTAATTGACTTTATCTAAGTTTTAATAGGTTTTATGGGATAAATTTTAACATGTTAAGGATATAATTACTATTTAATGCTTATACATCATGTATATGATTCATGTTTCTGCCCACTGCCCTATCTACAGCTCCATTAGCACCTACATGAGTGAAAGAATACTAAAATGGAGTTTTAGACCTTTATTTAGGTATTTCATGAATAATGAGTTGTTTTTTGAAATTTTTACAAGGTTTAAGAATAAATTGAATGTTTTCACCCCATGTTCACTTCCTAGACTCACATATACTACTTGCATATAACTCAAAATGCACCTACAAGTGCCCTAGAGAAGATGACATATGGGAAAAGAAATAATTGAGTGGTCTCTAAATCCTCAAGGTTTAAAAAAGAATTAAAAGAAATTTTAAGGAATTATGAGTGATAAAATGAACACGCCATGTATTTTTTGAAAAATATTTACATTGTCTACCTATGCATCAGAATGTCCTCCTACAGGGGGTATCATAAAGAACAATGGTGTCATACTGAAGTGTTAAAACATGAGATGTAGATATTATTAGAACCCTAAAATGTTTAAGAGATCATATAATACATGTTTGGTATGTTAATTGGGTAGATAAGGAGTGAGTAACCCTTCAGAGGTTAAATGATTGTGTTTAGGAACCTTTTCCCCAAAAGGTGAAAACAGAGCACCTAGCATTTTTGTGGATGTCATATGATAAGTTTTATAAAGGATTTGAGGCATACATATGATCAAAAATTGTATCCTTCACATAGGAGGAGAGATATAAAATTTTTTAAGTGAAGATGACTAGTGGATATTGGTTATCGAGAAGCCCAAAATTACATTTTTATGCACTAAACTCAGACAATATCATCTACAAGTTTTTTACCCAAAGAGACCCCTTCACCAAAGCCTAAAAAAATAGAGTATGTTTCCATGATTTAAATGTTATAAGTAGTTATAAGTAACATTTTTGATCTATTTATCATTTAAAGAGGATGATATATTGAATTTTTATCCTATTCACACCTACAGGTGCCCCTTCCTCTAAAAATATTCACCTATAACTTACTGTGAGCTTATATATCATCCATAACAAGAACTTAAGCATGTAAACACTTACATTGATATATATATATATATATATATAATATGATTCCAAGTGTATTAGGAGTTTCAAAGGTTATGTAAAACATTTTCCAAAAATAATATTCATATATAGGGTCTTATTCATTCAAACATAGTTGATTGTGTTTGACTAAGAGAGGCAGTGAGCATAAAGGGTAATGATCCTTAGTGTTGGTATTATCCAAAAATAAGAGAAAAGGTAAACATAATTGATATATTATCTTCTAAGGTTTCAATGGGGGACATGAATTATTTTAAATTCTAGTCAATCCTAAAACACCTATAGGTACAGTGCCTTGGAGTATAACACAGTCAAAAGTTACACTCAGACTTGACCAGTCAAAGTGCGAGGAGAAAACATAAGGATTTGAAGTGATTGGAAACATAAAAACAAATTAATCATGATTAAAATATCCTCATGAAACTCTCATAGTGGATATATAATAAGGAAGATGCTCTAAACAAGCAACACATAGTCCATATGGGGAAACCTTGCACACACTCTACCTTTTACACAATCTGTCTTCAAATTTGAGGGAGTTGGAAGGTCTAACAACCTGACCAAGCGATGAATTTTTGTGGAGAAGGTGTTTAAAACTTATATAAGATCCTAGAATGATTATTTTGTCTAATTAAGTATGGGAAGTTCCCTCTATTTATCTCAGATAAAGGGCACTCCCTTTGTACATAAACCTTGTATTTTTGAGAAAAGGTGATAAAGGAATGAGCCAAGAGATAGTTTAACCTTAAAAGGAGGTTTTTAAAGTTGAATCATGCATAGAATAACATAAAAAACATGCCTAAAGGATTGAATACACATAGAGTAGTCCAAACCTATAGGGGTTATAGTCAAGCGTATTAGGTAGGATTTAAACCAAAGGCCAAATGGGAGGTCAATTTAAATTATAACCTTAGGTAAGCATTCCAATGGATTGGAGAATCTTTATATGGTCTTTTTAGATGTGTAAATGATTTCACCTTGTAGAGTAAAGAATGAATATCAATGAGAAAAGTTTGGAAGCTTATATCTACTTGAATGCTTTGCATGGAGACTCAAGGGGTTAAGATGAATTAGAGAAGGTTATAAAAAACCATTTTGTTGCATTAGTTTCCATTTCCAACTTCAAACATTAATGAAAAATCCTTAAGGATAAAAAGGACCTAAAACCCCTTGCAAACCCTTGGAAATGACTCGATGAATGAAATAAAGATGGTGAATTATCCAAATGGGATGGAATGAAAATGAAAGTATATGGAGGTTTCATAGGACTATCCAAAGACCCTTTCCATCTAATTGAGGCATTCCCTACCTATATTAATAGGGTACATAATTGATTTCTTTAACTATTTATGCATTGTGAAAGTTATAAGAGGTTTCAAGAAATGAAATAAACTTTGGAAGGAATATTGAGACTTAATATTAATCCCCATGTATATTTAATTCTTAAAAAAACATCCTAATTTCCTTAACAAGATCTCTCATCCCAGCGATTAAAAGCTGGCAAAGTGATCAAGATAGAAAGAAGTGTGAGAACTTCAAGTGGAAGCCTATTTAATGTGTACTTGAGTAATCTAAGTCCATGAAAGGTATTTAAAAGTGTCATCCACTCCCTTGTATGGATTTTCATGATAAATTGAAGCCAATTTTGAGGAAAAGTGTGAGGGGTGACTGAAAAAGTATTCTTTGACTACAGGTAGTGATGGCTCACTTTTAGAGGGATCCAGATAATTAGGAATGCAACCAATGCATGGAGAAACATGTCCACAACCCTTACCTCTTATTAAAATCACTATACCTATACCTAGTAAATTTTGGGATGTTCAAATAGGGGTGAATGATAGAGATAGTATTTCAAGACAACAAAGGGAATTTCATGCCACATTTCAATACTTTCATGCCTTGGATTGACACTTGTGATTACTGAATTTGTATAATCAGTTTCACATTATATTTTCATATAAATGTAACCCCTTTTCTCATCTTGACACTTGTCCTTGTGACCTTTGAACTTATTTATTCTCTTCTCTCTCTCAAGTTCTATAAGGAACTAACCATTTTGGCTATTATAAGCATGCTCCACCTAAGTATGGTGAAGCCATGCTCATTTTCATACCATGGATAAATAAATACTATTGATTTTTACCTCTTATATGATTTTTCATAGTGTGTTCACTTGAATGATTGAAAACTTTTAGTGATGAATATTATTTCCTTAGTATTGTTGTCTCATTCTCTCACCTATTTATAGCCTGAAAGATTCTTCTTAGAGGTCATGTGAAGTGTTCTATGAAGTGTCAAGTTTGAGTGAGCTAGTTTATTCAAATAGTGTTATTTTAGGCCTCTTTTCTAGTCTTCCTATCTTAAACATTCATCACAACCTCATAATGAAAGACTGACGTGAGAAGATTTAGATTAGAAAAGTGTATTCCTAGTTAGTCTCTTAGTCTCCTGTGTGACATGGAGTTGGTTGTTAGTCATCAATAAATTTGGTGTATCACCACCTTTAGGATAGTCTACTTTCAATTTTCTCTCCCTTTTATTTTCAAGCATAGGTGTAGTTGTGATCCAAAAGTGGTACATCAAGGAAGCTAACACTATCTAGAGATTCACCTCATTCTTAGGCTACCCACAACCTAGAGGTGTTTCAATTATGCCACTTGTATGAGGAGAGATAAGAAATTTCCTCAAAGAGTGCAAATCCAAGTGAAAACATTAAGGAAGTCCAAGTTACTCTACTAACATCACACTTTGATACTTGTTCCAATCAAATGTCCAAGAAACATGGAGGTCTAGGGTTTACATGCAAAATCAGTCAAAATAGGTCATTGATAGGGAATCAAAACTTGTCTACATAAGAACAAGCTTACTAGACTCTGACATAGGTACTCGCAAAATCTCAGTATAGTTCTACATAGAGGAAACTAATGCCAAAATGAGGACACTAACACCATTAGAACTATTTTTGAATTAGGTAATTATTATAAATGAAGGGTTTTTACACTTGGATCATTTATAAGACACTCAAATCAGCCCCTATCCTAGTTTTTATCCTCTAGATCTTCCATCTTAGTCAGTTTCTAACTAAGTACTTGTTTACATCATTTATTGATATTTTTATCAAGGTCAAACTCGATAAATTTTATGACAAATCAATGGATATATTTATTATATATTTTATACTTTGATTTAATTTACTCAACCCATTTAGTAAAATATGTCTTAAACTCAATAACCCTAAAAAATTTAAATCATTTGGTAAACCTAACTTACTTTGAGCAAAAAATTTCAAACCTAGTACACCATCAAGGATTGCCTTCTTATTTATAGAATATAATTATATTTTATTTTCTAGACATTCATCATGATTTTCATGATAGAATCCATTTTTTACTTCTCGATACAAATATTGGTTATTTATCTTGCATGCTTATTACCTGTCATTGGTGTAATGATGCATATGCATGTCACTCCTCTCATGGATCACATTAGCACTTAGTTTATTACACATATTGGTCCACCCTCTCTTTATTACCATTTATATGAGGACATTTATTTCATGGATCACTTTTATTTACCCCCAATCACTACTCAATGATAGAAATATCACATGACTCCTTTTCTTCTACATCCATCTAAACTAGTTGATTACCTTTGCTCCAATCCCACTTCTACTAGTCATCTTTGGCAAATATTAGATCCTATGGTTTGAGATATTACTATATGGAACATGATACCTCCTCAAAATATATAGGAAGAACATAATCCCACCATCCATCCTCATCCCCAACACACTATAATAGGACCTAGGGATCATCACAAGACATTTGATATTATGGATCAGTTGAAAAATAAATTGTCTAAGATTTCTATATTGGAATTACTTCAAAATGAACTATCTTCAAGGATATTATTTTTCAAAAAATAATACATACATATTTTCCTTAGGATACAAAGCCAAATTATTTTGCATTAGTCATGAACACTATCAAGGATATTGAGGATGTTATTTATTTTATCCATGAGGATCTTCCCTCACAGGCAGTTATTGATTAGAATCTCCCACTATTTTTTTAGCACAAATAAAAACCATGACTATTAAATGAGTTATAATTGATAGTGGTTCAAGTATTAATGTATGAAACCTCACATTTATACATACCATAAGCATTGATATGGAATCTATTCATAATACATGTAGGAAAATTCATGGTTTTGATGACATTCTTAGATAGGCATTGGGTTCTATTACATTAGATATTATAGTTGTGCCAAAAATCCTAACTATGTAGTTTTAGGTGATGCTTAATCATTTTCACTATAACCTATTACTTGGGAGACATTAGATACATTCAATGGAGGCTATACGATCTACCTTGCATAAATGCACCAAGTTCTTACATCATGGATACTTATACACTTGTCTATTAGATAATTAACCATTTATATATTATAGATTCATTGAGCCTACTACCTCGAGTATATCTTCAGATTGAACACCACATGTTATCATAGATTACCCACCTCATGCCATTCCTATAGAGGAGATGCACACATATGAGATAGGGAAATCTATCTCTACTATTCCTACACTATATCCAGGTTCTCTTACAACACCATAATCTTCATCCTTATTGGAGAGTTATCCTCTTATAACACAATCATCCCCACCCATGGTATTTGATGAGGTTCATATTGTATAATTACCACTACTTGTTAACTCATAGGGAGTTTATGTTATAAACCTAGATATAAATTTTAAGACCATTATAGATAATAATATACCACTCATGGATATTGATGATTATTTATATGGGTTAAAATTAACACTTTTAGGGCTTAGAGAGTACATAAATGATTCTAAAGAACTTATACCTTTAAATACACAATAAGAACCACTAGTTCATAGTCCTACAATGACATTTATAAATACTCAATTATAGTTATAGGTAGTGTCATCCATACACTTGATACATATAGTTAGATATATGGATATCAACCTAGTCATATGGATTTAGGAAGGTAGTTCATTATACAATCCACATCATATTTTATAGATATTACTTGATAGAGGGTTGATGACATTACCCATAGTTTGTCATAAATCCATTAATAGATTATCACTACAAGATGGTAGACCATTTTGTCATTTTCATAGGCTTATAGGACATGATATAGATACATGCTCAACATTACAACATTAATTGAATAAGTTCAATGCTTAGGGGACTATTTATATTACATATCCTCTACCTCCCTCACTACATGCACCATGATAGACTTGTCATCGACATAGATACTCACAGAATGATCCATTAACTATACAAATTTGTTTTAGGATAGATACATCCCCTATGTTGATATATATGAGGATTTTGATCCTAATACTTGCACTTCAGAATTTTTATAGCACATAAGACATTAGGAGAGTGAGATACATGTTATACATTATGAATATTACATAGGATATATCACCCTACCAGTTACATGTGGTCCCAAGATGGCTAGAACATTACTTTTTTACCTGATAAAAAGCACTCATATATATGTTACACTTGGAATTACATGGTTACAGGTGATGGATGCCATATTTGATCAATTAGATAGATGTTTGACATTCAATCATGAGGGACACATAGTTCACATTATACATGATGGTGCATACAAGGACTAAATGTTTCATATAGATACCCCATGGTATAATTTGGTTTACCCTAGGAACACATGGGAGGATTATTACACAATAGAATAAAATGTTATTTAGATGCACATAATCTAGACTAACACCAAGGATAAGGGTACACTGATACACATTGCATGGTATGACAATTATGATGATGAGGGCTTATTTAAGTTTAAATAGATTAAGTATCTGATATTAGATGACCTCCCACTAGATCCACCATTGTATTATCCACATCCCATTGATGCGCTATTAGGTGTATAGAGACATTACACTTTAGTTTTATATTATCTCATTTATTTCTAGTATTTTCTTGTACATAGTTTCCTTCTCTCTAGAATTTACTTGTATTTAGTTTAATTTTCATTTTGTTTGTACATAGCTTATATTAATAAAAATAAAAAAATAATATAATATGTCAAAACACAAAAAAAATTGAATATTTTCTCAAAAAATACAAATTATAGATTGTACACATTACCATGTTTACAATTTTTATATTTACTAGGCATTACATATGCTAGCAATCTTAGTATAGTTAGTTTTTATCATACATACATGCTTCACTCATTATTTTTGAGTGTTTGTAGATTGTTATAGGATTCACATCCATCACATAGGTCTAGATTTGCTTTTATTTACAAATTGTGGGGATATACACAAGTTCCTCATTTGACACATTGACCCATTTGGGGCATCATATACATAGTTATGATTACCATGCTATTCCATTCTTTACTACACTAATTTTTTGATGACTAATATTACTTTAGACTCAATTTATGTACATATTCACTCTTATATAGACTTTTACCACATGTTTATTCATACTTTCCTTTATAGCTTTCCTAGATTAGATTTAATTATGACTCTATGCTTCTTCTATTCAATGGTATTTGCATATGACATTATTCTATGGGTCTACACCACTTCATTTCATTGTATGAATGATTTAGACATGTGTCCACGTACTTGTGTGTGATTTCTTGATTATGTATGAATACATTTGAAAATGTACTTACATGTGGATCTATGCCAACCTACTTGTTATTTGTATATGTGGATATTTGAGCATGTCATTGTATGTTTTACATTATAATATTTAGTGACATGTGCCCATATCCTTTGTAATGTGGCCTCTTGGCCTACTTTGCATACTTTGTGTGTTTTATATGTATGCTTTCATTTATGCATCATGGCCATGAAACTTGTCTTTCTTATTTTACACTCCAATTTTAGATGCCATGAAGGACATCATGTATCTACCCTTCCTCCTTGGGTGCCTTGATGGATATCATGCCCCATCCCCCTAGGTAGTCACTCATTTTATTTCTTAGATTTGTTGTTTATACACATGTTTAAATTTTTATATCTATCTTGACATATTTCCTAATGTTAGATCTAACATAAATCATACAATACAAAATTATGATCATATTATCTTAAATTTTGTTGTCATGTATGCAAATTATGTTGGTTTATTACATAGATATCATATATGAATTGGATAACACATATCATGTAGATATTTTAAATTTGAGTATAGTCCTTGCATAGGTTAAATAAATCCCATAAAAAGTGGGGGCATTCAAAAAAATTTGTCACTGAGATCAAACTATCTTAATGCACTTAGAGTATAGTTTTCGGTACACAAGCACAATATATAGAAATTAGTTTCAAGAAAACATAGTGGGAAATAATCATGTAGAGACTAGTTTTAGTTGCACAAAACTCAATATAGTTGGACATTAGCATCCAAAATGGGACAATAATTACATAAATGCTATTTTCCATATATGGCACTACTATCCATGAAACTTAGTTTTAAGAAATTCTAAATTACCTAGAAAAGTATAACAAGTAAAGTCTAGAATTGTGTAGGTTTAGTTATAGATTACTAGTTTTTTTTATCATTTTAGCCCAGATTCATACTAGTTTTCTCAAATTGGGTCATTATTCATGGAAAGATCATTCCCATTTTAGTTTAAAATATAGATTATTAAAACTCAATCAAAAATCCATATGCATAGATGTCAAATTTGGGAGCATGTGCATGACACATTATTTCCATATGCTCAATTTTTCTCTAGTTGATCACATGGAATGGTAAACTTCATGTCATTCTTTATGTTCCTAATCTAGACACCATTTACACCAACATAATCCAATTTTGGTGCCTTACTCTATTTTTAGTGGTTGGTATTACCAAGTAGTCCTTGAGCTACATACTCAAGTGGCCACATAGGTGACATATTTAATTATAATTATAGTTACACATATTTGGTTACATTACATAATCTAGTTACAGATGCATATACTACACATGGGTAGGTAATGATGGAGTCATAGTTTACATGATTTATTAAGCTACCTACATGAGAGGGTTAGACACACCATTAGTTTAATGCAAGCTATTAATAGGTCATGATCTACCGAATAGGGGTGGGAAATGATGGATTCAAGGTCAAATTGAGTTATTGAGCCACACACACATGGGGATTGATGAATCCACTCAACTCATTCCAAGTTATTCACCAATTGATCACTAATTACACACACACACATAGGATTTCACCTGGTTTATACATTGTATCATGTACCTAGTGAGGTGTATTCATTACTTTCCTCTATCTTATCTCTTTACCTAGTTTTGTCTTTTGCTTTTGATATCTCTTAAGTAAGGACTAATCTATGCACATTTCATTTATAATACACACAATGGATCATGTTTCACACACTCAAATCTAGATATATGGAATTCACCTCTTAGGTAAGTTTAGGTACATTTATATTCTTTTATCCTAGTATTTTTAGTTTTTTACATTTATATAATAAAAGGGGGTAAATTTAGTCATCTAAAATGTCACTTGAGTTCCAAGAGTGCTAATTGAGAACACCTATTCATAGCTAAGCCTTAGACCTATATTAGGGCCTATTTAAACACTTATCCGGCCTTTGTATAGGTAACTAACATCCCTAAAAATCCTTAAAGTAGTCCCAAAACCTCACTTTATCATCTTTTCCCATAGTGCCTTAGGTTCTACCACCTGGACACTAGCACCATAAGTGGGAAATAATGCCAATGATGCCAATGTTTCATCTTGGGTGTTATTATCCTTTTCCCACCTTTTTTCACCAATGATGATGTAGACATATTTAAAGACCCACACAATAACTATAAAAATATATATACATGAATTTTATCCCTTTATTCACTAGATGGAAATTAGATGTAAATAGCATAAACTAGCTTAGAACAAGTTGCACACAATCAAGGTTATTAATTCTTATTCTACCCTACTTCTACATATAGACATATAAATCATTACTAAGTTAAAAATACATAGGTTCAAAGTCTCAATAATCACTAAAATTAATCAAAAATTTATTCATACTATTTTCACTTTCATTTACATCAACACTTATGTGAGGAGAACTACATCGACCTTGATCCCTCCTCATAGTATTGGTATGTAGGTAACTCTCATCATGGTGGGGTTTTCAAGATGTAAAACCTATCCTAATAACAACACACTTTGATAGTTGTGCCAATATAATGCCTCAAAAACATGGAGGTTTAGGGTTTATATGCAAAATTAGTCAAAATAAGTCACCAATAGGGAATCAAAACTTGTGTGTATAAGAACAGACTTGGTAGACACTAATATATGTGCACCTAAAATCTTAGAGTACTTCTTTGTAGAGGAAACTAATGACAAAATGAGAACACTAGCACCAGTTGTGTTATTATCTAGTCATATCACTAATCTACAATAAGGGTTTTGATACTTTGGATCATGTCTATAACACTTAGATAAGCTCGTATCCCATTTTGTAGATTATAGATCTTTTGTCTGAGTCAGTTTCTAGATAATTACTTATTTACATCATTTATTGATATTTATAGAAAGGTTAAAATATGTAATTTAAAAAAAAAAAATGTCTATATTTATTGAATATTTTATACCCTAATTTACTATACTCATATCCTTTAAAAACTTAGGGCTTAAACTCCATAACAGTAAATTTTTTTATATTGACAAGTTATAAATATGAGTTGCATCACTTATATTTATACAATAAATAAAGCGTGCCATATTAGAGAAACTAGTAACTACTAAAAATATAGAATCATTAAATTTTTGAGACTTTGGCAACCCAAGAACAAAGTCCATACTCCCTAAATCCCATGTTCTGTTGGGAATGGGAAATGATTAATATAGTCATGTGTTTTGACTTATTCCTTTATCATACTAACATATTATGCATCTCTTAACAAAAATATTCAAATTATCTTGAATTCATAGCCAATAATATTGTGAACTTAATTTATCAAGTGTCTTATCTTTCCCAAAATGTATTTCCAAGATTCCACTATGTTTCTTCTTCACTAGATCCTCCCTCAGATATTTTTGGTATGCATAGTTGGCTACCCTTGAATAATAGTCCCTCTTGAAACATGTAGTCTATCCATGGAATTTAATATTTTCTTACTGATTCTCACATGATTCATATGCATCCTTAAAATTAAAATCTTCCTTGTATAACTCTTTCAATGTATCAAATACCAAGATGTTCACTTGAGACTCCTACAACATTAGACTTATCCTTCTTAAAGCATATATAACCTTTTTAGTTTGCTCAATCTTATGATTGTTAAAAAAATTAAAATTTTTGTAAAAATTCAATCCACTTCACATGATTTTATCTTACCTTAGTTTGACTACTAATAAATTATAAATCATGGTTATTTGTATATAATAAAAACTCTTTAGGCATCAAATAATGCCTCCATTTCTTCAAGGATTAAACAATAACATAGAAATATTAGTCAGTGTAGACTCCTAAAATATTCACCATGACAATTTTTAGTGTTCTCTTGACCTATGGACCCTTAATCGACTCTTCATGCAGTAGACCACCTAGTTTACTAGAATTATGTCAAAAACCCTCCAAAACACATCACTTTATTCAGGGCCTTTTCACCCATTTATTCTTGACCCCTCAACTATCACCAGTTAGGGTAACTATCAAAGGTCACCCTAACAATCAATGGTTGTGGTCACCCAAACTTGCCTTAAGCATTTTAAAGTATTTCTAGCTATATTCGAGATTAGTATCTTATAGAATGGAAAATTTATTTAATACCAACTTTTAAAGACTAATGAAAATAGGTAACTTCATCTCCTCCTAACTTAGGAACTTTCCCTAAAGCCTCCCTTTCCTTACTTAAAAAATTTGTACTATAAATATAGGGCTCTTAGAGGAGTTATGGATCAAGAAATTTACATCCAAATTCTCTTGTTCTCTTTGTGCAGGCATCCAAGACCATGAAGCTTTGTCCAAGTGACTTTTAAAGATAGGATTACTATTATTCTATTTAAATTTATTTATATTTAAACTATTATCCACTTGCTATCATATAGGTATCTTTCCTTTGTTTTTGGTGTTTTCACCCTTTATCATAGTTTTCTATCTTGATCTATTTATCTGCACACCCATGCATACCCTCAAAACCTCTACTTCACCCTTTTGCTAATAAGTCACATCCCCTTACTTCCCTGTTAAAAATTTACCCATTATCCCACAAGTAACCATAGGTGGTTACTATAACCATTGTCGATTATAAAAAATGTCACCAATCACATAACCATCACCAATCAGGACAACCATTACTAATCACTATCAAAAATAAATAATAGTTTTTTATTTTATCCTTCCCCACACCCTAATAGACCTTTTGATTTTGAGCTATCTGTAGACCCTACCTAGACCCTCTAGACCTGACCTTGGTACATTTGTGCATCGTGCCATATCTTCTATGAAACAAGTACATTATTTATTTTCTTGAATATTTATTTCCTTATCCTTTAAATGTAAGTATATTTATTATATCATTTTTGACTAAATTGTCTTATAAGGGGATTGATAGCCTCCTAGAAAGCCTCATACTTCTTAGATCTAGCATACGCTAGGCAATCCATTCAACCTACCATCTTACAAATTTTATTCTAATCTTCTTATGATTTTTAGGTAGTCTTTCCTAGCCAAAAAGGAGTCCTCAAATTCATTTGGATCAATTTATGCATTATACTAAGTATTCATCTACACACCTTAATATTCACTTTATTTTACCTACTTTAAAAACTAAGAAATGAAGGAAATAAATTGAAATATTTTAGCATGCCTGGTGGGACCCTAGTTCCCTTTCTTACTTAATTGTTTGCTCATCAAACAAAATCATTTATTTAGGGCTTAAAATTAACCATTTGCATTTATTGATTGCTTTATGATTTTAGTTCATATAGTAACTTAGGAGGCCAAGTAATCTTATCATAGGATTCACACTTATTATCACACACAAAACCAAATCATAAAATAATTTACACATCAAAACAATACTTGAGACAAAGATTGACTAGGATTTCATCACCTGGTAACAACCTTACCCCCTCCTAGCTATCCCACTTAGATTTCACCACCTAGGGTAGAACCAACTTATCTCTCTAGTTGAGTATAAACTCTAGACTCAATATATCTTGGCTAAGCACTTGACACCCTTATCACTACAAGATTGTGAAGTGAGGGGGTAGGCCCCAACACCAAGCTATGTACTGAAGTTCAACACATATCTTCCTTTTGAGCACCTAAACAACCTGAAACCATCCATAGATTTCCTCTTTAGTACCCATTTTTCAAGCCAACCTCCCTTATCACACTCTTTTAGGTATAATCCAAAAGTCATTTAAAAGTAATCCTAAGGTTAAAATACACTTCTTAGTATATGTATTGATTGCTTTGAATTTATTTTAGATTTGCTCTCTATTTGAGGTGTGAGTGTCACAATAACATTCCCTTTTTTCATATGGTTATAGCCAAATAATAAGTGAAAAATCAAAACAACCAACCACCATCTTCTTCTTTTTCCATGGATTATACCTCAAATGTTGATAAGTATCCTCATTCTTCACCTCACCATTCTCCTCCACCACCTTCTCCTTCCAGAATTCTAATTATATCTGAAGGGGGGCCAATCTTCACTACCTTTCTTAACAATAATATAATTTCTTTACAACATTACCTCAACACCTTGCCTCATTGTAACCCCCCAATTTAGTTCCTTCTTCGGATCCTTCTCTTGGCATGCCATCCCACCTTATGGTGGGTACCACTTCAACCCAACCACTGACTTAGGATTCTTCCAATATCCCATCCACCAAAAATCAAACCAAGATTCCACCTCCCAACCAAACACCTCTTGTTACACCCCATGTGGATTCAAACTTACCATTAGTCACCTATGCACCATCTATTATGGTATTATCTTCCACTCTAGCTTTTATCTTCCTTTTGGTTGTAACCAATCCCTTTCCCATAGCCCCACTTCAATACTTGGTGCTCTCCATACCTCAAAACCTTCCTCTAATCAGTACTAGGGTAATTAACCAACCTTAACCTTCCCAACTTCCTTCTACCTCAACCATACCAACCACATCCTTCTCTTAATAAGTGCCTATAACAACTTACCAGTATGTCCTTAACTCACAAGGGTACATATCACCCTCCACCCAACCTTTCATACCAAGTAGTTCTTATGTGCCACCATCTCAACCTTTTGGCACCACTTATCAGTATGTGGCTTCTATGGTAGCATCTACTGCCTATTCATACATTGCCATAAGCTAGCCCCAATAAAATGTACCTCTTAATTATGTATCTTCTCAACCCTAACCTGATCTAATCAAAATGCTCATGGACAAAATGACTAGTTTTGAGTCATCCATCTCTGCCTCAACAAATATTTTATCTTATCACCAAATTTTCAAAGAGACTATCCACCCATCCATGTCCATTAATGCTTACCCTCATCAATGAGAATTACCCAAATTGGAGGATCCTCAGTAGCACCTAATATCTTTCCATCATGCTTTCTACTTGATCACTTATGATGATGCCCTCCTCTTATGAACCTTTCCCATATCATTATCTAGGGTTGTCCTTGATCGGTATAGTGCCCTTCCCACTCATTCTATCTTTTCTTTCTCTCAATTGGCACAAACCTTTTTAGAAGACTTTCTAGTAAACACATCTAAAAAGGTTTCCATTACTGACCTATAAAATAATTTAAATATGAATCCATTATTGATTTCATTGCCATATGGAGGGGCCTTATTAATCAACTCACCTTTCCATCACCCCAAATTGAATTAATCAAATTATTCTCTCGAGGGTGTACTAAACACATTGCTCTAACTCTCCAAGTTTGAACCTTTAGGACTTTTGATGAAGCATTCACTATGGTCCACAAATTGGGAAACTATGTTATTGATAAAGGGAAGTTGAAGCTTTGAAATAAAAATTCTATTTTCAAATCCATTGAGTCATCCTACACTAAAACCACAAACCCAACAAATTATAAATCAAAATCATTATCACACTTGGTTATTCTATAAACCACACCTCCTCCAACCATCAACCAAAAACCTTGAACCAACAATATTTCCAATCACCAAAATTGTACCCAAAACTAGACTCCTTCAAAACCATTTACCCTGATTGAGGAGTCTTTTGCATTAGTCTTGGAAAAACTACTTAAATATAATCTAATCCAACTTCCACCCATCAATCCCCCTCAACAATTTCATACTTCTCACCCCCTTCTAAGGTGGTATAATGAGAATTATCACTGTGATTATCATCAAGTTGTTGGACATGATACCAATAGATGAAATACCTTTAAGAACATTATCGAGGACCTAATTGATAAAGGGGATCTTGTGTTTGGTAACCCAAATTCTCCTTCCAACTAATCTATTTATATTTTTTGAAAACCATTCCCAAATCATCCACTCTGAACCTAACACCATGAAATCTAACATGAATCCTCCAACTCACATGAGGCACTTGTAATTAATGTCATTAGTAGCATTCCCACTACTAAATAAGTCATCACCTTAATATAAAATAACCTATAACCACGTATTCCTTTAGATGCCCAAATGGAGGAAGTAGCCACACCTTCCACTTCTTTAGATGAAACTATATTTCTATTTACCCCTCTTGTGATGGAATACCCAAGGAGATAACCATTCCATTGACCATTTTATCCACTCCTCCAATCCAAATAAAAGAGAAACCTACTCCTTTTGACCACCAAACCAAGGAGGAAGCTATGCCTACTATTCCATTAGAAACCTCTATCCCCACCTCTCCTATTACACCATTTGTACCTCCCTTGGAAACCATTTCCCAAGAGACAATTTCTTTATCACCTTTAGAACCTTACACCAAAGATAACAACCCTAAAACTACCCCTTATTCTTCCCCAAAGGGTTTGAGATTTGAAACTAATGATTAAGGAACAAAACCTATTTATAAACCTTTTTCCTAACTAGTTCAAATCTTACAATAAACCTCCCAACCTAACTTTGATAGATCCACCTTTTTGCATCATCTTGGATTTCTGTATCAAAATAAAACTGAACCTTCTACTTCACTTGAGTATCCTCTCGAGCCTATTGTTATAACTCCACCAATTAACCCTCATAAAGTCACCATAAAATCATTTCAATTACCCCCACCTAAAATTGTCAAGTCACCCTATGCTTCTTTTATCAAGCCAATCAAGAACTTGGGGATCCTTCCCATAACTAATATTTCTCACCCTCCTTTGAGATTGGATTTAACCACATCAACCCAACCAAGACCTAATCAAATTAAGCCCATTAAGAAGGAAGGATTGCCTAGACCACAACCTTGAGGAAGGACCATACTAACTCCTTCACCTTTATCCTCTATTTTGGGACCACATCCTTCCACCATTCCCATTACTTACTCTTCCTCCAAAAAACCATCTCCCGTTTTTCCACCTATACCAACCCAATCTTCTAGTTCATCATCATTCCTTATTGACCTTTCTCCATCCACTTTCCCATTCATTAAACACTCATCATCTAGACTTAAACCAATTATAGCTAAGCCAATTCTTTTGAAACTACCTACCAAGCTCAATCCACCAACCACACCTTCTATCATGAAGTCTTTGCCCAATAAGGTTCCTACACCAAAAATCCAAACTCCACCACCTCAAAAATATTTATTATAATCTTATACAGCTATTTTAAAATGGCTCTTATAAGCTTCTACCATTATCTTACCAACAATCAAGCCTTTTAAACCCACTCACCAAAAGCCAACCTAGCTTAATGAAATCTAATTTGTCTTTACCATAGGACCCCTAGGCATGATATGGAGAATTGTAAAGCTCTCCAAACTATCATTCATGGCATTTTAGAGGAAGATGATATATTATATGAGACTTCTTTAAGCCCCTTTCCTCTTTTACCACCTATCTAATCTACCAACCAATCATCTACTTCTCTACTCACACCAAAGAGTGAAATAGAGGAACTAAAGCAAACAACTGGTCCCCTTATCCATACCATTCATATGGTGACTTAGTCTTGAGCTCAACAAAAGGATAAGGGTAAATTTATCCATCAAAATGAAAATGGCAAAGCCAAGGCCACCATTTTATGGTCTTATCCTTTGACTCCCCAACCAACCAACCAAACCCAAATAACTACACCTTCACCTTCACCCTCACAACCACCCAAGACCAAAGTCTCCATTTTAGAGCTATTTCTTCTTCCAACACCTCTCTGTTCATCCAACATTTGGTATTAAAATAACTTAAATAAATTCTAGTCAAAATGTCTTTATGACTTAATTATCACCTTACCCCAACATCATCGAGCTTTAATATAAGCACTGTATTCTATAGAGGTTCAACCAGATGATCCCTGAAATCTTACATCTTTGATCAAATCTATCCAACATGTTTCCATGGTCACCTTTCAAGAGTTTTAAATTCCACCATATCATAATGAAGACCTTGATCCCCCTCTTTTTATCACATCCATCAATAATACACATGTTAAAAGAGTTATGATTGATTTGGGAGCAAGTATCAATATCATCTCCTCCCACACCTATGATCAACTCTAACTACTAAAAAACATCATTTTAAAAAGTTTGGTAATTATTTGATCATTCAATGATACCTTGGCCATCACTCTAGGAACAATTGTTCTCCACATCCATTTGGGGCCTCAAACTATTATTGAATTATTTTATGTCTTAGAGGCTGAATTTAAATATAATGTGTTACTCGGTTGCCCTTAAATCTATGTCATGGGAAGCATCCCTTCTACCATTCACTGATGTGTAAAATTTGAACATGAGGGATAAGTCATTACAATTAAATCTAATCCAAGTCCCTTTTCTTCTTGTAATATGATGTATCAGCCCAATGATGTTCTTATTCCATCTTCACCCTCTTCACAACCAACCTCTAGCCAAGCCACTATGTCAACCCAACCTATCAACACTTATATATTTAATAATGATGAAGCATCCACTAGTTCAACTATCCCTTTATCTCAAATCTTAGTTTAACACCCCTTATAATTCTTGTTTCAACATCTTATGCTAGGGGAGTATCAACTTTTAGCTTTGGATGCTTTCATTCATCCACCTGAATTTGATAACCTTCAAAATGATTGATCTTATGATCCCAATATCAGTAACATTTTCCCCTTTGACCTTCCTAATAATAAAACATACTTTGTCTATGGGGGACTTGATAAACCACTCCTTGCTCCCACCACCATATGAACTTCCCATTGTTAAAACCCAAAAACCTCACAAGTTCTTTAGCTTGGGATACAATCCCCCAAAAGAGCCCACATCACCCAAACCAATTCTTACCACTACTGATGAACCCCTACTTTCACCAACCCTACTTTTCCAATTTTATGAACCTTTACCTTCACCAACCTCAATTTTCCAATTCAAATAACCTCTACCCTCACCAACCCCACTTTTCCACTTTGATGAATCTCTACCCTCACCAACCCCATCTCTCTAATTTGAAGACATCAACATCATCCCACCTAAATTTTTTTAGACCAACACCATTAGTTTGGGTCCCTTAACTTATCAATGAGAAGGATAAACCAAAACCATTCCTCTTATCCATCTTGAAATGATTACACATGACTCACCCACCATTAACACCATCTAACATCAAGATGACAATACTATTCTTACCTATTTGTGTACAGAGGAATCTTATCTTTAAAATTTTCTCCCTCATGAAAACCAAACATTGCTAAATGAATCGACCATAGAATTTAATCTGGGCACTTAGGAGGACCCTCATATTGTCAATATTGACCAATGCTTAACCCTCAAGGAATAATGAGACTATCAATCTTTTCTCTATGACCATAGCATAGCATTTTCTTGGTCTTATCAAGATATGCCCAGTATTAACCCTTCCATCACTCTTCATAACATTGTTACCCATCCTAAAGTTAAGATCATTTGGTAAAAACTTCATTGTATGCACCCTCACATAGATCTTCTTGTTAAATAATAAATTCAATCCCTTCTATCTATTAATTTCATTCAACCCATTGACTATCCACAATGGGTCTCTAACATTGTTCTTATTACCAAACCCACTAGGGGACTCCACCTTTGTGTGGGTTTCCATGATCTTAACCTTGCATGCCCTGAAGATGACTTTCCCCTACCTAACATAGACCAAATTGTTGATCTCACTACTAGCCATGAAATGCTATCCCTTATGGATAAATTTTTAGGATACAACCAAATCTTGATCACCCCTCAAGATCAACATAAAACATCCTTTATCACCCCATGGGGAACTTTATACTATCATGTTATGCCCTTTGGGTTAAATAATGTAAGAGCCACTTATTAGTGAGCCATGACTTTCATATTTCATGACCTCATCCATAAAATAGTTGAGGATTATGTGGATGATTTGATCGATAAATCCAAACACCACAAATATCACCTCGCTATTCTCACTATCATCTTTAAAAGACTTATCCATTATTATATTAGGCTCAACCCAAAGAAATGTATTTTTGGGTTCTTATAAGGAAAAGTTCTAGGCTTTATTATATCCCTCCATGGAATAGAAATAAACCTTGAAAAAGTCTAAGCCATTCTAGAAGTGCCTCCCCCTACTAACCTAAAAAAACTTCATAGCCTATAATAAAAACTTCAATCAATCCACCACTTTATCTCGTATCTATCTGATCATTGCCAGCCTTTTACCACCTCCTTAAAAAATATACCTCCTTTAAATGGACCAAAGAATGTCAACAAGCCTTTGATACAATCAAGGAGTATGTTTTCTCTCCACTAGTTCTTATTCCTCTAAAAGAGGATTAACCTTTTTATCTATACATATCTACCATCGACCATTCTCTAGGGGCCATGCTCATTCATCATGATGAACAAAATAAGGAGTAAGCTATTTATTACATCAGATACACCCTCATTGACTAGAAACTTGATACACCCATATGATCAAACTTTGCCTTGCCTTAGTTTTCATCAGCTCTAAGCTTTATCATTATCTTCTTAACCACAAAAATTATATCATTACTAACATTGATCCCCTTAAGTATATGCTCTCTAAGCCATATCACAACCAACATATGGCCAAGTGGCTCATGTAATTAGCATAGTTAGATCTTGAATTTCTACCACAAAAGTCCATTAAGGGACAGGTGATTGCAAACCAACTAGTTAAAGCTTCTTTCCTTGATAATAAAAATCCCCCTCTTACCTTTATAGATGAGTCTATATCTACCTTTTCTATAGAATAACCCACCTGCCAAATGACTATGTATTTTGATGGATCTAAATGACAAAATGGTTGGGGTACCAAAATAATCCTCATTCCCCTTAATGGGGAACCTCTTCTTCTTCATTTCAAACTTGATTTTGAATTCACTAATAATATAGCCAAATATGAGGCCTTGGTCATAGGTCTACAAACCACTCTAGCTTTAGGAATTAAAACAATTAGCATCTTTGGAGATGCTCAACTTATTATCAACCAAGTCACAACAGCCTATCAATGCAAAAATGACATTCTTCTAAAGTAAAAACAACTTATCAATAAACTATAAGCACTATTTGACCATTATATTATCTAATCAGTCCCTCCTACTAACAAATTTGTAGACACAATGGCTTCCATTACATTCCAAATTCCATCTAAACCTGCTGACTTTAAACTATTTATCACCATCCACCATTTTGTCACACTATCCTACCTTAGTCCTGATCTTCCTACCATTTACTAAATAGAAAAATCATCTTTAGACATTTGGTATGAAAAAATCTTTAATTTCCTTAACATTGGTATCCTCCCTTAAGATCTTTCTAGGAATGCTCATAGATCTTTCATTCAAAGCAGTTATCTTTACTTAATATTATGGGACATTATTTATAAATGAGGCTTTGATGGTATCCTCCTTATTTGCCTTAAGAACAATGAGGCTTCTCATGCCATTAAAGAATTACATGATGACATCTATGTGGGCACTTTCATATCCTTTGCCTAGGTTACTATTGGACCACACTCAATGGTTTTCAAGTATCAATTGACTATTAGCCTTTTTCATAGTGGGGTCTTGATCTTATTAGAGAAATCAATCCACATTCCTCATCAAAACATTAATATGTCATCATCATAATGGAATATTTTACCAAATGGGTAGAAGCCATCCCACTAATTTTAATCAAAGCCAAAAAAATCATTGATTTCATCAACCACCACATCATTTGTCCTTTCAATGTTCCTCATAAGATCATCACTAATAATGGAAAATATTTTAAGAATAAAAAATTATAAAAACTTTGTGATGATTTTGGTATTGACTTAAGCTTCTCCTCACCTTATCATCCATAAGCCAATGGGTAGGCTAAAGCTTCCAACAAAACACTCATCAAAATGCTCACTAAGGTGGTCAGTGCTTTAGGCAAAATACTGACACCTCTATATCCCATTTACTTCATGGACCTACTGTACTAGTATCTAAAATGCAATAGGGGTTACACTTTTTCCCCTGGTCTTTAGTGTAGATGATATCTTACCTCTCAAATTCCAAATTCACTCTCTTCATATTTACTTACATGATATGATTTTTGAAGAGAATTATCATCAAGAATGCCTCATACACCTTGAGTTTCTTGATGAACATTGCATTACTTCCCTTAGCCACCTTCACATTTATCAAGAGCATATCAAATGAACATATAATAAACATCTAAAAATATGAGATTTCAACATCAAAGATCTCATCCTCAAGGAAAACTAACATGTAACTATCATGGAGAAGACCAAAAAGGGTAAGTTTGCTTTTAAATGGTTAGGACCTTACATTATAACTCATAATTATGGATTAGGTGCTTATCACTTATCCTCTCTCAAGGGCAAGATATAACCTATACCCATTAATTCTTCACATTTGCATCTCTTTCATTATTAAAATGAGGATCAAACCCACTTTTGTGTCTAGCTTGATCTTGTCCTATTAGATCATTAACTTTATTCCACCTCATTTTATTTCTACCCCTTTTGGGATCAATTGATTATATAGAACCATATGATTCCTCCATCATAGTCATAGCCCAATATTATGTATGGGTACCCTAACTCTACCCATATAATGGTTTTCATGGATACTTTTCATCTTTTAATAGACAGAATCCCATGGTTAATTGTTTCTCAAAACCCCTTCCTCTAGTGAACCTTTTATGCCTAGGTCTTGCTTCTACATGGGTAGACCTTTCAAACCTAAATATACTTATCCATGTCTAATTTAAGCTTAAAACATATCCATATATCCAAATAAATTGTAGACTACTCCTTTGAAGGACATTTGCCCCATCAAATCAAAAGTCACTAAAAAACAATAGACTGCTCCCTTGAAGGACAACTATGTATAATAAAACTTAGATCACTCCATTTAATTATGTCTAAATAGTATTCATTATAAGCTTCCCACATCGATCAACTTTGCAAATATTAAATCAAATAACAATAAGAAAAATCAATAAGTAAGACATAATTGACTTTTATATATAGTCATTTGTAGACTTCTCATATCGATCAGTCTACCTATTTATCTCAATCAAACCATAATCGGATCTTATATATGGCACAAGTAGACTTCCCATATCAATTATTCTACCCATTGCAATTAAACATATAAAAGGCATGGACTTATCTACTAAAGTTATTTGGTTACCTGTGGAAAAGTTAATGAATCCACTCCAACATTTACACCCTTACCTACCATCCACATCCTAATCACACCTAAGGGACTATGAGATTACTTGGAACAAAGTGGTCAAGATGCATATTTTATTAATAAAACATGCTCTTATGGAACATTTGATGGGTTTGTGTTCACTAAGTTTATCTATCTATGGATTTTTATTGTTTGGTTATCACTAGCAAAAGGCACCATGCTCTTTATTTTATCTAAACATGTGGATGTAAATATTGCCTTTACCTATGCCACACCCATATCCTCATATCCATTAACCAAAAATCACATTTTATTTAACATTTTTCCCCAAACATATGCAAAATTAACATCATGTGTAAATAACATAGTGAATAATAGCATAATAATAATCCACAAACCATAACATCAAAATGAACATAGAAAATTACATTATGATTAAATCATCAAAACATCATCATCATATGTAAATAACCTCATACCCAATACCATCAATGAAATAATTTCATAATCAAGACTTCAACATGAATAAACATCAAATCATAATCAACTAATTACATCATCATATAAGCATCATCATCATAATCAAAATCAATATACATATATGTCATAATACAAAATGATACATATACATCACTCACATATACATCTCACATCTTAGTACATAGGCCAGTATCAAAAATATCAAAATATCATGACCCAAGAGCACCTACACCACTACTACTAGCCCCATCGACACCTGTCCCTAGTGAAAGCCCTATCAATGGACTTGATACCATATCTTATTAACCTAGGGCCACAATCACTGCACCACCTACCAGATCCACCTGATACTCTCCCCACTTTAGCTCATTAGGACACTATGCTAACACAATTCCCTCATAATAGTGCAAATCCTATATGGCCACTAGATACCTAGCTTATGTCACAAAACCTAGAGGTACCACTACTGCCCTACCTATCTACCACAAAGAGTCTCTCTCTTATGTTATCAAGTCAAGTGAGGTCCTTGCCTGATCCTACTCTCCTATCATTAACATGATCTATCCTTATAAAGTGGCCACTTAACTCTATAAAGTGGCCACTTAACCCTATAAAGTGGCCACTTAACCCTACAAAATGGTGACCTATGTTTACACATAGTCTCTCTATACTTTCACTCCTCCTAGTTGACCCTAAAGAGTGGCAATATGCCCCTGTAAAGTGGCTAGCTAAGTCTATGCTACCGCAAGTGTTGTCACTACCTATGGATCACCCTATGTTGGTACTCTTATTGGGTCAACATCCATAAGCTCATGGCTTCCATTTCCCCAACTAAAGTCTATTACCACATATCTACCTTGAAACCATGCCAAATAATCTATATTAACACTAACATCATCTCTCACCCTATCAAGAATCTCCTCATAATATAATACCTCCTCTTGAGGCTATGACTATGGCAATAATAACTTGGCATCCTCTCTCCTGTAATGACAAAAATGTAGTGGAATGCCCTACTAGAGTTTGAACTATCATCACACTCTCTACATGGGAATGAGATCTATCTTACTGTCTCATCTACCATATACCCATTCCAACTCTATAAAGTGTATGCATGTTGCATGTATCAATCCCATATTGGCCAAGTCATATATGGTCTCCATACTATATCTCCTAGTGATAGACTCTCCAAAGCAACCCAAAACCACTCTAGATCTCTCATGCCACCACCTACTCCTATGATCATGCCTCCTCTCCTCATCTAAAAAACCCTACTCTATAGTCGATCAGTAGATATACATCCATAGGCAGGCCCAATGATCTCAACACATGTATGTGCTCATATGCCCAGTAGTGAAAAACAAATCCAATGCTAATACCATAATGCCTATGAACTCTAAAACCTCATAACTCCCTATAAATCTAAACTAATAATACCTATCCCCATCTAAATACTATCCTCTAAAATATCAACTCTACTAAAACCCCTAGCAACATATAGGTAAATCTCCCTTCTACTAAATTTGGTAACACAAAACATGTCATCATTAATTGCATCATCATCAAGAGATGTCTCTCATTTGGAGCCCTCTCATATAATGACCTAATACTAAATCCACCTACATGGAACTATGTGTGATCTCTATCCACTCTGTATAACCAACCCATTAGGTAATCTATCTCATCACTCTCTGTCTGATAAATAGGATCCCCTCATATCGACAATTGGGTAATCCTATGGATGTCCTCTAGTAGGATACTCATCTCTCTAGTAGGTAAATAGAATGTGTTAGTTTTTGGATCCCATCTCTCAATGAGGGAAACTATCATCAATGCATCTCTAGACAAGCACTGGTAGTGGTGCATTACTCCAAAGCCCACTGCCTCCATGTGGTGCCAGTCCTTTATAGACATGGCATCTCTCACCTATATGAACATCTCAGGAACTAAATTTCATAGCTAAATTTGATCCTATTCCTGCAACAATAACCATATCAAAAATCAAATAAGTAACTTATTTTAACTACTACCTATATGCATAATAACTATTCCACATGTTCCTATACCAATATGATTTCATACTTCCAACACCATATTATACCTTATTTTGTCTCTAACTATTAACTATTCCTATATGCATTCATTTTCATAAAACTCCAATTCTAACCTCCCATCTCATCCTTACCCAACCCAACTCCTATCCCCTCACATCTCTTACCCAATCCCAACTCTACCCCTTTCATTTCCAATCCCAACCCTACCTAAATCCTTTCCCTTCACTCATCGACCACATATAGTTCTCCCTAATCATTGACAATCCCCTTGGGCCTTTTTGCCTCTCAATTTAACTATCCCCAATTGAGGTCAACTACTGATGGTAACTTCTAATGATCACCAATAGTGAGACTTGACCTCTCAAACACATTTTCAAACCCTTTATCTCTCTATCTAAATAAGACTACTTAAAAATTTCCTCCTTCCTCCTTCCCTTATCCCCCCAAACACACCTATTCTTGCACACATAGAATGACAATTATCACACCCTTACCCCACATTTACACATCTATTCTTCCCTAATTTAGCTTACTTATTTATATTAACATTCCTTCCAAATTCACAAACACCACCTACCTCATTTCATGACTAATGGTGCCACCTCAATCCATGTCCAGCTACTTATCTTAGGGCCCTTCTTACATCCATATTGACACCAAAATCCTCTAAGCAAACTCACCACCTTTTCAAACACTCATGGCCATTCTTCATACCAACACCTAGAATAGACAAATCACAAATTACAAATAAAAACCAAATGGGCCCCCATTAACCTTTTTATCCATGGTTTTAGATTTTTCACCCAACCATCAATGATTACCAAACTATTGATGGTTGACCCTAACCATCATCGATCGTATCCAACCATCAATGTTTACCTATCCATAATTGGTTATACTTAACCATTTTTAGTTGCCTTTCTCCATATTTTTCCACACTACCACTACCTCCACCTAGGGCAACATTTTCATTGCCTCGCCTTGACCTATTTAAGAGTTACTCTCTCCATCTAAAGAACTACATTAGGCCTAAATTCCATGTTGGATCCATTATCCATGGGACTATGTAGGCAGTGTCCTCTTACCTTACACATTAGGAGTTAGGTCTACCACCCCCTAGCTACCCAATTACCCAACCCATTTACCTTTACCTACCATGATAATGGTACCAACTTCCTGCACCTTTCCAAAAAAATTATTTTGGTCATGCTAACCACCTTGCCCAATTTTGCCATGTTGACCTTTTGCATTATGCACCACCTAGTGCATGATCTAACCCATTGTGTTTTTTTGGGAGCACTTCCTACCTTGGATACCTAAGTAGACACCACACTTTTTTAGGACCCATGACAAGTGTGATCCAATTAGCTATGCCCAATGCTGGGGACTGGTTACCTTATCACTAATCTTAAACCTTGACCTCATTTTTACCAACAAGGAAATATTCCTTGTGTGATCATGCCTATCATAATTATTTGCATTTTTGTGTGCATAATTACATCTATAATACTCAATGTCATGACCTTTCTTACACCTTTTATCAAACCCTAGCCCAATTTGACCTTTGCTTATTGGCTCATGGTTTGAGGGGGAATACCCTCCTCCCAGACTTGGGGCAACCAGACCTTGACCAATCAATAACTCATTTTTATTAGACAACTTATTGACCTAAAATTTTCATATTAAAAAGGGGCAAAATGTAGACAACTAAAATCTACACCATGATAGTTTTTAGTGTTATCTTGACTTGTGGACCCTTAATCAACTCTTTGTCTAGTAGACCACCTAGTTTACTAGCATTATGTCAAAAACCCTCCAAAACACATCAATTCATTTAAGACTTTTTCACCTATTTATTAATGACCCCTCAACCATCATTGATTAGGGTAAAAATTGATAGTCACCCTAACCATTGATAATTGTGGTCACCCAAACTTGGCTTAAGAATTTTAAAGCATTTTTAGCTTTATTTAAGATTAGTATCTTATAGAATAGAAACTTGATTTAACACTAGATTTTAAAAACTAATGAAAATAGGCAACTTCATCTCCTCAAAACTTATCAACTTTCCCTCAAGCCTCCCTCTCCTTATTTATCAACTTTGTGCTATAAATATAGGGCTCTTGGAGGAGTTGTGGATCTAGAAATTTGCATCTAGATTCTCTTGTTCTCTTTGTGTAGGCATCCAAGACTATGAATCTCTGTCCACGTGACTTTTGAAGATAAGAGTAATATTATGCTATTCAACTTTATTTAGATTTCAACTATCATCCAATTGATATCATATAAGTAGCTTTCCTTTATTTTTGGTGTTTTCACCCTTTATCACAGTTTGCTATCTTGATCTAATTACTTGCACACTCGCGCATACCCTCAGAATCTCTACTTGACCCTTTTGCTAATCAACCACATCCACTTACTTCCAATTTATCTTCTTACCTAGTCTCCCTTAGGTAACCATAGATGGTTAATATAACTATCACCAGTTATAACAACCATTGTTGGTCACATAACCGTCACTAGTTAGGACAACCATCACTGATAAACCTTGACTCTCATCGGTCACTATAAGAAAAAAATAATAGTTTGTTATTTTAGCCTTCCCCACACCCTACCAAACCTTATTTTGGATTTTGACCTATCTACAAACCCTACCTAGACCCTCTAGACCTAACCTTGGTACAATTATGCATTGTACCATATCTTCTATCAAATAGGTGCGTTATTTATTTTCTTTCATATTTATTTACTTATCCTTTAAATGTAAGTATATTTCTTATATAATTTTCAACTAAATTATCTTATAAGTGGATTGATAGCCTCTTAAAAAGCCTTATGTTTCTTAGATCTAGCATACACTAGGCAATCCACTCAACCTACCATCTAACAAATTTTCTTCTAGTCTTCTTGTGATTTACAAGTAGTCCTTCCTATCCAAAAAGGAGTCCTCACATTCATCTAGATCAATGTGTGCATTATACCATGTATTCATTTACACACCTTAATATTCAATTTCTTTATCTACTTACAAAACTAAGAAATGAAGGAAATAAATTGAAACAGTCATATACTAAATACTTTCCTTTTGCCCCATTAAATTTCTCATTAAAGTAGATATCTGGTTTTCATTCTTGAATCAAAACATCTATGGTAGTTCTATTATCATCACACTATACTTGGAATTTTTTTCCAAAATTATAAAAAATCTAGGATGGGCTACTCTATAATCTTCTTCTTTGTAATCTAATTTTTTTTATAAACTACCTCAATCCATATAAATGGTTGTTTGTTTCCCTTGATTGTTTCCAAAATTAGAACATAAATACTACTAAAATTACTTATAAAATTTCAATAAAAATTATCCAAGCCATGATAAATTCTTACCTCAGATGCACTCCTTGGTGTAGGTCATTTCACTATGGATTTGATCTTATCCTTATCTATCTTCAAGATTTCTTGTGCAATGACAAATCATAAATAGATTAACTATCTTCATGAAAGTGTACTTCTTAAGGTTGATTACTAGTTTTTTTTCTTTTAGCTTACTCAAAACCATTCTAAGATGTTTAAGATGTTCTTCCTTTGATTTAATATAAATCTAAATATCATATAGGTAAACAATAACAAATTTAACTATGAAATCTTTGAGTACCTCATTCATAAGCCTCATGAATGTGATTAGAGTGTTGGTAAACCTAAATAGAATTACAATATATTCATAGATCCCATAGTTTTTTTAAAGGTTGTATTCCATTTATATCCCTCTCTAATTATAATATGATGATAGGCACTTTTCAAATCTATATTTTAAAAGTACCTCGCACCACTATAACAATCCATTACATCATAAATTCTAGGCAAAGGGAATCCATACTATATTTTATCTTGTTTATGGATCTTAAATTAGTATATATTATCCAACCTCCATGCTTAATATATGTTAGGACTATTGGGATAGCACAAGGACTTAAATATTCTTTGACTAACCCCTTGTCCAATAATTCTTGCACTTATTTCTTGATTTCCTCATTTTCCTTTGGTGTCATCTAGTAGGCTACCTTGTTTGGTAGATTAAATCCTAGTATGATATTTATGTGATGGTTTATTATTCTCCTTGGATATATTTCATTATATAAATCATCCAAAACTATATCAACAAACTCATTAAGTAAATTCTAAATTTATATAGGTAGATTAGTCAACTTAGTAGTTGTGATTAATTTTTAGTCTTACCACTAAGTGCATAACATATCTCTTCCTTTAAAATTTCATTTAATAACTATTTTCCACTTGTAAAGATCACTTCATCACCATCCTCCATGATTTAATTATCCTCTTGTAATGGTATAAGGGTGTGATTCTTTCCATATTTATCAAAGGTGTAGATATTACTTCTTTCATCATGTATGGATTTGCTATCAAACTATCAAAGTATACCCAAAATAACATGACAAACATCCATTGGCATAACATCACACATAACATCATAAATATATCTATATATCTAAAATTACACCTTAGATTTCTCATTTACCAAGAGTTGATGTATTTTTTACATCCAAAACACCTTATAAAGAGTAGGATGTGTTAATTTCTTCAAGACCAACTTATTAGCCATTTCATAATATATTAAATTATCATTGCTTCCACTATATATAATAACTTTTCAACACTTACCATTTGACTTACAAGTGTCCTTGAACAAGATCTGTCTTTGTGCAGGCTCTTTGATCTCCTTGTTGGGCTTGAGTGAAACTCTCTTTATGAGCAAAGATTCTCCAACTTTAGGTTCATCTTCATGAGAAAGTGATCCCACACTCTCCTCATAATCTTGGATAATTTTATCACTTATTTAACTTTTTAAATAATTTTTTGGGCACTCATAAGATCTATACCCATACTTGTTGCATTTAAAACATATACTAGCAAAGCCTTTTCCTCTACCTCTAGTAAATGTTCTCATACCTGTAAAGGAATATCCACTTCTTGTAGAATAATTTGGGATTTGTGAACTAATGGATGTTTCATGATTTCTTTATATTTTAATTCTTCCTCCATATTTTCCTCTTCTTTTAAAATGTTTTCCTCTACCTATTGAATGTTGACTTTGTTTCCTAGAAAACTTCTCCTCTGCCTTAAGGGAAAATTGGTATGCCTCTTCATATGATATTGTTGATAAAATATTTTTCTCATATTAGATGTTGAACCTTAATAAATTTATGTATCTATCCACATTTTTATCTTCTTATTTTATATGTATATATTTGATCATTAACTTATATAATTCCTCTGTAAGATCCTTAACTATCATGTCATTTTGCCTCAGATTTTGAAGCATATTAAAGAGATTAGTTTAGTAATATTTTGGCATGAATTTTGCCTTCAACATTTCCATCATTGTATTCTAAATCTTGATATTTGGCTTCCCTTTCCTTTTTATTTCATCTTGTACTCCATCCCACCACAGGGATGCATGACCTTTCAAAATATTCCTTAATATTCAAAATATTTGAAAATGAAATTTATCCAATCAATTATATTCTACACATTTAGGCTACTTTCATACATAGGTACTTCAAGTTTAGGTTTAAAACTTACCCCCATGACAAATCTAATCAATTTTTTTTCTACCCTTTTTTTTACTTCCTCTAATTCTCCCCTTTATTATTGAATATCTTATTCTTCTCTATCAATTTATCCCATGTCAATTCCTCTCCTCTAATAATCTTCATTTTCTATAAATAAGATTGAATTTTTCTCATTTCTTTAAACAACATACCTTGAGTAGGTTAACTTTTTTGACCTCCTCTAGTTCTTACTCTAGCTACCGTATTTACAAATTTATTTAACAAATTATCAATCAAATCCTTTCAACTTGAGAAAATTTAATTTTTGATCTGATACCACAATGTTGTAAGTGAATTCCTAGAGGGTCTAAATTCTTCAAAAGATCTTGATCTTCCAATAGGACTGACTATACTACAAGCTTATTTTATTATCTTTAGGTCTAGTTGATCTTATTTTTATGATAAAACCCTAAAATAATATTTTAATGTATGTAATAAAAAATAATTATTTCATACATAAGATATTCATAACAAAATATAAGTTTTGTATCTTCTCATCAACTGGTTTCTCATGAAAACTGACAAAACTATATTTTAACCCTATTTTAGCCCACCTACATGTCTATCTTATTCTTTATTCCTATAATATGTTTAAAATAAATATTTTATAAGTATTAAAACTTGTATTAACATTATGCAATTAAATAAATACTTTTAAGACTCTTAATTGTCTTGAAGACTCAAAGGAAGACTAAAAACTTGTACTTATATCCCTATTTCGGGCCTAATTAGGCATATATAAAACACATTCATATATAATTTTTATTATTAATATTAATGATATATTAAATCACTTTAATAATTTATAAAACATTATAATTAACATATTCACCAATTTTCAGAAAATTCTAAGGCTTAGTTTGTGAGATAACCCATATTTTGTAAACTAAACCCTGATTTAAGGTTTCACAGACTATAGGTGACTTGAGAGGTTAAAATTGGTGAAATATTTTGTAATGAGGAATTTAAAAACATCATATAACTTGAGTTATGTATTTACTATGATTCTTAAACTATTTTAAAAGTAAATTAAGATTGGTCAATCATAAAAACCTATAGGTTTTACCTTTTTGAGTGGATTATATTCTCAAAATTCATGTTTTAAAACTCTAAAAACTTGAAGAAAATATAAAAATATGAATAATTAATAAATATATATTAATTATAAATCATAATCATATATTTAACTCTGATATATATTCAAAAAACCATGAAATCATTTCTTTATTCATATATATCCTTATACAGACCTTTCCTACCTTTGATAGATCATCAACAAACTATATAAACACCTGCAACTTGATTTTATCCTTGGTTTCATTATTTTATTAGATATATATATATATATATATATATATATATATATATATATATATATATTTAGTATCAGATTTTAAATAAATTTTTATAAATCTTGTTTCATTCACCAAAATCTTCTCAACTAAACTAGGGCTCTTTTAACTTACTCAATCTAGCTCTTTTCCTACATAGCTTAAGACTTATCAAGGTGAAAAACAAATTTTAAAATATTTTCAAATATTGTAAGAGAAAAAACATATTTAAAATATATTATTAGACCCAAAGTATCACTCAAATAATTATCATGATCCGTGAAACTTGATAAAACTCTCCAAATAGTCCAAAACCAATTCAAAATTTTGGCAGAAAGTCCAAAACACTCCTATATGACCTAATTTCAAAATATGAAGCCTAAATATGACCTATTATTGATCAAAAATTAATCCTAAGACCTTATAATACCACAAAATAATATAATTTAACTATTTATAGTGATGCACATGTGTATCAATGAACTAACTACATCAACCTATTTAATGTAATTGATGATAAAGAAATAGTAAAATAGACGATATCAACCTAACCAATATAATAGAATCCAAATTTGGTAAATAAATAGACTATAATAAGTTAGTTGCTATAGTAGAGGAAAAACTATTTATATATTAGTTTAATGATATATTTGATGTAATTAAAACATGACCAATAAAAGAGATACACTGTATCAATATGGCTGATATAGTTGGACCTAAACAATAAATAAAATCTATACTACCCTAGCCATTATAGTAGGGATAAAAGTGTCAAAGAAATGGAATATATAAATTTGGATGATATATTTGTGAAAAAAATGAATTGTACCAAGTTATTTGATAGAGTATAATCAATTGATAATTATACTAGGGTGGTCAATATAATCATACCAAAAAAGTTTTTGACAAGTAGTTTGGTAACTGTAAAGGTGTTAAGTTTAATCCAGTCTATATAAGTATTACAAAAGGTGTTTAAATGAAAGGTATTATGGATGGATACATTATATGATTTATTAGGAGTAATAAACATTATGTAAATTTATGAAATTATAGGGACAAAGGGTTAATTTTGAAGTTTTTTGATAACTTTTTTATAAAGCAGGGGTTGTAGAACGAGGTTTCCAAGAGCGTCTCTAAGATGGGTGAGGGGGAATTTTGATTCAAAAATCCCAATTGAAGTTTTTTAAATATATATTTTTATTTTCATAAGATAATTTTACATTTTCACAATTTGATCTAATATTCTTATTTTGAATTTTAACCGTTTGACTCATTTATTGTAATGTGACTTGGTTAGGATAAAGAGTATTCTAGTTGGAAGTAGAAGATTACATGGCATGTTATGATGCATTATATGTGGAAATTAACATTGGTATTAATTTTATAAATTTGGGTAGACCCACTAAAATAAGTATCCAACATGTTATTAATTATATTATGCATGGCGGATTATGATGGAAATAAGGAAATCATAAATTAATTTGCCCCAAGTATTGTAGAAAAACTGCGAGTATAGGAAGGAGGATATTACATATGGGGTGACATCATGATGTTATAGATAACTAAATGGTCCTTACCTTATGTTAGAAATTATCTTAGAGAAATACTTTCATCTCATCTATATATTCTATGTCACATTCCTCTTTAACCTTATAGTCTTTTGTCTAGTGTTTTTAGGGTTTTTATATGATTCATAATACTTATATCTAATGGAATCCATGTTACAATTATTGGTATAATGATATTAAGACCCAAAAAAATGATAATTCATAGAATTAATTTTTTAAAACCTATCGATATTAGTTAGTTCCATAACATTATGATTATTTTAAAACTCTCAAAAATCCTAGTGGGTTTTCTCTTTAGATTGGTCCAAGATATGTTCCATTATAAAATATAAAGGATCAACTGTACTAATTTGGTTGATGTATTTAGTTTCATAGGAATGATAATTTAAATTATGTCAAGTTGGAAAATACAACAAGGAACATGAACATGAAACATAATGTTTTATCTAGTTGATCAATATGGTATTATCACAAAATGAACTATTTTTAGTTAATTAATGTATTTTGAAGGAAACTTAGAATTGTATTGGGTTGGATGATGTAATTGTTAAAAAAATACATAATTATATTTGGTTGGACAATGTAGTTTAGAAAGCATGACAATTATATTAGCTTAGCTGATATAATTTGATAAAATATGATAAATTGGCTAAATAACAACAAATAAAAAAATGAAGGTATAACCACGTTAGGTGTGTTTGATTTATATGATATAAAATATAATGATCTCAAGTGTAAATAAAGAAAAAGTATGAATGGTAACTTACTACAAAGGATTAAACTATCTCATAATTACATTATCCCATCTCTGGGGTATGTTGAGAGTAACTTCCTTGGGTGAACCACTTATTGGTGCACTACAAAACCAAATAGTTGAAAAGGTTTTCCATTGTTTCATGCACTTAAAATATGAAATGAATTAAGTGGAATCTAAATATAATATATAACATTTTTTATGGCTTGAGTATTGGGTTAGTACCCCTCACACCATGACTCAAATAAAATTGATGACTAGTTGCCCTAGAAATGAAACCTCTCTGAGTTTTACAATAACTAGAAATAGTTCTAGATTGAAATACAATAATATAAATATAATTATTTATATTGAAATAAAACATAGTAACATGTAATGTATTAAATAAATAAATAAACACTTAAACAATATAGAACAAGTTGATAAATTAGTTAGGAAAACTAATAAAACTATGATATATATAACTAGCCAATGCAATTGGAAAGAGAAACATAATTATATTGGGTTGGCCAATGTAGTTGAGAAAAATTATAAATTATATTAGGTTAATCAATATAATTGTAGAATAACTAGGAATCATATCAAGTTGGCTAATAGAGCTGTTGAAACTAAGAAGACTAATCGGTTTGGACAATATAATCGAGATGAAAATATATGATGGTTGTGAAGATTACTAAGAATAGGGAAAAAACATGAAAATGTTTCAATAATATGTGGGATATGATTCACATTAGGTTCACCATAATATATGTATGGGCTCAAATGACCTATAAGTATCTTATTTATCACAATATACTAAGACTTGAATATGGTCATAAATAGAGAGCTTACATATAATTAGATGATTAGGTAAATAATTAGAATAATTGTATACTTAGCAAAGGGTAATCTACACTTAAATTTAAAGAGATAATGGTTTCATATCTTAATCCTATGACATGGAGTATAGATCTCATTAGGGCTCAATGATTGGTAAGGAATTATAATTATGATTGTAAAAGTGAAAGTAAAGTAAATGATTAAAAGTGGTTGTAAAGAAGGTAAGGTGAAATTATCACCAAAGTGGGGGTCTATGCAATCTAAAGATAAATGGAAAGCCAAAAAATTTGGTATAAGGAAGATCATAGGAAATGATACATACGTGCCTCCAAAAAATAATAAACCAAGTAATTTATAATTTACTAATTAAACAAAGTAAAGAGTATAGGGATATAAATACTTACCTTTAGGTGGATGTGTCACTAGTTCAATCTCCCATTTTAGATCAAGTGGAATTTTGCAAGAGATGTTTTAGGTTGAAGACCTCAAATGGTAAGTTGAATACCTAGGTATCCTTAATTGGGGACTCCTTCAACTTCTCTAGGTGAGATTAAAAGACACTAAAAGACTAGATCTCCAAGATAAGGTTATAAACCTCTAACTCCTCCAATTACTACTTAGGAGAATAAATACAAGAGTAAAAAGGGTGTATGAATGTGATATACATATGGGAATAAAATATGACCCCCACATATATATCTCTAACATCTAAAACTAACCCTAAACTCTAAGCTAATGGTATCAACCTAACAGATGGCACTAGGCATACTCATAACTATATCAGGTTGGATAATAAAATATAGGGAATGAAAAGTATGAAAATAGACTATATTGACTTGGTCTATGTAGTAGGATATAGGAAAGCTAACATATCTAGACAGAGAGGTAAGACATAAATAGACTCAAAGGAGGTTAGAATGATAGTAATGATGGTATGATAGAATAACATGCAAACATCTCTTGTAAATTACCATGATTTGATTCCACCTCATTCATGGTTCACTCTTTGAGTCATGCACTCAAGGAGATTAATTCATCGATGATGCACTGCAATAGATAGTGTAAATAAAGTGATAATAGTGAAAATATCAAGGGTATATAATGATGGCCCAATTTAGTGGTGGGGTAAGATTCATGTTGGGCTCACCAAAATGTATGTAAGCCTTAAATAGTCTATGATATATGTATCTTATAAATAAGAAAACGTATAGTGTGAACTAGTGGATCAATAATAAAATATAGTATCCTATAAGTTATCTTCATGGTATCTTGAAGTTCTTATGTTAAATTATCTTACCTAAGTATATGTTTCTTAGATGTAATTCATATTCTTATTTATAAATTGGATTTTCATAGGTGAGTAGAGAGGATTAAATGTATATATTCTTAGAAAATATAAATAGTAACATAAGTATGAATCTAAACCATAAAATTCAAAACATTGATCTAGTCAATGCCATCAACCTAACTGATGTCATTAACCCTATGGATGGTGTTCAAAAGTCTTGAGTAGAAATAATACATCATTAGTCTTAGTGATAATATTAGCCAAATTTGGGGCATTGCAAAATTTCATTATTACATAGTCGATGATGCACCCAACCAATGACATGTGAAGGCATGAAACGTAGAAAAAGAGGGGCATGAGAAAGAGTTAAACCTCAAAGGATAATTAATATGTATATTTATGGTGAAATGAAAGTGGTGGTAAGAATGAATAAACATTATATAATCTCTTACAAAATACTACAAGCCAATCACACCAATTTTAATATACTCCTTAAAACATAAACTTAGAGATATTAATATATTGACACATATTCAAAGAGAAAAGTGTTAATAAATTAAAATATGATATATACATGTAACACTTCCATATTTTTTCAAATCATTCCCAAACTCTTTAAATTATTCCAAAGTAAATCTCCACCATTCATATATACACATGAATTTTGAATCATTAATGACATGCATGATATATTAACCTTATGTATGTAGTTTCAAGATAAACCTATAAGAAGTAGTCTTAAATTTGTAACATATATTAATACTTTTACATATATTCTTAATAGTTAAATTCATATATACACATGAATTTTGAATAATTAATGACATGCATGATATATTAACCTTGATGTATGTAGTTTCAAGGATAAACCTATAAGAAGTGATCTTAAATTTGTAACATATATTAATACTTTTACATATATTCTTAATAGTTAAATTTTGAGATAAGGATGTAAAAATTTTAAATATAAAATTTAGAAATGGTTTTTTTTTTAAATAAACTTTTCATAATTTTTATTTTTAAAAGAAAATGAAAGGTAAATTTCCATTAAAGACGGATAAGTTTGAAAAGTAAACATTAAAGACAAAAATATTGTGCTTCTTCCCTAAAATCAAGGGAAAACATTAAGAACTATATTTTCCCATTTCTAGTGAGCCTTATCATAAGACTAATATTTAGTTTAGTACACACTTTTATATAAATCAGTTTTAAAATAAATATTAAGGAGATCAAGAAATAATTTTAATGATAATACATTATAAAGGTTTTTAGTTTATGTGCATGCCATATATTTGGTTAAAAAAAGTATTTAATTATTTGAAAGTTTTTTCTATATTTTTTTATTAAACAAAATTATATATATATATATATATATATATATATATATATATATATATATATATATAAAGTTTAAATAAAAATTAAATTTTTAAAATATAATTTATTATACATATTTTTTATAGTTTTTAAAAATTTATATTATTAATAAAATTATATTTTAATTTCTAAATTTAAAATTATGTTTTTTCAATAAATATAATTAAATTAAATAGAAAAAGATGATGTATTAATAAACTTGCAAAATAATAATTTTACTTTGACATTTGTTAATCACTTTATTTTAATAAAACCTTGAGAATATTAATAATAAATTTAAATTTATTTTGAAAAAAAAATGAAAATTTATTAGTACAAATATTCAAAGTATAGTTTTGAAATATTATGAGAGATTAACAGTTTTATTTTACATTTTTTACGTCTTAAAGTGAATTATTATTATTATTATTATTATTATTATTATTATTATTATTATTATTATTATTATTATTATTATTAATTTTTATCAAATTTTTATTAATGAGTGATAAATATAATTAATTTAAATGTATTATTTTATTTGGTTTAGAAAAATCTAAACTTTTTTATATGGTTTAGATTATATGATTTTTTAATTGATTTCTCTAAGTTAAAATAAATAAAATTTAAACGGTTGTCAAATTTAAAGTTAAAATTTTCTATAATATGATAATAGATGATATTAATATAGTTATAGTATTTTGTGGGGCTTGAAAAAATATTTTTGGAGGAAAAAATGGGTCTCCAAACTCTATAATATAATAAAATTATTTTAATATTTTAATAAATTTTCCTAAATAGAAATAAAACTTTCTAAGTCACAATCAAATCAAAGTCAAATTTAAAGTTGAAAATTTACATTAACAATTCAAGATAGTGCAAATATTTAATCAAGATTGTATTTAAATTAAATAAAAAGAGATGGTGCAGTAATGGGTTAACATTGAAAGTAATAGTTCAAAATAGCATACATATTTTAAGTATATAGTTTTGAAACATATTGAGAGATATTGATTTTAATGGTTTTTTTTGGACTTTTTACATATTAAAGGGATTAATAATTATATACATTTTTTTATTTTTATTAATAAATGATAAATATGATTAATTTAATTATATTATTTTATATAGTTTGGAAAAATCTAAATTTTATTATATGATTAAGATATAATTTTTCAATTAATTTTTTTAATCAAAAATAAATAAAATTTAAGTGATGATCACATTTAAAGTTAAATTTTCCTATAGATTAATAATAAATAACATCAATTTAACTATATTACTTGTGAGTTTTTAAAAAATATTTTTGAAGAAAGAAAATAAATCTTCAAATTCTATTATATAATAAAAATATTATAATATTTTAATAAAATTTTATAAATCAAAATGTAAATTGAAATTATTCAATAAAAATCAAGTTTAAAATAGAACATAATTCAACTCCTTATTGTTATTGTAAAATGGTTATCAAAATAATAAGAAATATTTATTTAAAAAAACTTGCATCAATTTCACTTTGTCACTGAATTCCAATTTGTTTAGCTTTTCCTGCAAATGAAGAAAGAATAACAACTTTCCCTTTAATATAACTTAAAATAATAATAATGTGTCCCTTGTCTTGCAAAATTAAAAACATAGGCCATTTATATATATCATGGTAATATTATAGGTAAAATCAACACAAAATGTATCATCATGATGTTTGAAAATATATGAAAGCCCTCTCCACAGTGAAATATAATACTCTCTACTTTAAATCATAAGCTAAAATTTGTTTCCATATCACAAACATGTTATAATTTTATCAATAACATTAAATATTTTTTTGATGAAATAGTGATTATAATTGTATTATAAATACTATATATATATATATATATATATATATATAAGATTATTCATAAAAAAAGTGATAGAGGACATGCTACCAAAGACAAAATAGACAATATCTAAAAAATAAAAGGCCCAAGGACACAAAAGCAATGAAAAAACTAGGACACACCTAGAAAAAACTCAAATAAATCAAAAAAGAGAACAAATTAAATAACAATAGTAAGTAAACCAGCTAGGGGTGGGTCATTGTTAAGAAGACCACCCCACCTAAAGCCTGGAGGATATTTCCCATCATCCATTAGGTCCCATATAGTATCAAAGTTCACCAAGTCAAGATTATCTTTTTCTTCAGAAACATGTAGGGGAAAGATGGTAAAATTAAGCCACAGGAAACTCTTATCAAAACATTGAAAGGCACCATCTTGTGAACTACTAGATTGAAACTAGGGCTAGGCCACCAGAGGTGGGGAGCCCCATTGTTAACTATGCTAAGGTGGTGAAGGTGGAGAACCTTAACTATCATGTCGATCAATAGTGGGAATCCTAAATATTTTTCTACACTAGAGGGGGAGAGTGACACTAATTCAACGTACCAAAGGCCTAAGAATGGTGGCAAGGTTGGATTTAGTGAGAACCACCCATAGGCAAATTATCCCTATCATAAGATGGGGTATCCCAAGGAGGGGAAGGCAACATGGAAATAATGAGTCAAGGTGTGTTACCCTAGTAATGAAGGATCTACTACATGTAATCGAGTTTCATAACCACTTTATTTATTTGCACTTGAATATACATAATAACATTATAAAAAATGGTAGTTTTTTCATAAGTAGCAAAGAGATAGTCAACAAAGTTATTAAAAAATATCACTAAATTACATTCTTTCAAGATCCAAAATATTATTTTTAATTCTAAAATTATGCCAAATTTTAGTGCACTGAGGAGGTAGACTTAAGTTATCCCTAAAGATAAGATGGCACCAATTGAAGGGAATGGAGTGAAGTGGCTAAAAAAATCTTGAATCCATAACCAAGCATGTTGGGCCTTTGGGAAGTGCTATAAAATGTGAAATATGGTTTCAATGTGTCTATAGAAGGGACATTTGAGAAGAGAAACCCCTAATTGAACCAATTTTCTACCAATAGGCAAGCCTTGATAAAATAAACACTAGTTAAAGTGAGAAATTTTGGGCTTAGTAAAATCAAACTAGATAGTGCAAAATAATTTCTCCTAGAGAAAAGTGGAGGAATGTATATCCCACCTCTATTTGAGTTTATCCACCATATGCATGTGTGGAGAGAGCCATTCATTTCCTTTTCTAGAAATATAATTTTGGAAATGAGTCTTTTTGTACCACTTCAAATCCTTCCACCAAGGACATGCAGAGGTGACATAGATCTTGTGAAGGAAATCCATTGGCATTGCTACCACAGTCTCATCATAAGATTCTCTATCAGCTAGAGAAAGTTGTACTTATCCCAAAAGGCATTTTAGGGTATACAAAAATAAGTTTCTTTATATAAAACTTCTTACATTTGTGGATACCTCTATGATAAAACTAAGTGCATGAATATAAGGCACTTCTGCTAGGGGAATTGTTACATGTTTATGATCAATGACCACTAAAGTGATTGTTAGTTGATGGATATCCCATCCCTAAAGACTGAGCTATTTCATAATAGCCAATGTTTGATCTTTTCTTAGGATTTTTAGATACTCTCAATAAGAAAGGTTCCCACCACTTTGACCAGGGTGACTAGAGTAAGGAGATTGGGAAAACCAAGCCCTTTCCAAGTCACATAGTCATATCAGGAACCTTGACCAATGTAATTCTTGATAATAATCTTTTAGGATTCTCTTCCCTCCACTGCATGAATAATTGACTTTAATCCCAGGGAACTCTATGAAAATGCTTACTAGAAGAGGGATTGGCCCAGATGAATTCCCTCAAAAACTTTTCAAGTTTTTTGGTTCCCTATTTGGTGGGAACCTAACACAAGGAGTAATACACATGGGTGGTAGTAAGCACTTTAGATTAGACTCAAAATTTTCTATCCAAGGAAAGTGGCTCAATAATCCAATATAAGAGTTTTTTAATCAACATGATTGACCATGTATTGCAAAAAATGAGAGGAGAGAAAAAATTAAAAGTAGATCCCCAAAAATTTAAATATATCATCATGATAAATCTAGTTCCAATTATACTTCACCATCTAGGTAGGTTGTGAAAGATAGGACTACCTGTAGCACTATATTTTATGCCATTGAATGGGAGAGCTAGATGTGAGATAAAATAACTCTAGGTAGTGCATTGAATTAGCCATAACATCCTCATCCTCAATGACCATAAGAAAATAGTCATCAGGAAAGTGGCCATTAAGAAGTTATTGGGGTTCTTTTGAAGGAAGGGTTATACCATGCACCAGGCCTTATGATTGAGCATTAGCTAAGAGATATCCAAATCCTTCTACTGTGAGAACATATAGGGATAGGGATATGATACACCCTTGTCTAATGGATTTGTATAGGCAAAATGGATTAGAATTGACTCCATTAATGGAGAGATATGTACAAGCATTAGAAAAAATCATGTGCATAGACTCAATAAGAGTGGGACCAAAACCTAGAGCTTATAATGTGGCAAGGATAAATGGCCAATCAATGTGATCATGGGATTTATCAAATTCTATTTTGATGAACAAATACTTTTTGTGTGATGAGTGAACCCATTCTATGTCTTCCCACACTACTATGACATTATCCAAAATATACCAGCCTTGAATGACACCCATTTATTTAGGTTGAATGATCGATGGTAACATGTGCCTAATGCAAAGATCTAAATCCTTGGTGATGATTTTGTAAGAGACATTAAGCAAAGTGATAGGACACCAATTAAAAATTAGTTCAAGATCACCAAATTTCAAGATGAATTTTATATGTCCTTTATTGATGGTTGAGCCCAAAGTCTATGAGTGGAAGGGTTTGAGGTAGACCTAATAAATGTCAACCCCCATAGTATCTAACATTTTCTTGTAAAAATCATAGGGTAAGTCATTTTCATTGGCCATGTGCATCATGGCTTCAAAGATATCCTCCAAAGAGAGGAGCCTATCATAAATGACCCTTTAGGTGGAGGAAAATTTAGTGGGCACCATTGAGAGGAATTATTTCAAGGCTTGATGGCTTGCCATGGATGGTAGTTGGTCATAAAAGACTTATTGATAATGTTTGTCAAAATCCTTGACCATCTTAGATATCTCTATCAATCACTACCAATTATCTTGAAGGGATACCCTTTTTTGGGTGGTGGATTTGTCCTTAAACGTGGAGAATAATTCCTTAGAGACCTGGTCATCCACTTTGAGCCAATACATACGAGCTTGAAGTTGAGCACCATAAGCATTATACTGATCAACACTTTGGATTTTGTGGCATAATTTGGCCACATACAATTGGAAATTTTCATTGAATGGGTGTTGCTCTAGCAAGGACATCACCCAACTTAATTCAAAAGAGGTGGCAGAGTATGATCATCATCAAATCTTGGCTAATTAGAACTTGTATATGTTTAAAAATATAGTTGTTTGATTAACATCATCCATCCACCACTGGGTCCACCCTGGCTATTGAGTGGGCCTATGAATAATATTCTAGACTTGCTTGACGTGTGCCACAATGGGCCCATGATCTAAGAGGGTTATATTAAGAAAATAATTGCATATTATTAAATATAAGATTTTTGAATAACCAAGTAATATGAAACCTAATTGGAGAGTGGTCAAATAGAGTAAAATCTTTTAGGGTTTTAACTAGTAGTGAGAATGTGCTATCAAAAGAGAAGTACATATAAAAATAAATCATGGCATGTTCAAATTGTTTAATTAACCTATCAGACCCACCTCAAAGATTCATCCAATTATACCAAGATTTTTGAGTGGGGTGCTACCTATATATAAGGTCACATAGGCCAAATTTATTTCACATGTATAACCACACCTCCTTTTTGCTAGTGGAACATCTCATAAGTTGGTTACCAATCTTTTTCGTTGATTATTCTACCATATTAAAATCCCCATAAATAATGTAGTGGGAATCAAGAAGAGAATCAAAAATCTATTTCCATAAAGTTGTATACTTATGATAATCATTCAAGGCATAAATATTAATAATGAAAAATGAATGAATCTCAATATTGAAGATAACCCATATGAAATAGTGGGAAGGTTCCTTTATAGATGTCAAAAAATGAGGCTACCATTTAGGTGCAATAAATTTCATAACACCACCAAAACCTACCTCATGTTCATTAGAAAACACTAAACTATCAAGCCAGATAACTCTAGCAATATCTATGAGATGGACCTATTGCCTTCACTTCCTGAAGGCATAAAATGTCCAAATCTAAAAATTTACTTCTAAAATATCAAACCACATACTTATAAGCTAAGTTTATTAGACCTTGAACATTTTGTGAGAAATAATTCACAGATTATAGGTGCCAAGAGATATATCCTCTACATTTATCCCTTCAAGGGATTCATATATATTCTTCAATAAATACTCCAAGTTGGCCAAGAGAAATTTTTGTTGTTGGGTAAATTCTATTGCATACTCTGAATCCTTAGAAACATCCCATTGAATGGGTCTTTGAGATCTAATCAAAGAGTTTTGGGAGGGTCTATGCGAGTGATTATAAGCATGGTCTGAGTGAAGTGTGATAGGAAAGTTAAACCATTTGTAGAGACATCTAATGAAACTAGATAACTAGAAAAAAATTCACTTCCATGGGCATGATTTGTAAATGAAGCTAAGATAGAGTTTTTTTTTGTAGTTGTTGGTTCCTTGAAGGGGATCATGCTACAACGATTTTTTTTAATCTATCAGTGTTGAGGTAGTGTTATTTCTATAGTTGTTGGTTCCTTGATGGGGATCATGCTACGAGGCACTTTTTTATCTATCAGTGCTAAGGGTTTAGGTTTTTGAGGCATATAATGAGAGGAAGGCTTATTAATATTCCCATTACTTACCTGATCAAGTCCCTTGTTGTGATTATTCTTCTTCCCCCAATAGTTCTCCATCCATCTTCTTAAGTATTCTTAAGAGACATAGAAACCATCTTGATGGGGGCCCTATTGTGGTGGAGGTACAACTGGATATACTTAATCTTGTGGTTTGTGGCTTAGAAATAGAATCATATGTTAGGCATGTTGATATACAATATTATTTGATAATAATAGGAGTCATCGACTTGTATTTTGATAGATTTTTTGATGTCCTTAGAAAGATCAATTTCCACATAGACCCTCCTTTATGACAAGATTGAGTATAAAATCTGGGATTCATGAGTGACAATCCAGCCTATAAAGTCAATAATTTGGTCCAATAATGGCTAGTAAGGTAGGGGTAAACCTAGGAAATCAACCCAGATAGGGACTTTTAGAGTAGCTTTCTCTGAGATAACAAAGACTCTTTTCTAAGGGGATAACACTAGGATGGAGTTTTAGACATACCATTTGGTTGACTTGTTTAATATGACATCTTCATTGGCAAGGTTAGAAAATTTTAATAAAAAGATGCCTTTGGTCATGTTCTAGACACTTTCAAGCTTAATGCCATAGGCCATCCAAGTGGATTGAACCCAAGATTTGAACATACTTTCATAACGAATACACCCAAAAAAGTATCATATGAGGCAAAACTATTCTATCCATCGACACACATAATCAAAAGGAGGTTGAGAAAAAAAAACATTAGGATAAAAATCCTTACCTCATGATGAAATTTTAGGACAAATTTCCTCATATGCTTGTTTGACAGGGCCATTATTAAGGGCTCTTGCTTTAACTATCATAGCTTCAATAGATGAATGGGAAGGTGGGGAGGCCATTAAATAACTTACCAAAAGTGTGAAGCTATTAAAGTTCAATTAATGTCATTATCTTATGGGGATGTGGTATGTTAGGGAGGTCCAACATTAATATTAAATAGATTTAGATTTGGTTAATAATGAATTTGGAATCTAATAGATAGAATCATTTTTTATTTGATTAGGTGAACAAATTTTGAACAAAGCTATGCACTAGCTTTAGGTACATTGGGACCCAGATCCCATGATAAAAAGAAAAACCACAACAATAAGGCAAAAATTACCTAACCTGCTAAACATCACACACAAGGGGCACAAAACATGGAGAAAAGGAAAGGAATAGAAACAAGATACCAAATTTTAGCCAACATGTTACAAGAAGAATAAGGTAAATATTCTTCAAAACTTCAACCAAGCCCATAGAAGAAATAACTCAGACTGCATAAACAAAGAATAGATACTAGCTAAATAAGTCTAACTAGGGTTATCGACCCTACCTCCAAAAACTTATCCACAAACTAAAGCCAATCATCTCCCTTATTAAGTAAATGATAATATTTTTTTTTTGAAAAATACAAATTAAATCAATCAATCAATAAATAAAATATATATTATATATAAAAACATTTAAAAATAATATTATAATATTATTTAATGTTAATCTCTTTTTTTTATACATGCCTTAATTTATATTATCTTATTTTAAAATTTTCTTCTTATCCTCATATCACTAAATTTTAGATCTTTTGTGTAGTCCTTTCAAAATCAAGTATGCATATATTTATTCATTCTTTTTTTAGAAGTTAATTATTGAAAATAAGTATAGATATCTATAATATTTAATTTGAATTTAAATGTCATTTATAAATAAAAAATATTGTAATTCATTTATATGAGGAAGAATTAATTTTATTCTTTATTAAAATTTATTAAATATTTATAAATATTCCACAAGAAATCAAACATTTATTTTAACATTAAAAAAATAAAATTTAAAATATTTATATTATACTAAATTGCATGTTGAATATTATACTCATTTATTTTGTTTTGAAAACTTGTTCCCCCAAAAGAATTGTTTGACAAAACCCTTTGAATCTATCCCCAATTTTTTTATTGTTATATAATATAATTTTGAATTACATCAATAAAAATGCCAAGTCAACATGAATATACCATAATGGTATAAAAAATAAATCTAAACTCTCTTGAATTAGAATTAATTAAATATATATATATATATATATATATATATATGTTTTATATTTATTTTGATTTTAAATTAATTAAATGTTTGAAATTATTTATATCTACATTTTAATTATAATTTATTTTCCTTTAAAACATTTAATAAACATATATTCTTGTAAACCTTTAAATTTAGATTTTATTTATATAATATAAAATTATATTTTTGTGTAGAGTTTCCTAAGCCCTTAATGTCTTATGCCCTCTCTTAAAATTAAATATTTCTCATTCATCATTTATAATATTACATTTACTTAATGCTTATATTATTTCATGTTTATGTATTTTATTATTTCATGTTTAAATTGTTTAATTTTATTTATTTTACCTTTCTAATTAATTTATTTGCTTTTTTATATTGATTTTTTTTTAATTCTTTTCTCCTTTTTTGGTTTTTTCTATTTTCTTTTCCCTCAGTTTTTTTTAAAATTTATTTATTGGTTTTTTCAATTATCTGTATATTCATTTTTCTTTTATTTTTGACTTTTTATTATTTTATTTTTTTAATGTATTTGGCGATAATTTTTTAAAAATATTTTATAATTATTTGTTTGTTATTTTATTTTGTTTTTATTAAAAAAGTTGTAATTTTATTGTTGAAGATGATGGTTACTTATATCCATCAATCAAAGTATAAATCTATTTAGATATTTGACACATAATCAAATAATTAAAACCAAGATCATATTTTGATTTAAATTAATATTTATTTCTAAAATATAAATTTAAATACCAACATTCTATGTAATTCAATAATTTTATATAATACCTTCAAATATATCTAAAAAAATATTATTTATTCATTTATATATTTTATTTATTTATTTATCATATTCTTTTACTTTAGCTTTATTTTTGATTTTATTTTTATTTATTCATTTATTTTAAATTGGTTTCAATTTTTTTTTAAAACTATTATTTTAAGTCAAGCTTGGTTTTATTCAAATAATACACATTTTTAATATAATTTTTCAAGATGTCATAAAATATTCAATAAATGCCATGTCTTTTCAAAATGATGTAAAAACTAGTGGGTATTATGAATATGTTACTGAGGATGAGTTAAAGTGAATGTAAGAAAAATGATCATTTCACTTAAACAACATTATAGAAATATGGACTTGATGTGGATATGCACTACCTATTCATTTATTTGTAGAATATAAAAAAACTCTTGCATACACTATATAGAATAATGTGAATGTAGATGCATGTTTTCATGTAAAGATCATATTTTTATTTAAATGTTAATATTGAAAATTATTTGAATATTAAAACCTCTCAAGATGATTATTGGAATGAAGATGACAATGATTGAGACTATGAGGCCAAATCAAAAGATCGAAATAGAGATGAACTTATTGATTATATTAAAACATATTTTATGACCAAATCTTACTAATATCTCTAGAATTATGAATATGTTAAAAGAAATTGCTTGCAAAAATGTTCATTTCTATAAAATGTTTCAAAATTTCCTTTTAACCCTAGCTTATGTTTCTAGTTCTTCTACCATTTCTTCTCCTCTAAACACTTTCTTGTCCAATTTTTAAATTGTTTCCATTTTTTTCTTTTCCTCAAACCTTACTTCCTCCAGTGTCCAAAATTTTATAGTGCATTATCAATATTTTCAAATTTATCAACATATTTCTACCATTCCTCCAATCTAATCATCTAGGTTTCTCAAATTAATCCTATGATTGATAATCAGTCTTTGATATCTTCTATTCCAATTTATTTAACCATTTGTATCCCATCCCAAACTCTCAAAATAATCAATTTAATTTATTTCTCAAGGATATCATAAACCAAGTAATAGGGCCTCTTCTCATGATACACTCTTAAATCCTTGGGTTCATGATGTACTTGATCATCCTATTCAAATTGGTTTCATTACTTCTAACATTTTATAATGAATAATGAGACTCTTTTCACCATATTATATCATTGTACACTTCTTTTTTAGAAATTTCTAATGATAATAAGTTGTTAGTTAAGATATTTCCAAGAAGCTTAATTAACTATGCTCATGACTAATTTTATGTTTTACCACATGGTTTCATACATTACTTTGCACCCTTATTTGATAATTTCTTAGATAATTTTAAAATCAATATTTCTTAGAGAATTACATTTATATAAATATTTCAACTTATAAAATCTTCATCAGATTTTGGAAATTAGTCTTCTAGTAGCCTAGACATTACTATCAAATTAAAGACATTAGTGTTGATGCTTCTCTTCTATTTCAATGCTTATATCCTATATGAGATATCAAATATGTTATATAAATTACACTTTCTCTTGATATATGTCAATGTTGCCTTCCTTCCTATCTATTTTGATCTCACGCGTAGGTCTTTGATATCAAAATATAGCTCAAAATCCTAAGTTATCTGATTAGGGCATGTGATCTTTAAAACATGGGTTAGTGGGATCAAGTGAATTCTATCTAACCTAAAATAAAACTCTATCAATGAATGCACCTACATAGCCACCACTCTAAAGAGGGCCTTAGATTGATGTAGTTCTCTCCCTTATGTGGGCTTTTGTGTGAACAATGGTGAAGTATGCTATATGTGAGTGCATGTAATGATCTAGATGGAAACCTAAAAATATCACTCATGGGATATTATTTGAATGATTCAAACATGTATGAAGACTACAACTATTATTAACCTAAAATAGGAAAAAATGAAGCAATATTGAATGCTTGAGAGGTACTTTTGCTTGGTAAGTGTTATATGTATGATTGGTAAGTACTTAATGATAATGAATGGTATTTTAATTGTATTTATACCATTTATTTTGAAATTAATTTCATAAAGGGTTAATTAAAATACTTTATCTAACTCTTAGGTATCAAAATATTTCAAAATTTGAGGCTTGGTGAGGTACAAACACTAATATTAGAAGTGGACACTAGCGTTAATGCTAGTGTTTTGATATAAATAGTAGTGTCAAGGAGAACATAAAGTGGGTTGACATCTATAAATGATATTGAAGGATATATATAAATTAATAAGTGTATTTTGGTCTACATGTGATCTAGATAATCAAAATATTAATGTTAGACCATGAGATAAGCATTTAGGCAAAATAGGACAAAGAATGCTAGCCTTTTAACTGTGAAGAAGTCATGACCAAAAGGACTGAGCCATGAGTGATATTTTCCAAGTATGTAAGACTAGTTTATCAATTAAATATAGATTTAACATATGAAAAATACTAAAAAATATTTAAGATTAAAAAAAATAGAAATGAAATACACACAATATTACACAATACACATGATTGTGCTTGGAAAAACCCTTTTGGGTAAAAACCCAACATAATAAATCATTTATTATATTAAATTAATTGTTTAAAATAAAATAATGCACTACCAAGTTCTTTTCTCCCCCTAATAAATATGTGAATATATGTAGTCACATCAAAATATAACTTTTTTAAAGTAGTATTACAATATCACGAGTAACAAAACCATGGGCTATATAAACTATGGGCTAAAACTATCCAAATATATACTAATATGGTCCCAAAATATTTATTATATTGTGATTATACCCAATTATGTATGTAATTTTGGTAGAGTTTACATCATATAAAACATATAACATGTTTCAAAAAATCTCCTAATTATTGAATACTTTTCATAGGGGGCCACACGACCATACCTTTAATAGGTTAGGGAAGCTATGCCCATTGATTTTCTACACCAAAAAAAATCTTAGTAGTCATAATATTTTTTAGTGAACCAATAAACATTCTCACCTATGTTCACCTTCAATTATTGAATACTTTTCATAGGGGGCCACATGACCATACCTTTAATAGATCAGGGCAGCTATGCCCATTGATTTTCTACACCAAAAAAAATCTTAGTAGTCACAATCTTTGTTAGTGAACCAATAAAAATTCTCATCTATGTTCAGCTTCTCCAATAGTATCTTTTTTCCTTCCATCATTTCCCTTATAAAAAATTATTGCATGTATCACTTGTATTTAATTCTAGAGTGATATACATAAAAACTACATGGGTTTTGATTCTAACATGTAGGATACATAACTATAACATCATTGAGGTTTTTATACCCAACTAATTCTATCCCTTCTATTTTCCATTTTTTTTGTGCATAATTAGGTTAAGATGATAATAATACATCAATTCAGCCATTATACTGATGAGTTTAGAAAAGTGAAAACACAATATTCTATGGTATAAGGAGATGAATCTACACATAAAATATAGAACCAAAAAAAGTAGGTCATATAGATTCGAGGTAAAATAATAGATTCATCAATCAAATCAAAAAGACCTATTCAATGGATAAATCCACCCCAAATATTAATTTTTTGTTAATAAAGTAGGTGCTTAAAATATTTTTTAGTGAATGGTTTGTATTTCATAGAGATAGTCATCACTTCCATATCACCCTTGCACTCTCAAAATCTTAAGATTCTCCCTAAGTATGTTTAGTAACTTTTGTTTCTCATATATTTTACATTGTTTTTCAATTCATTTAAATTATGCTTGTTTAATTATTTCAACCACTAGAGTTTATCTAATTTACTATTTTAAAATATCATATTTTAGATCTCCCTTACACAATTATTTTATTTATTTGTGCTTGGTATAATTTACCATAATACAAACTTAGATAAAAGATATTGCTAAACCCATACATTCTTCGAGAACTTAATATTTTTAATATTTCCCTTAGGGTTTCATGAATGATTCCTATTTTTTAGATCTTATTTAAAATTTACATCTCAATTTTACAAATTTTTGTCAAACATTATCTTGTTATGCACCTTTTTCCCTTTCTAATTACATACATCTATTAGACTTGGGTGCATATACATTTTTTCCTTAACCATATATACTTCCATTTTTTTTCTAAGGTTTAGTTTATTCACTTTAAAATATGATTTTCATATTTACACCTTGTTTCCTTTGACTTATTACATTGATTATTATTTCTTCTAACGATATTCCTCCTCTATTTTATGTTGATGCCAATGACATATTTGTAATTGAACATTTTTAGGGTTTTAAAAGCATAATTATTATGTTTAATTAAGGGGATGAGATGTCTAAATAAGTTAAATAAATATGCAATAATTAAGTACCAATTTTTTATGACCTTTGACTTTTTTGAATTTATAATAATAGAAATAAATAGGCATAAATAGAGACTTATCTAAAAACTAACTATTATGGATGATCTAGGTTCTGAAAGTTAAGATTTGGATAATAGTCTATGTCATCAATAGGATTATGGTATTCATCTACTCACTAGATAGTATCACCTAGTTTGGACAATAGTGCCACCTATGTGTAATGTCTTCAATGTGGCACTAATGTGCCATTTGTAGGACTATTTATATTTTATGGGAGCACTTGCACATGTGTCTATAGGTCCTATTCCTACGTGATCAAAACTTATAGCTTTATGTTGTACTTGGAGAACCTAATTTGATGTGCAAAACCTAATCAATTGACAAGTATGACATTAGCAATAAATTTGTGTGTGTTGTTAGGATGGACTGGACATCCTAAACACCCTAATATATAGAGATTTGCTTACATACCAATGCTCTAAGGAGAAGTCAAGTTCGATGTAGTTCTCCCACCTAGTGCTTGATGTATGTGCAAGTGAATGTTAGAATGAGAGTGGTCTTAGGTGCCTTGAATGTGATTAAGCTTTTAAATGCTTTAACATTAGACTTAGGGATGTTGTAGATGGTAGTATGAATAAATTAGGGTAGAATAGAGATCAAATGCCTTGATTTTGCACAACTTTGTCTTTGGTTTGAATAATTTTTCCATTTTTCCATCTATTGAAAAGAGCTAGATTAGAATTGTATTTATAGGGTTTTATTGCTTATGCAGATAATAAAATGAGCTTAGGTCAACCTTAGGAGGGGCATAAATTTTAAAAACTAGTTGTTAGGAAGAGTTGGGGCTAAGGATAATAGTGTATAGTTGGGGATAGTAGAACCATGTGGCTATAGTTTCCCAAATGTGGTACTAATGTCCTATTGGTAGACTGTTAAGTAGTTTAGATTGGGGTCTCAGATCATAGTTCTAGGACTATGTTATGACTATATGTAGGTGACTATGATTTGATGAATGATTGGAAATGTAATTTTAATTCTCAAGGATATGTCTAAGGATAACCTAGGGATAGGTTAACTCAAGTGATACTCTTAGCATCTAATTACCACTTTTAGTGATTACACCCCCCTCCCCCCCTTATGCTAGTAATGAAACAAAGCAAATTGACTAGTATAAAGTAAAAATAAGAATATTTAGACTTAGATTGTAAGTTAATCTCATGTGATTTATTTAGAATATGTGAATCTAGGTCTATATACATGGAGCATGATCCAAAGAAATGTCCTACAAACATTAGTCCTTACATAAGAGATGATTAAAATCAAAAGACTATGTTGAAATGAAATAACTGAGTAAAATTGAGTAAAGAAAGAGGAAAGGAACATATATACCTCATTGGGTATGCAAACCAATACATGGACCTAATGACAACCTATGTGTGTGAATGTGCATGGTGATAATATCATTGAATAGCTTGAACTAAGATGATGGGTTGCTCAATCCTCATATGGGTGGCTCAAGAATTAAATATAGTTTTAACTCCATCATTACCCATACCTATTTGGTATATCCTAATCTTTGTTAATAACTTGGATAAAATTGTAATTGTGTATAAACCTATCATTTAGGTGGTTCAATAACTCAAGTAGGCCATGAATCCATCATTTCCCCTTATGTAAAGTAGATGCATCTATAACTATAGTTTTTAAATTGATAAAAGTAGCTAACTATGTATTCATTACCATGGCCACAAGTGTATATTAGTTATTTCTTGGCCATTTAAAAATGACAACCACTACATATGGAGTAAGGCATAAATATGGTGACAACCTAAAATGTGATAAAAAGTGTATATATCATAGAAAATGACATGGAGTTTACCATTCCATCTGATCAATATATCTAAAGTTGAGTATATATAATCCAATGTTCCATGAACATGTCCCTAATGTAGTATCTAAGTATACTGAATCTAAATCAAGTATGTAATAACTGAACCTATTTAAATGATCTGAATGTATGAGTGATCATGCCATGTATGATGCTCATAAATATAAGTAATTAGTATGAATCTAAGTTGAAATGAATGTATCTGAGCTAAATCTAAACATAATTTATAAACCTATGATTGTAGCTATGTAAATATATAATGTATATGGCATATTAGTTTGAATGATCTAGACTATCCTAGAGCTAGGGCTATTGGATAGTAGTACTTTGTAGTGTATAGTAGTGCCTTGTGGTGTTAGTGTCCTAATCTGGGCACTAATGACTATTTAGTTTTACTTATGTGTGATTTGGATTGACTACTAAGTCTTTATTCTATTTTATGTTTGCCCTAAGTTTTATATCTGAAACTGACCCTATGTGCTAAAATATCTTTTTGGAAAGCAATGTAGGAGTCTGATATTTGTGACAAACCCCTACGAATACCCCCTCTTTTAAGGGTAGTGTTAAAAATTTGGCCTCACTAGCCAAATGTGAACCGTTATAATTTGAATCATGTTGATAACCTTTGATTTGACTTGATATTATGCCTCTTAGTGCCTTAGTTTAAATGAAAAATGACTAACTCAAGCTAAAGAAACCAGACCATCATTGAAACCTCTTGCAGGGATAATCCAATATTTTGGGATGTGCTTAAGGACATAAATTTAAATCCTCAAGAAATATCCATTTAATTTCAAGAAGATCAAAGGGATCCTAAAAATGAATGTAGGGTTAATAAGTGGTGTGATCTTGAAAGCTTAGGTAGTAGTTTTATGACACACATTAAGTCATGCAATAAAAATCAATAATCCATGTTTAACACTGGGACCAAAGATTAATGAAATGAATTTTATCACACAATAAATATCTAATAATGTGATCAAGGTCAATAAGCTAGTAGATATTAAGATTAAATGCATCAATGACAAGTGGCATTATCATGGAAAGTAAATAGATCAATGGTGTGTGTTCAATCAAGCATAAAGAGATCAATGAATTGCATTTAATCACTCTAAGGAGATCTATGGTATGCATGAGGACAAAAGGTTAAAGATATATATCAAATGCAAGTCGACCACATGGTGTAAGTATAGGAGTAGATGAAATTGATACTGTATATTGAGGATAAACATGCAATTACCAATTGTCTTAATCTCAAATGTGGATCATAGATCAATGTCCAATGATGAAGGTCAAAGGTGTCATAATCTTGAAGACCCAAATCAAGATTGATGACCAATATTAAAGGTTGCACTTATGAGACTTTAACCAGAGGTTGAAATATAGTTTAAATTTGAACTAGAGTAGATATTTTAGGATTAAATGTCACCATTAAAGCTTAGTAGAGGTACAATAGGTCTTTTAGGGCCTAATATAAAGATCAAAGATGGGCAACTAGCTATTGAAATGAGATAAAAAAACCTACCTTGTGGTGTTAGTGTCCTAATATAGGCACTAATGAATACTTGGTTTGATTTATGTGTGATTTGGACTAACTACTAAGTATGTATTCTATTTTATTTGCCTTGAATTTTATATCTAAAACTGAGCTTGTGTGCTGAAATGTATTTTTGAAAAGCAATGTAGGAGCATGATATTTGTGATAAACTTATATGAATGCCCCTTATTTTGAGGGTAGTGTTAATATTTTGGCCTCACCAACTAAATTTCAACCTTTATCATTTAAATTATGTTGATAAACTTTGTTTTGGCTTGTTCTTATGCCTCCTAGTGCCTTAATTTAAAAGAAAAATGACTAACTCAAGCTAGAAAAACTAGAATGACATCAAAACATGATGGAGGGAGAATAAAAAAGTTTGGGATATGCTTAGGGATATCAATTTAAATCCTTAAGAAATAATCATTTACTTTCAAAAATATCAAAGTGATCCTAAAAATGAATGTAGGGTCGATAAGTAGAATGATCTCGGGAGCTCAGGTAGCAGATCTAAGGCATGCATTAAGTCATGAAGTAAATATTAATGATCCACATTTAATACTGGGACAAAATATCAATTATGTGTATTTGATCATATCATAAATATCTAAAAATGTAAACAATTTTAACAAGTCAATAACTCTTAAGATTAAACACATCAATGACAAGTGGCATGATCATGACAAATAAGTAGATCAATGATGCATGTTCAATCATGTAGAAGGAGATTAATGTCAAAGGTAAATCACTCTAAATATATCTATAGTAAATTTAGGGTCAAAAGGTTAAATATATAAATCAAGTGTGAGGTTTTCACATGGCTTAAGTGTAGGAGCAGATGAAACTAATAGTGTATCCTAAGGATAAATGTGTAATGCCAAGTGTCTTAATCTCAAATGAGGAGAAAAAATCAATGACCAATGATGAAGGTCAAAGTTGTCATAATGTATAAGACCCAAATTAATATTTAAGATCAATATTAAAGTTCAAAGTTATGAGACTTTGACTAGAAGTCAAAATACAATTTAAAGTTGAACTAGAGTAAATATTTTAGCATCAAATGTCACCATTAATTAAAGCTTAGTAGAGGTAGATAGGTATTTTAGGCCCTAATACAAAGATCAAATATGGATAACTAGCTATTGAAATGAGGTCAAGGAACCTACGTATCTCCATTGGAATTATGTCTACATGAAAACCAATAAATGGGATCGATTTTCATATATGGTAAACCTATGATCAGGTTGAAATAGGGGTAGATTTGTGATTAATGAAAAGAGTGTCTCATATTTTGATATGGTCATATCTTGAACAAATAGGTACCTATATCCACTAAAATTAGACATGATCAGGACTCTATCAAGTGCATGAATATGAGGATTTTGTCCTTACAGTAAATGGCATTAATATAGAGGATCTTGAGAAGGATTCATATGGTGGAGGTGGTTGTTTCCTGTAGTAGTCTTGACCTTCATAATCCATACTTCCATGCCAAATAGAGTCCTAATGACATTAATGTAGGAGAAGGCTTGATAAATATTTTAGTGTTAGTTATTATAAGAGGAATTATTTTCATTAACGACCCTTAAATTTTAATTTCTCTCTCTCTCTCTCTTACCTTATTTCTTCTTATAAATACTAGCTTTGAACTCTCAATTTAGATCTCTCTCTTGGGCATAACTAGACTCAACCAAGATTGAGTTCTATAACTTCTTGAGATGAATAGAATATTATGTTAAGATTTCATTATGCTTATCTATTGTGTTCATGTCAATTGATTTATATATGTGTCAGAACTTTCTCCCTTACAAGTCTTAATCTCACCTAGTTAGTAGTTTGTCATGTTATGTAGGTCATGCCTAGTTTTTGATGTCATTTGATTAAAGACAATAGTGAATACATTGATTGGTTAGTGCCTTGAATCAGGTCTATTCCATCACTTCCCTCAAGCTTTGATCAATTGATGAAACCTCTACATGAAACATTGATGCATAAGAGACTTAGGAGTTTTAGATCTAGTCATTTGTTCTATCTCATTAGTGTTTTATAAGCTCAAGTAAGAGTGGATGAAAAATCATCCTAGGTGTATCACCTATAGTATCTTAGGGTTTCCATTTCATTTTCTTTCTCCCCCTTTTCACCCTAATAAAGATTTGGTTTTAGTCTAAATGAGCTAAGTGATACATCAAAGGAGCTAGCCTCATTAAAAATCATAGAGATCTGACCCAAGATTAGGTGACCCATAGCCTAGGGTCATTCCCATGTTAGACTAGGTTTGAGTAAGAGGACCTAAACAATCTCTTGCTTAGGTAGGGTGAAATCTAAGTCTCCAAAATGTAGTTTTTAAACCTATGTAAGAACTACCCTCTAAATAAGTATGTCTAAAAAATGTGTTATCTAGAACATGTGCATGATATTCCAATATAATGTACAAATATAATATTAGAATGTAAATGTATTTCAGAATAAGTAGGAAATGTAAGATCTATGTAATAATCTAGAATTACAAAAGGGTGTAAAGATAGATGTAAGAAATGTATATAGTAGTAAAATCTGAGTAGTTACTTAGAGGGATGGGGCATGATATACATCAAGGCTCCCAAGTAGGATAGGTAAATGCATGAAATCTCTCATGGCATTAAAAATTGGTATGTGTGTAACAAGTAAATACAAGTGTCATGGTGTAGAAGCATATAAGGAATCAAACATACAAAGACATGAGGCATGCAAAAAGATATGCCAAAGGGTCAGAATACAAGGGACATGGGGACATGTCACTAAATTTAATAATGAAAACATATAAGGACATGTTTAAATGTCCACATATGCAAACAATAATCAAATTAGTGTAGAGCCAAAAATAAGGACATGTTCAAATATACATATATAGAAATAAGAAAAATCACACACAATGGACATGGGAACATGTCCAAGGCATAAAAATAGAGAAGTGGAATAAAAGCTAAAAAATGATGGCATATTCAAATGCCCTCAAAGATGAAAGAAGCATAAGAAACAAAATAAAGTCTAATCTAAGAACTAGAAATGAAAGCATGTATAACTATGTAATACAAATCTATGTAGATGTTATGATGCATATATACCGAGTTTAACTAGTGATAGTAAAAAAAATTTGAGCAATGAGGAACAATGACCAATATAAAGATAGATCAATGCATAAATTGGAATGTATAGTATGTAAATATGAAATATTTTATATTAAATATCTATAAGATGCCCCTGAGTGGGTGGATATATCGAATGTATAAACCTTGATCAATGTAAATACGGCCAATGGGTAGATGATAATTGGTCTAGATCATGTAGTGGACCAGAGTCTTATCTAGAATATGAAAACACTCGATAAGAACAACTGAAGAATATCTGTATGATAAAATTGACTATACTAGGATAACTAGTAATATGCAATATCTATCAAGTAGTAGAAATGTAAACATACTAATGCATATAATCTATAAAAAAAATGTTTTTGAAATATGTGAATGTTTTTGTATTTTGACATATTATATTATTTTTGTGTTTTTTGAGTATAATCTATTTACAAACAAATAAAAATAAACTATGTACAAAGAGATGGAGAAATAAAGTAAATAATATAAATGTAAATGAAATAAAATACAAGCAAAGTGCAATGTTATTATAAACCCAAAATAACATCCATGGGATTGGATAATAAAATGGTGGATTTGGTGGAAGATTACCCAATGTCAGATACTGAGCCTATCTAAACTCAAATAAGTCATCATCATCACGACCATCATTTTAATATATATGTATCAGTGGGGCTTTATCATTGGCATGAGTCTAGAGTCTCTGCATCTAAATTATGTACTACTCAACTATGTAAGATGCCTCTCACATGGTCCTAGGGTAAACCACATTAAACCATGGATTATCTATGTAGAAACTATGCTTATCATCAATGTCATCATGTAAAATGCAAACCATATGTCCGTCATGAGTGGATGTCAAGCATCCCTATGACTAATCAACTATTGCATCCATTACCTATAACCATGTACTTCCAAGTGTAGCCTGTATATGGGTGTCTCTACTCAAAATTAAAAATAATGTATTGGACACATTGGGGCCACATGCAACTGGTAATGTAATATGTCCAATGGGGTCCTAATAGTGTATAACATGTTGTAGCTCACTCTCCTGATAACCATTGTGGTTTAAAAATCCCAAAGTGAAATTATTAGGATCAAAATCCTTATCTATAGCCACATGTGGAAGATATATATCTACTATAAATATTTGTATAGTCAGTGGATTATGTTATGAATATCTATGGTAGTGATTACTCTCTCGTAGTGATCATATCACAGGTGGTAGTGGTGCCTGTGGAGATGGAGGATGTATAATTTATATAGTTCCCTTAGCCTTAAATTTATTTATCTTATGTTATAGTTATGCACACATCTATATCATGTCTTATGAGTCTATGGAAATGAAAAAATGGTTGCCCTTGATGTGGTGACAATCTAATAACTAATCCATGTTAGAATGTGGGTAATAGAATGTCTTTTATCAAGTAATATCTATAATATCTAGTGTGGTATTTCATATAAGATCCCTCCCTAAATCAAAATGATTGAATCTGTATTCATGGATGTGACCATATGTACTAAATGGATCAATGGATCTACTACTAACTATGGCTGAGTATGGGATCCTATAACTATAGAATCTTGAACAAGTGATGCTATTGGTGTAGGGTGAGGTGTAAGTGTCTTTGAATTATATATGTATTCCCTTAGGTCCACTGGTGTAAAAATCAATCCATAAATAATCATCAATGCCTATAGGTGGTTGATCATCCTTTATAGTGGCTTGTGAATATGTGTTATAATTATGAATGTAAGCCTCTTCTAAATTACTAAGTAGTGGTAACTGGGTGGTGAGAATCTCATCATCTATCTTGAATGAGGATATATGTGCTATGAGAAGTTGTTCCTTTATGTTTGGTGAAGGTAACTATGATCAGAGAGGTTAGTCCTCTATCATCAAAGAAGGTAGATATACTCAAAGAGGTTGGTCCTCTATCATTGGTGAAGGTTTTTGTGTTGTAATATGCTCAAAAGGTGGTGTATGAATAGTCTTACTAGAATCCCCCACCTCATAAGTATACATATGATAATTAGGAATATTTTGAGGTGGGGGTTTGATGATAACTTGAAGTGTCTCATCAGATGATGTACTTATTATAGGAGGTTTAGTGATTTTTTAATATCTAAATGGATGATTGTCTATTAAACATGTCTATAGGTATCCATTATGTAAAAATTTAAGACACCTATGAATAATGGAAGGTACATCCTCCATAACATGTATCTAAGGTCTCCCAAGTAAAAAATTATAATTTAAATGGTTTTACATGACCTAAAAGTGTGTAGATAATGTCTTTGGTCCCATTTTAATATCCAATGTGATTGATTTGAATGTCTATCTAAGAATATCATCAAACCCTTAGATGTTATTATGTGTTTTTTTAATATATTCTATATCAACCCCCATGGTTTCCAAAAATGTGAAGTTACATATATTGAGTCTTGAAATAATATTGGTGAGAACTCATTTAATAGATGTGTTATTGATTTGAGTTTGAATAAAATGTGGGAAGTTTTGATTAAAAAATGATTGTGAAGGTAGATCCTCATTGGAAAAATATATCACATCCTCCACATCTTTGATAGCATTCATGATAGATGAAAAATAGGATGGCTCGGTATCATGAGGCACAAATGTGTGATTAAGTGTTTGAAATAAAATATCTTTAAATTTTTTTATTTTTTAAAGTAATTCCAAGATAGATAATTTAACTGGTGTATTCCTCAACTAATCTATAATATTAAAATCTATTTTTTGATCTCTAGGTGATGTTGTAGTTTATTGGGGATGAGGAGGAATGGTAGGATTAAACTACTCTTACATAATCTAAGGAGGTACCATGTACTACATAGTGACATCTCAAACTATGAGATATATTATTTTCCTAAGGTGAGTAGTAGAGGTAGGATAAGAGCAAATATAATCAAGTGGCCTAGGTGGAGGTGGAACAAAAGGAGTCCTTTGAGCCCTCTATTATGTAGTATTAATTAGAGGTAGTTCAAAATGAGACATATAGCAATGATCTATAGAAAAATGGGGATCACATGATGGAAGACCAATATGTGAAACAAGCTTAGCTCGAACTGAATCCATGATAGTAGTAACATACATGTGTACCTTTATATAAATAGTGGTAATAAACATGCTAATAAAAGTACCAAGCTTTGTACCATGAAATGAAAGATGGATTTTATCATGATAATCATGGTAGTAAGCTATAAATTGAGACCTAGTGACTGTTAGAAATGTGAACCCTAACATTATTTACAGTTAGGATGTTTGAATCTAAGGTTTCTTTGTACTAGTTTAAATTATATATAAAACAAATTAAAACCCTAATGTAACATTGATTTTAATTATCTAGGTTGTCTAAATAAAATCATAAAATCAAAATTATTCATCCCTATTACATAAAATTTGGATGAATGCAAGGTGGGGTTTTAAATAATATTCAAAGTAAGTTAGGCTCATCAATTGGTTTAACCTTTTAGGGTTTTACGAGTGTAATTCCTATGTCTGGTAAGGGGATAAGAATTTTAAATAAGTTAAATAAATATGCAATAATTAATTATTAATTTTTTATGAAATTTAAATTTTTGACTTTTTGATAGTAACAATAAATAGGCATAAATAGAGACTTAGATGAAAAATGACTATCACAAATGATCTAGGTTTTGAAATTTGAGACAGGGATAGTAGTATGTGTTGTCAATAGGATTATAATATTAATCTATTCACTAGATAGTGGTGCCTAGTTTGGACAATAATTCCATCTATGTTTAGTGTGCTTAATATGGCAGTAATTTCCCCTTTGTGACTATTCCTATTTTCTAGGAGCACATGTGCTTATACCTATAGGTTTTATTCCTACATGACCAAAACCTATAGCTATGTGCTATACCTAGAAAACTTGATTTGATGTACAAACCCTAATATCCTTGAAAGTATGGAATTATAATTTTTTTTGTGTGTGTTAGTAGGATGGATTAGACATACTCAACACCCCACTATGTAGAGAGTTGCCTAAATACCAATACTTCAAGGAGGGATCAAGTTCATATAGTTTTACCACTAATGCTTGATATATGTACAAGTGAATTTTATAATGAGAGTGGCCTTAGATGCCTTGAATTTTCTTGAGATTTGAAATTCTTGAAAATTGGACTTAGGACTGTTGTATATGGTGGTATGTAGAAAGTAGGGGGAGAATATGGATCAATACCTAGATTTTTCACAACTTTATCTTTGGTTTGATTAAATTTTACATCTATTTTCAATTTACTAAATAGAGGTGGATTAGATTTATATTTATAGAATTCTATTACTTGTGTAAATAAGAAAATGAGTTTAGGCCAACCTTAGGAGGGACACACATTTGAAAAACTATCCATTGGGAACAACTAGGGCTAAGGATAGTAGCACATAGTTGTAGACACTACCACCATGTTGTTGTAGTGTTCCAAATATGGTGCTAATGTCCTATTGGTATAATTCTAATTAATTTGGATTCAAATTTGAGATGACAGTTCTAAGACTATGTTATGACTAGTTATAGGTGATTATGGTCTTCTACATGACTGGAAATGTAAGTTTAATGCTCAAGGATAGGTCTAAGGTTAGCCTATGAATATGTTAACTCAAGAGACACTCTTAGAATCCAATTAACACTCATAGGTGATTATAATTTATTGTTGATAGAGTATGTTTTGTTCCTCTTTCATATGATGATAGTGATCATGATTTATGATAACCATGTTTTTGATGATGAAGAATAACATAGTGTTGCCACCATTTTTAATTTTACGGTTGTTATCAACAAACATCCATAATGTTTAGAGGCTTTGTTATATAAATTATAACTCTCATTATGAAAATAAGGAATGTTTTAATAAGTGTGACTCTACATATTTATTGCATGATACTACTACACCTATTAGAGTCTATACATCTACATTAGGTGGTGAGGATAGTAATATTACTATTGATATTTCTATGCCTCCACCTAGTGTTACACCCTCTCCTTAGATAAATCCTTCTATTTTATTCAACCTAAGGCTTTTAATTTTTTTTACAATCATTCTAACAACCAATGTGCCTCTACATTCACATTATTATATTGAATCCCTTGGTCTTATACATAATAAAAATACTAATCATTCCTCAATTTAAACTAATGTTAATCACAACAAGACATATAGTCTTACATACACACATACCAATGTTAATCTTACACCTAATGGTACACCTTCCAATGTCACATTACAACAATAAATTGATGATATGTAAATAAAATTTGTGCAACTATATAAGATATATACTAAACCTATCCATGTGGTTTCATATTATGACACATTACATAACACTTTGGCTATAAAATTTATTGTTCAATCCTTGCCTGATTCATTTCAAGTACTTAAATTTGAACTATATAGTGTCAATATGGATCCTTCAAATCATACCACGACCTATTTTTCATCTTGGTTTATTTTAACCATAATTATTTAATAATGACCAAAGCTTATAAGTCATAATTAATATGTATTAGATTGATTTTACATCCTCTTAGTGGGTTTTTCGCATTGATACAATGATTTTGATAATATGTTACTATAAAAAAATTCTATAAACATTTATCAAAAGATCAAATTTCTAAAATTGGTCAAGCTAAACAAGGGCCTAATTAATCCATAATTAACTGTGTGCATAAATTTAAAACCATGCTTACAAAAATTTCACATAAAATAAGTGATAATGAGATTCAAAGCATATTCCCAAATAAAATTTTATCCTCACTTAATTAAAAAATCATGTTTAGCACATATGAATCATTTTAAGAGATTTTCCATGCATTATGAAACATTGAGATTAAAGTTAAGATTGTCAACATGTTAAATTATTCATCTATTTATTATATATCCATTATCTCCAGATATAAAATAATGATAGGGTTCAAACCTAAAACTAATGATGCATCTAATTTTTAACATAAGACTAGGAAAAAACTATCAACATAGTTTCACAAACCAATGATAAGATTATATTTACGAGACCCAAATTATAAAGTGATTTAATTATTTATCTTATGTAACACTATTAATTTACCTAAGCCATATCAATTCAATACTACTTGAGCATTTCCTAAAGTGTATAACATAAACCTATATTGTGACTATCATCAAGCTATCAAACATTCAACTAATCAATTATTTAAATTAAAAAATTAGACTCAATATATCATTAATGAAAAAATTATTTTCAATTAAGGCCATAATTATATATTGAATATATGTGTGATAACACCTAATCAACACTTGAAATTATTTGACAATCCATCATGAAATCATGATATTACAAATCAAGATAATGTGCATATGAGGACCTTTATACATCATTCGACTATTCCACATGAACATGAGATTGTTAATATCATTGGATGGTTTTGAGTTCTAAATGGAAATATATTTCCATTACATTTTATAAACATGATATACTTAATGATGAATCAAATAATGATCCTCTATACATTCATGTGCTTATTTCCCATCACCATTTTAGCACACACGGCATTATGATTGACAACAGTTTTAGAAAAAATATTATTAATATGCCCTTAATATCAAGAGAAGTCTAAACTAAGAAATAATTATTTAGCATGACTATGATACTTCATAGTTATTATGGAATTACATGCACAATAATTGGTGTTATTACACTACCAATTACAATTGGTCCTAGGTCCATTCTAGTTTGATTTTAAGTCATTTTAGGTACAAAATCATTAAATTTTGTGAGATACATGCTACTTTATTACAATACTTAGTTTTTTTATTACTATATTTACATCTTCGACACCACCACCATCTTATGTAATTTTTCCTTTAGCTCTGATTCCTTAGTCACATCTTTGAATCCTATAGTTCATACTCATACACATCCAAATGCTGAATTATAACCTCTTATTATGGATTATATCCAAACACCATTTATATCATGATATATTCATATTGATACTTATCTATAGGTTACAACAGATTTTTAAGCTTATTCTCCACACATCTCTCCCTGGGATGATGATTTCACTTATTGTACATGTTTTGACTACTTTTCTAATACTTGGAATGACACATCTATCTATGATATTCCAAGTCATCACATTATATATTAGATCATTTTTTTATCCATATTAATATACATTGTGCATTTGATTGATATATCATTATTGTACAATATTTTCTTTACTATACATAGCTTATTTATTCTATATGTTGCACTTTTAATATGTCTTTTATTTGATGGGAAAATATGATTAACAATATAGATATCCTATAATATATGAAATGATATAAAATGATACTAGATCAAACATACATACAATTTGTTGAACCACATAGTGGGACAAATGCTTTAAGCAAGAGATTTTTTTAAAATTGGGATCATGGATATAATTATGAAGCATGTGCAAGGCACTGATGAATAAATACATCTTAGATCTAAAGATGTAAAAGAGGTAAACTAAAGAGATAAATGTCATTAGGTGGTATAACCAAGAGGTATTTAAAGTAATGGTTGTAACCAAAAGGTATTTAGTTAAGGATATACTAACATGCAAGGATAACATAAGCTAAGAAAAACATGGAAAATAAGACAAAAACTTACTACTCTATTATATGTGTATAAACTAAATAAAAGAGAGATATTATAAATAAGGATACTTACCTTAGATTGACTTGTCAATAATTCAATCATTAGATTTTTTAACCCCCAACACCTATCTTATTTTAGGGTAAAAATTTAAAATTAATAAAAATATTAGGTCACTATACTTTAAACAAATGTTTATAGTCATACTAATTCTCCATAAAATTCATTGAATAAAACAAATAGTAAATTTGCATTAGATTTAACCTAGGGTAGCTTTTTGAAAGTGTAATTATGAAGAAAATCATCAGTTATAGGAAAAAATCATGGCTTCTTCTTCGCTTATTTTCAAGAAATTTATTTCATGGGCTTTGCAAAAAAATTAAAATCAATATTTGTTTAAATCTTGGGAGGCAAAGAGGTGGTGAAACTAGAGGTATGATAAAATATTATTTATTTGTGTTTTTTGGGTTGGATTTTATGCTCAAATTAAATATAGGGATTTTAGGAAAATTTGGAGGTGATAAAAAATGGAGGAATAGATGGCCAAGAAAGGAAACCCTAAGTGACGAGTAGAGGGCATAATTATCTATAATGAAGACTAGGTCTACAAAAGAGATGCATATTTATGCCATACCCTCACCTATGATATGGAACCAAGACAATATAAAATCAATTTTTTGATGAATTAAGGCCTTTATTTTTCTTACAAGGATGCTTCTCACCCCAAGACACAAACAACTTCACCTTTAGCTTCTCCCACTCCATACATTATGAAAAAAATAGATGAAGTGCCTGAAGTGGAGAGTTCACTTTCTAAGGTAATTGGATTAATTTATGAATTTATAGATTACATATTTATTTGTAGGTTTAATGTATTTAGAACTTGGTTAAAATATTTGACTCAATGGGTTGAGGCTACCTGGACCAAAGACTATGTAATACATATTTTCTCTAAAGGGTTTTTTTTTTGGTCTAGTTTTTTAAACTTTAGGATTATGAAAGATTTTTTAAGGAGGGACCTTGGTTTTGGGAAAAAGATAGGATTTTTATTTCCCTTGGTTCTTCTATTTTTATCCCTTAACTATGATGGTGTCTAAAATTTTGGTTCGAGTTTGGCTCTGAAATCTTCCTCTTCCCTTTTAGAACCACTTAGTATGTGAAGCTATTGGTAATATGCTTGGGAGATTAATCAAGATGGATTTTATGGGGAAAAAAATATTGTATACCTATGCCCATATTTATGTGGTTTTAGACCTCAGCAAGGGTATCCCATAGAGAATCCAATTGAAACATGATAATTCTCATTGGTTCAAAACCTTGGGTTATGAAAACACTACCTTTAGATGTTATTTATGCCATAAAATGGCCATATCTAGGGGGTTTGTCCTCATAAAATTAAGCCAAAAATAAAAAGGATCAATCTTCTCACCCTAAAGGCTGATAACTATATGAACATTATAATCCATCCAAGATCATGGAAAAATCTAAATATGGCTTAGGGAAGAAATAAGGTTCACAGTTTTTTGGAGAATTGATGGTGGTAGATTATTCTTGTCAAACAACATATGTAGCAAGAGATCACATGAATTTTAAACTTCTAGATTTGATAAGGATTGTCCCTTATTTGAACCCCAACATAATCATGTGCTTTTGATGGTTATTTCTAGCTAGATGGATATTGGTTGTCCAAAGTGTTGGACTAAGGTTCAAAAGAAAGAGAGAAAAAGAGGTTGTCTTATGGATACAAGATGTGGCCCTTTTTGAGCTTTTCTTTTTTTATATTGCTAGCCTTTTTTTATATTGGCATGTTCACATAATGTGGCTTGGCTTTTGGGTTGTGACTTTTCCACCCATCTTTTTTTGTATGACTAAAATTTTACTATAGTTTGTTATATTGATACAGATACACTTTATATATATATATATATATATATATATATATATATATATATATATACATATATATATATATATATATATATACATATATATATATATATATATATATATATACATATTTATATTTATATATATATATATATACATATATATATATATACATATATATATATATATACATATATATATATATACATATATATATACATATATACATACATATACATATATATATATATATACATACATATATATATATATATATATATATATGCATGTATGTATATGTGTGTGTGTGTGTGTGTGTGTATGTGTGTGTGTGTGTGTGTGTGTGTGTGTGTGTGTGTGTGTGTGTGTGTGTGTGTGTGTGTGTGTGTGTGTGTGTGTGTGTGTGTGTGTGTGTGTGTGTGTGTGTGTGTGTGTGTGTGTGTGTGTGTATGTCTTGAAAATAAAAATACATGTTTGCACATGGTATATTAGTGTGTATGTTTTCAACATATATTAGAAGCTATAAGGAGATTTGAATGGGTAGTGGTTCTAGGGAACTAGTTTTAGTGTTTTAGTGGCATAGTTTGTTACGAGGGTTTGGATTTAATATAAAAAAATACACATACACATATGATTACAACATAAGGATATCATTGATGATTTAAAAAAAAAATTAAATCAAGTATTATAACCAATTCTCATTATAACAAAAAAATAGTTTAAAGGGTTAATGAAATTCAATGGCACTGAACTTAGAGTGGGTCCATCATTGTAAAGTTTGTCATGACCAGATGATGGGTTAAATTTTCATTTTATCTACATTTAGGGACTTTATTTGCATGATATCTTTTACATAATAAGTGATTTTCACTATTGTGGTTTAGATTAGGAAGAATAGTTATCAATAATGAGACTTTTACTAAAATTTTAATCCTTTAAAGTCACTCTACACCAGACCAAATTTATGTTGCAAGGATTATACTACTAAAATTGTTTTAATATTACCCAATTATAATTCTAATATAGTTGATGACAAAGGAAATAATTTTTAGAATAATGATATCTTGGTTATGGTCAATGATCTAATGCATCGTCCCTTAACTTGCATGTTTCTTAATCAATATAAATAAGCCTTTCCATTATCCAGACATAGATAATATAATCTGGTTGGAAAAACATTCTAATTGTAAATATTCTGACCATTGCTTCTTTTATGAAAACAATGAAGATTGATTTTGCCCTTGAACATGAGTTTACATGAAACTATACTAAACACATTACATAGTTTTTTTTCTTACCTTGGTCCTTAACAACTATTATAGATCATGAATCTTGTTCCATTTATTTTCTTGACTTAAAAAGAGTAATAAATAAGGAAAATAGCTAATAATCATATACAAGGAAAGATGATCTTCCATTTGACACCAATAGTACTTAGTTTTAACCATGTATAAAAAAAACAAATTGATTTACCTTTAATTATAATAAACTATATTATTACATTATATAATAAAACAAATCTATCATACATGGATCTGATATGTGTTGATATGTATCTAAAAGACTCTATATGCCCGATCCTATTTTATTATACTTAATTTTGTAGTAGGATTGTCACCTTGAGTATTTGGAATACTTATCTCCCCATATAATATGAAAATCCATGAATTAATATGAATATGTGTTGGTAAAATAATTTCCATGTCTCCTTTATAGTTGTAGTAGGTAGAGATAATTGATTTGCTTTTACCTCTTTTTTAGGATTAAATGTGCTACAAATACATATATATTTTTTAATTATTAGTAACTAATATTTATTAAAATGTTTCCATCAATGTTACCTCACACACCACAACTAAAAAAATAAAAAAAAACATTACAACTTGATGTGGGTTGTAAAATATGCCTCAACACAAAATATACACATCATGACTTTTGACATCATTAATTGATAAGAATCAAAACAACTAGTGATTGTAATGAATGATTTCAAAAAGCACCAAAAATTATGCATAATAGACATGATATTATCCCTATTGTACATTCTTTCCCATCTAGAGATTTATGTGATGATTAAAACTCAGTGCCAATGTTATATAGTCCTATGCTACATGCTTGTTTAGTGCACTAGTAATTTGAAATTCAAAACTAAATGACACATGAAGGTTTCACTTAGCTCATCATTAAAAAGGATTTCATAAAAGAAGATGCATGTTTAAATAGTATTTATGGATTGACTAATTCTGATGATTAGAGACAAGCAACAAGCATAATATCTACATTTATCTCCACCCATGATACTATAAATAAGTAAAGATGGGCCAAGAACATAAGATTAATAAAAATAATATGATGCACCCAAATGAATAAATTAATATAAGAGTTAAAAATAACATTTTAAATAATAAATGTGCATTATTAAATGGTACAGTTAATCAAGAATTCACTAATAATTTTAATTTGCTTATTTTAGTTTCTTGAAATAAGTTATAAATGTATGATAATCTAGTATTTTTTAATCCTCTATAAATTTATGTGCATAAAAATAAATAGTGGATAAAATCTACCCATTTACATAATTATAAACATAATATAAATTATGAAAAAATTATATTATGCATCACCTCAAAAGTTGCAAGCTTTGAGATTTTTTATTTTTTTTATTTTTTTTTCTGTGTTAGGACCATGAAAGAGATACAAAAGCATAATTTCATTGCCTATAACAAGAGACTTTAAAATATTTTAAATTTCAGAAGTATAAAAAATTCATCTACCTTTTATAGTTATTAAAAATATTTAATGCCCATTAAATCTTAAGATATATATCATAAATAAATTCATATGAAGAGTTTTTCCATAAGAAAATATATTATAAAATGTTAACTAATATCATCACTTTCTTACAAGTGGGATAAACTCAAAATTTTCCTAACCAAATACCATATTATTTGTTTAATCTTTTAATCTTTAACAAAAGAGAAACATCTTCCAAGTTTATATGTCGGTAAACAAAATAAGTACAAATCAGAGGCATAAATTTCCATGTTATATTACAAAAAGTGTGTCAAGAAAATTATATTAATATTTACAAATAATCAAAAGCAAGTCAATGGGATTTGAGAACACATCTAGTTACAATATAAAGTATTAGCATAAAATTACCCTAAGATCAATGAATAAATAAATAAAATAATAAGAATAAAAGTATTTAAAAATAAACAAGAGGTAAACACCACACAATAAAGCCTTCAATCCATGTGGTTAGGATACAAATATAAATAGCCATGTGGGGTGATAAACAACCTCCAAAGAGTATGGCCTAATGAAAGTATAAAACATAGGATGGTAGTCCCATTAAATATTTATAACCATGTTTAAGATAGATGAATCAATTATGTCATCATATATCATTATGAAAGGGCCAATAAAAAATTTGATGATGCTCATCAAAGAGTGTCTAAGGTTGAGGAGTCCAAGTTAAGTAATCTAAAGAGAAAGAAAAACATTACTACTAGAATCCCTCCTAATATCAAAGGTGGAATAATCTCTCAAATAAATATAATATGCCTCTTATAATTTGAAAATAATGTTTAAAAATGAATGATTATCATGTTTTCACATCATTACCACTAAAACTACAAGCATTACTTAGTTGTACATGATTGCATTGTACATTAATTCAATGCCAATGAAGCCAATTTTTTTAATACAAGTACGACATAAATTTATAGGAAGTGTTATGATATTCTATCACTTCCTAACATTATATTTTTTAATACCTCATTAAAACCCAATCGAAATAAAAAGAAGATATAAAAAAGTGTGAATTACACAAAAACTAGTAGTTATATTACCATAATGTCATACAAAATGATTAAGTCAAAATAATTTTTTCCATGTGAATCCATTCCTAATACATTATTTATTCATTAGATTTAGATTTGAGGCCTGGTTTGATTTTTTGGGTATTTATTTATTTTTATCATTGAACAAAATACATTTTGAATTGTGTTGCACTATTTTGATTGTGCATATCTGTAACGATGATGTAATTCTCTTGATTTTTCTTATGCATGGGAGTGATAGACTATAGGTATCTCCTCTTTACATATTTTTATTTATTTTTACTTTTGTACATATAAAACAATGTTGTTTATAATAAACCATATTTTACACAAATGTAAATGGGCTTTATTATTCCAAGCTTAAGAGTAAAATAAAAATTTTGAAGAAAATTATTACACTTTTTTACAATTTTGTTAAGGTTTTTTTACAAATTTTAATGTTATGGAAGCGTATCTTATCCCATAATTTTTAAGAATTCAACACAAATTTATGAGGCATGTTAGATTTTTCTTGATATTTGTATACATATAGGAAGTTTAATGCAAAATGAATTCTAACAACTATTGCCTTGATGTTATCCTCTATCTTATTAAATTTGCTTGGATCATATTATTATCTACTAGTAAGTTACATTGGTGAAATGGTATGTTTGAATTTTATTTACCTTTATCAAAATCTATGAAACATTTAGTATCCATCACCAATTTTATAATGGCTATTTTACCTAGCTAATCAAGGTTTTATACTTTTTTATCTAAATGATAAAAAATAACTATTAGATTGTATATTCATAAGTTTCATACATTGGAACTACCCCTGTTAAGGGAAAAAATTAAATAAAAAATCCTTGCTTTATATTACTAACAATTCTTTAAAAAAATCTATTAGATTATGTGAGCATAGGTTCCATCTAGGCATGATGTTTGTTGTTGCATGTTAGTAATATCTCAGCTAGGTATTTAAAATGCCCTTTTTTGTAGTCTACCTAGTTAGTTGTTGTTTGATGATATATATGTTGTATTTTTATTGTAAAAGGGTTTGGGACCTTTCAAAAACCCATTTTTTAAACCTCATATAAAAAATAATTATATATTTTCATGTCATGCACAAAATAATTTATGAGTGTTAATTTATTTCCAAGTTTTTTTAATTATATGTTTATTTTTTAGTAATTTAATATTTATTCCCTTTGAACATGCATTTCATATTTTATTTGATTCTAGTGGGGAAGTGTCCATTCTAAAAATAATCCCATACCTTACAGGCTTTAAATGTGATCAAATAAACAACATGTTAGGGGTAGCATTCCATCATTTGATACAATTACAATGGTTAAAGAAGATAATGGTTATAAAAATATAGTTTTTTGCATGGTTATTGATGATTCATACTTGGGAGATATAAAATTATCTTACCTATATGCTTGTGATGATGATCTCAATTTGCACACTCTTAATTTATGTGATACATGGAGAGAAAGGTATGTTAATAATTTACTTGTACATATGGTTTATGTAGATGAATATGGATAGCTTATGCTATACAATCCTTAATTAAATTTAGTAAGAACATTATTTTTTATAGTGGTTATGATGACCATCATGAAATAGTTACTATTAAAACCAATAAATGAGGGTATTATATAGAATCCAATTCAGATGTGCCTCCCTCATTAACAATTAGTAATTTTATCAAGATCAATAAAAATATATTAATTTGTTTAGAATGTATATTGGTACATAACTCTATTCCATTTGATTTTATAATCAACCCAGATATGTATTTTAATATTTAAAATTAGAACTTATCTATAATTATTAGAGATGACTCACTTAAAATCCCATATCCCATGGAATCATTGGAATTTTTAGTAGATATAGGCCATGTTGAAACATTTTGTTAGTTAAAAATGTTTTAAATCCACATAGATGTTATTGATAGAGCTCATTGTATTACCCAAGGTGGTAATTTAATCCATACAAGGTTTTGTACACTCAACAACCATTTTTTATTCCATCTAGTATAATTTATCATACTTAATTCATCATTCATTTAATTTATTTTTTAGTAATATATAAAATGTATGCTTCATGTATACATTTTTTTTTATGACTATTTTTGTAGGTATTGTGGATGTTTATTTTATTGATAAATCTATAAGGAGGTGGGTTCCCATCACTCAAGACATTAAGTCATTTTTTTTGGTTAATTTTTAAGAATGATGGAATTTGAACTAATTTAGCTTAATTTAATAGATGGATAGGAAGAAGTCATGACTACTAGATAGTTGCATAAATTGAATATGGTATACACAATGCATTGCCTTCTCATATCCATATTTTACATCCACATATTATACATTTATATAACATTTAACTCATTTTAAACAAAGTTTATAATCACCTACATTTTATAACATGATACACTTTGAGACTTATGTTTATAATCCATGTTTAGATGAAATATTTATGGTCACTTTTAAAGTTATTACAATGCATTATGTTTCACCTAGGATTCTTAGGAGGAATAACTAATTAGATTTTTCTATTGAGGCTATATAAATATTAAATAGGTTATTTTATACACATTGTGAATATTTATAAATATATTTTAGATAATTTTTGTTTCAATTCATTAGACTCAACTCCAAAAAAATGGTGAGTGAGATCAGCATTTAAATTTTACTATTTACACAAAAGCTTGCAACCTGACTAGTTTTATTTTCCATGGGATGTACATCAATGAGATCCCATTCTTGATGTCTATGGAATATTTATGAGAAATAGTGTACCCCATTTTTAAATGTAAAATTTATTTAGATTAGCTCAAAATACTGTGTCAAGAAGCATTAGACTAGTCACAAATGCAAACCACTCCTATGTAAAAGGACTCTACAATTATGGCCTTTACATTTATATTTATGAACATAAAATTATGTATTCTCTATTATTATTCACTCTATTACATTTATATTATAGATTTTTAGAATTTTGTTCAAATTTCATTTATAGAATAACTATACAATACAAAGGTATTTGAATTGTAATTTTTGTTTATAATTATGCTTCCTTAGATTATATGGCCTTCTTTATTTTATCCAAAGCATTCCATTAAAATGGAACTTATTTCATATATCTATAAAATATAGCTAATTTTTTTTGGACTTTTAATTTACTTTGAATAGTAACTAACTAGGATATATACTAAGATCAAGTCATGTGAGCCAGTGACAACTATGAGATACTATTCAAGAACACTAGGCCTAAGGTAGATATATTAATATTATAAGTTTATTACTAATATAATTTAACGTTTAAAAGTTACTAAATCATGTAGCTACTAAAATCTAGTTTTTAGTACATGAAAATGATAAGCTTAATACATATTTACCATGTATGACTTGAGCATCCAAACAATGTTCCAATTTTCCATCCTTTCACACTTGCATGCTATTTTATGATTAAATACTTACATTTTGTTATTAAATACTCTCGGTCAAAGAGGTATCTTCAGGTTTTTGGAATGGTATTGTGGAACGTACATAGAGGAAACTTCTTGGGTGGAAGGGGAAACTATTCAGTAGTGCGGGTAAGCTGCAACTTCTTCAGGCATCCTTGTAAGGTATTCCTACTTACTTCATGTCTCGTTTTAAAATTCCTACGTATTTTGCTGAAAAGCTAGAATAGATCCAAAGGAAATTTTTATGGATGGGAGTGGAAGACAAATAGAGAATGTCTTAAGTTAGATGGGAAAATGTGTGTCTCCCAAAATCTCATGGTGGACTTAATATAAGATCCATCAGGAAAATGAATAAAGCCCTCCTCTCAAAAGTTAGTTAGAATCTAATTCACAACAACAGTGAGTGGGGGGAAATAATGTATGCCAAATACATGCATAGCATTGATGATTCCAACTTTCTTCAACAAGCGAGATTACCCCAGGGGTCTATGATATGGAATAAAATGCTAAAAAGTAGAAGTCTTCTCAAACAGGGAATTAGGTGGAAGCTTGGAAATGGCTGGTAGATTAAATTTTGGGAGGATAATTGGTTAAGGGACAAGCCTCTCATCTCCCAAGGAAACTATGGAGAAATTATAGACCTGACTACTCAATCCTTTGGTGATAGGGTTAGTGATTATATGGAAAATAACAATGGGATAAGGAGTTGGAAAAACCTTTTGGATTGTTGTGTGCACAAGCCTAAGCTTATCCTAAGAATTTGGGAGATCTAGCAATGTGTTCAAGACATTAGAATCCCACTCTTCCCTCGGGAGGATGAACAATACTGGTGGCCGAATAAGAATGGATCATTCTCTATCAAATTTGCCTATCATCTGCTTACACTTGAAGCTTAGAATAAGGAGGTATGGAAAAAGGTTTGGAATCATAAAATCATTCCAAAGATTAACTTGTTTTGGTGGGATGCTACCCATAACAAAATCCTTGCTCAGGATAACCTTTAAAAGAGGGGGTTTACTTTGGTCAACAAATGTTTTCTATGTGGTTCTAGAGAGGAATCAGTTTCACACCTATTCATACACTGTGAGTTTACCTAAGATTTATGGGGCACAATACTTAACAACTTTGGCATTAAATGGGTTTGCAATTCTGACCTTAAAGAAGTAATTCTTAGCTAGAACTCAACCTTCACACATCCCTAGATTAAGGAATTATGGAAGCAAGCTCTGCCATGCTTGAGTTGGACTTTATGGAAATCACAAAATTTTTAGGGACACTGCTAGAAATGCTACTCAAGTGTTTAAATCCTTTGCTAGGACCATCTTGGAAAGTGTTACAATAGCTCATATTAGTGTTGTAGAGAAACCCCTATCTCAATTTGAAAGTCAAATTGTTGCCAAATGGAAGGTTTTAAACCTTATCCCTAGGCATGATAATTCCAAAATTCTTCAGAGACTTCATACTAAATGGATACCACCTAAACCCAATTGGATGAAACTTAATTTTTATGGGGCATCCAAGTTGAGTGATAAAGCAAGTGGAGGAGGAATAATAATAAATGAAAAAGGAGGGATGTCTGCTATCTATGTTGGTGGCATGGGTTGCCAAAGCAATAACTATGCTGAAGCTATGGCCTTACTTTGGGGATTAAAGTTAGCTATATCCCTAAGAATTAGAAATTTGAATATTCAGGGGGATTCTAAGTTGGTCATAGATGCCATTAATAAAACATCTAACATTGGTATCCATCTAAAAGACATCATTACAGACATTTAGTTTCTTTTACAAAAGTTTTTTGAAGTTGAGATTACCCATACCTAAAGAGAAGGTAACAAGGTCACTGATGCTTGTGCCAACCTTGGTTAGCAATTCTTAGGATGGAGGGTATGGTGACAAGGGGCTCATATACCCCTAAACATTAGAGAGATCATTCAGAAGGAGATGGTGGAGCATGAATGATGCACATTAATAATGAAGATAGCTTTCAAAGGTGGTCCATGTGGAGAAGGCCATTACAGATCATGGAAAATGATAACATTAGTACTTCCTTGATTGTCATGATTAATTCCTTATATCATGAGGTGGAGGTGTGAGAGTCACATAATGAAAACCAAGGGGGAATTATTTTCAAGCATGAAAGTAGACATCACCACGGTGGGACATTTTATAAAATGAGCCTTCACATCTGCATTCAGTGTAAATGGAACTGAGGGCTTGTTACTTATTTGAAGCTCAAAGTAGTAATTAGGGTATGAAGAGCTAGAAATTCAAGAAATTTTGGAGGACACTGGTGGGAAATAGGCTTCTCGGGTTTTTGAGGTCATTGAAGAGTAGGGTGCTGATTCTAGGGGAACTACTAATAATAAGGAGAAGATGCATGTAGAAGAAGCTAGTGAGGGTTTAGAGAATGAGAATGATTGGAAAATAAATATTGGGGCCTTGAAGGTCTGTATTCAAAAGCTGGAAAAGGTCTTCGCTAAAGGCCTTCGAAATAACATTCTACTGAATATGACTATGTTGGAAGCGGTGGGTAATCTAGGGAATGTTGACAATGCAAATAATGAGAATCTTAAGGATCTTGTTAATTCTATAGTTATGTAGTTTCATCCTTTCTAACTCTAGTCTTTCTAGTGTTTTGTTTTGCTTCTGACTTTGTTTCTCGACTGTGCCATTGGTTCGGTGTTGGCATCTTTTATTTGCCAACCTTCTTGTCTTTTTTGATTGTATAGGGCTTAGCCCCTAGTTTGCCACCTTAGTTGATCAAAAACATATAATAACCTACATATATGTTTTAAACCTACTAAATATCCTACACAAACATCTATAGACTCTTAGATCAATTCACCTACACATTTGTCAGTTTATCCAACCACGATAATTATTGTGAGTCGATAATGATATTCACTAGTAATAACCAACATGATCTCAGTGATGAATTCTTTAAAAAATCAAACCCATATTGAGGTTCATTTAATTATCCTATCATGTCTCAAATCAAGGTCTTAATCAAAGTGACCTAAAACTTATATGTTTTACATATATGCACTATTTCATGCTATGAAAATATGCCATATTATTCTAATTTGCATACTTATCACTAAGATTAGTCATAATCAAAGTCTAAATCACTCAAAATCCAAGTCAAATAAATATTTTAGATTACTAAAATTGAAACATTAGTTGCATGTACAGAGTGAAGGAACACAATTTCAAAATCACACTAGGTGGGATAACTACATATGGCTTGATTTCCTTTCTTTGAGTATTTGATACATAATAAATGACCATTCATAAATTGGTGGTTGTTAGGGTCAAATCAAATGATTAAAATTTCCCCAATTTTGTAGGATTCTAGCCCTCATAAGCACATCTAGGGTTTTAATGTAGAGGAGGTTGATTTTATGGATATATGCACATCATCAAGGTTTTGGATCACAAACATAGAGTAATAAAATACAGTTGTACATGGCCATATATTCATTATTATACTCTTCATCATAGGTTAGTACCAACCAATAGGTTAGTAATGATTAGTAATACTAACCTGATCTTATGAAACCAACCCACTTTAGGTAATAAATTAATTCCTAAACTAAACAAACCAAAGGCATTATTATCCTTGATTTCCACTTTTAGAATACAATCAAGGTCAAAAATTTAGTTAAAAAAACTAAGTATTTTTATCCATTTATTAATTTCTATATTTATCATATGCCTTTATCAAATCAAAAGAGTCAATTGTGAATCATTTACATTCAAATGTGTGTTTTAATCCATACCTATTGATTTGAATTCTATTTCAAAGTTATATATTAATTAGATTAATCTTCACCATTAATCTAAATTAAGGTAAATCATATTGATGAACCCTTACACATATTGAACACTATAAAACCATATGTTTTTTCTTAGGGTTTCATCTTTCTATGGCCTCAAATTTCAACTTTAGGGTTTTTGATTTTTCATTAATAATAAACACTACTCACGATCATGTTTAATGAAAAATATTGGTTAACATAACTAATGAAACTAATATTTTCATATTGTTTGATAGGGATACTATATATTATTTAGATAAATTATGTAGATAATTAGGTAACTAATATCATGTCCAAATTCACTAATAAGGCTAAACTTACTAATGAATAAGCCAAACCTTTCCTCCAACACTATTTTTGTAACATCCAATCCAAAATTCCAATTATTACCATTAGATACCAAAGGTCATGCATTAATCCTTTTATTCATCCTACCTAAAGACTTTAAGACTATAATAGTTTCCATTTTATTCCCATTATTCACCCATGACTTATTATGGACCTCATTAGATGAAATAGGGTGCTCCACCATGTGTGGTGGAATAAACATAGCTAACATGCTCCACCTTAGTTGCTTTCACCTCCTACATGACATGAAAATCAACTTAAAGGTTAAAAAGTCATTGAATAACTAAAAAATACCCATGATAAATATTTTATGTTGGAGTTACTTAAAAGTTTAATGGCCTACAAAGATATATTATACAAGGTGTTGTAAGAAACAACTCTACCCTATGATACAACTTGCATAATTTAATACCATTATAAATAAATTTAATGAATACAACAAATCTATCAATTTTGACAAATAATATTTATCAACATAGCATGTAATAGAGAAAAAAATTACATTATTCATACATATTAAAGTGTAATATATCCTAGTCAAGCATGTATTGATAGATAATGGGTCTTGATTAAACATTTTTAACTCAACATTCCTAAAATTATTGGGGATCAACATGGATACCATTAGAAAATAATATTATATCATAAATAGATTTGATAAGGCTCCATGAAAAAATAATTATAACCTTTTCATTGGATGTGATATTAGACCCCAAAGTAGTACATACTATTTTACATGTCATTCCCAATCAATTACTTTATAATTTACTTTTGGGATGAAAATGGATACATGACATGGAAGTGATACCTTGACATTACACTAATCTATCAAATATATGCATCAAGGTTATTCATATTCTTAACCAACACATAAAGATCCATTCAAATATTATCAATTCACTCAAATTACTAATGAGGATCAATCACACTTGCCATTGGAAGGTCATAACATTATTTATCCATTATATACCATTACAATAACTTAGATTCATACATATGTGGTGGGTGAATTAAGTATATAAAAATATAATCAACCAATTAAAACACAAAAAGATATGGCACAATAAGAATCATGGTTTAATCTACAATAACCACAACCTATTCTTGATCTTCCTTTACGAGTGAACTTAGAATATCAATATGACATGGTTATATATTATTATGAAAAAAATGACAAATATATCAACATGGAAGATATGCTAGATTATTAGATACAAAATTTAAACTTTAATCCTTTGGATGAATAATTATCTCATACCTTATTCATACTTGTTAGAGTAGGAACATATTAAGAAGATTCATACATAACAAATAAAGAACCAAATTGTAGATTTAAAAAATACAATACACACCAAATAAAATACTACAGTTTATACTTGATCACAATATTATCACATTACCATATACTTGTTCTATTATAGCTATCACATAATCATAAGACATGATACAAATCATTTTCAATTATTACAAAACAATATTCATAAGTATAAGGATAAATCTATTATTAGGATTTTATGGGACTAAAAGGAAAAAAAGGCATCAAATCCCATAAAGGAAATATTTATAACAACATTAACTAATAAGTGTCCTAAATAAGAGCCATTAAATATTAATATACTAATGGAAGGTGAATACTATAAAAAAAATTAAGATCAATGATGATAAATGACATGCTATATGCAATGTCAAAGGTTTACACTAGTGGGGACACAAGATTATATAATTATAGTTTAGAGCAAAATGGCCATAACCTGTTAGATATATATTTTTATAAATATATTATGGCTAAAGGCAGTCAATAAAACTATATGGGTCATGCCTCCTAAATATAGAGTGTCAATAAAATTAAGAAAACATTTCTTGTAATAGATACATGTTTTAATAGATTCAAAAAAACATCTCATTTTATCACATGAAAAAAGAGTGACTATAATTCAATATGATAGTGATGCATACCATCCAAAAGCACAATTTGTAGAAATAACCTAAGACACATAAGTGAACCAATAAAAATTACAAGAATAAGAAATAATGCAAATGTATAACCTTAAGGACAAATGAGGATATGATGATTTAAATCTTGATGAATATGACCTAATTTTAGATACACGATTTCCATTTTAAAGTATTTCAAAAAAAATAATAATCATAAAATGCAAAAAAATTAACATACTATAAAAATCCAAAAGTAGGGCTTGAACATGACATGATGGCTACTTTACATTTTTACACATGTTATTTACCAAAATTTTGGTATATGTCATATTATTTACATAAACATGCATTTAAAAATATAGGAGTACTATGAAAGACATACATGTTACACATATGCTTATATATGTTGGTTTTGTCTCTATCCAATAACCACATTAGGGGCATCTTATTGTATAGGTTTTCCAATTACAAGTTATATCTTTCTATGACCTTTGTACCATGTTGATCCAAATATTTTTATTAACCTTGCCTTACTGTTACTCATTTATTACACATGATATGGCTTTTTTATGAGATATGACGTTAATACATGTGGATGGTGTAGACTAGTCCCTTGTTCTATGCTCCATGATGTTGTTACTCTTTTACATGATAGATTGATTTGTGTGGAATTTGTCCTTTATTGATGTGACATATTTTACCTCCCTTTTTATGATATTTTTTATTTCATCTTGCATGTGGCCCTTTGACTTGTTTGTTGATATATATTATGTCCCTTGTATGTGGCCTTTGGCCTATTTATGATAATTAACACTTATATTTGTTTAGTTTGATGACATTGAAGGGTGTCATGATCTATATCATGCACTAATATAATATTATTTATAGATAATTATATTTCATTCTTCATTGATATACCTATCTAGACATGACACTTACATTACCTACATTCCATATGTTTCATACATTCCTTGATTAATACATACATTATTATGATGACATACTCTCCACATAATCAAATTATACTACATGATGATATATTTATATATAACATGGTAGATTTCATTATATTTTGAGATGAGTGACTTTCATGATACATACCACATCTAAAAGGGGGAAATTATAATGGGCTTGTCTTAGAGACATAAGCCTCAATGAGTATAAAATCATATCAAAGTACAAGTTTCATAGATTCTAGAGATTCATACAGTTAAGATATAAAATTCATTTAGATACATGATATACATTGTCACATTGATATAGAGTAGAGGGGATTTTGTAAAATAGTGTTTTATTAATTTTGTGATTAAATGGAATTAACCCTAATCAAATAAATATCTAAGTAAAGTGAAATGGATAATTAAATAAACCTTTAACCATACATTTCACTTACATATAGAATTATTTTGAACAATTAGGGTTTTATACAAAAGTATGCAAAAGGATGAGAAGCTTAACATTTCTAGATTCTAGGAGTTGTATTTGATTGTATTTGACCTATAACATGTTTTCCCACTATCATATCTGATTGATTGACTATCATTTTTAATTTAGAGACTAGAGCAAAGGACTCCTATCCTTCATAGTGCTCCTATCCTCTAGTGTTTTCCACTTGATCTAATACCTATAAGTTTGAGATAATGCTATGTAGATGTAGAATCCCCTATCATATATCTACGTTCTTAATATTGAACCTATATTTTACTTTATTATCTTCAAAACCCTAATCAAATCCTACACACAAGAAGTACACAAAGATCAAATGCAAAGAGGGAAATGGGGATAGTGGGATATGGTTCTATAATCCTTAGAACCCTTATTGAATTGAGTGTTGCCTACACATTTCCAATGATAGGGACCTTAGACCAATTTATTTATCTCTTAGGTAATGTGAATAATCAACCAAGAACAAATGTGTATCTAAAATTCTCTTCTCCTAGGACCTTCTCTTAGTTAAAGCATGCAATCTAGGTGTGGTATGTAAATACTTAAGTAACATGCAAAGATTATTAAAAAGTGATCATTTTGGGTTTCAAACAAACATTTGATTATTAAAAATGTGTAAATATTATTAGTAAAGTGTTGTTTTAAGTGTGATAGGAAAGTTGTCTAAAAACAAGGAACTAGGAAGCAATCTATGGATGGTTTTATGATGCTTAGGATGAAAGGGACATATGTTGGAAATAGTACTAGATTGGTATTATGGCCTACCCCCTCATTTCATAATATCATAATGATAAGGGTGTTGGGTGCTTTGCCAATATATACCATTAACCACATATTTATACTTCACCTAAAAACCAAGTCAGCGTCCCCCTTGATGATGAAATCCAAGTAAATATGCCTTGGAAAGATAAGTGTTAAATGTATTTTGAATATTATCTAATTTGGTAGTGTGTGTAACATAAAGAAATAGTGTAAATAAATGTTAATTTAAAAAACCACCTATTTATACTATGTGAGTTACTATAAGCATGCAAATAATTGAAAATGAAAGTGTGAATTAATTACTAGTAAGTAGTTAATAATTACCAAATTTAGAATAGTAAAAAGTTAGTTCAAATGACACTATATGTAATAATATAGAATAGAGTTGAATGGGTCTCTATTTTACTTTAGAAGAAAAGTCTTAAAGAATAGAGTCAAACAAGTTGACTCAATATTTTAGATAAAAGACATGTTATAGAACTAAGTTGACCAAGTCAAATTATTTTATTGTAGGTTTTCAATTTTAAAGACTATTAACTTTAAAAAAAAATAATTAGAATGAATTAATAAAGTGATATATATATATATATATATACAGAGAGAGAGAGAGAGAGAGAGAGAGAGAGAGAGAGAGAGAGAGAGAGAGAGAGAGAGAGAGAGAGAGAGAGAGAGAGAGAGAGAGAGAGAGAGAGAGAGAGACATTGGTGGGTTAGTGTAGACACCTAAAACTAGACACAACTAGACTTCAACTAGAATTCATACTAATTTCTACCAAATATTACAAATTAAGCCTAGGAATCACTAAACATCCCAAATTTGGTTGTGCATCATTCATTAAAGCTAAGAATCATTTTGAGTTATCCTTATTTGGGGTACTATTTTTTATGCAATAATAACCTCTCATAGATTCATCACTAATCACCTTGTGACATCATAACTATTAATTTGGCCTATAGACCTATTAAGTGGGGAACTTTCAAACTTAATTAAATCTTTAAAGAGCTAAAAAGCTAATCAAAATCAATTAAATAAATTAAACAAAATTAAATACCTAGTTGAATTATCCATTTGAAATTGATGAATATCTAAAAAAGGAAATTCTTAAAATCAAAATATCTTATCTTTTCATCATTATCTTTATGAGTTGTCAAAATATCTCAAAATACCCCAAAATGTCTAAATTGAGAACTATGACTAGTAACTAAAGGTCATAATTGCATGAAAACTTTTAACTCAATTAGATTTAGTCTCAACTCAACCTTATAATTTGAGAACTACAACTAGTAATTAAAATTCATAATTGTATGACAAATTTTAACTCAATTCAACCTTAACTAACCTTGGATGAAAGTTAATTCTTAAAGATATAAATACAAGGTCATGCCCATTCATTAAAAAAGAGAAGCTCTCATAACCCAAATATTTAATGCTAATTTTGAGAGATAAAAGCTTTTCAATAGTGTTTTAATGCCAAAATCTTGAGTCAAAGTAATTAAAAGACACATTAAAGCCAATGGTGACAAGGAGAGAAGGAGACAATAAGAATTATTTTTCAAAGACTTCTTGATGCATAAGCCAAACAAGCCACTTAACAAAGCGTTTGGAGCTCCCAATGAAGGTAAAGGATTTGTGTCTTTTATGTTTTAGTTATGATTTCATTTAGTTTTTATTACCTAAGCTCTCCCTAGTGTCTAGGCTAGAAGTATTAGGATTTATTATGTTTATTTCATTTGTTTTATGAGACTGACATGATACTAATATCCCTTTTATGGATCTAGATTACAAATTTTATGTTGAAGTTCCTTGAATACGGCTTTCAAATTATATTAAAAAAGTTGATTGGTTCAACCTAGTTTTATAAAACCTTGTGTGCTAAAGAAGGCTAAGATGACTAAGTTGACCTATTCAACCTAGTCTATTGATTTGGATCTTGGTAGAGAGACTAAGTTGACATGTTCTACCTAGTTTGTTAATCTGGATGCTTATAGAGAGACTAAGTCAACTTATTTGACCTAATTTCCTTATATGGGATTGAAGAAGATTACTATGTTGACCTATTTGATCCAGCAAGCTATATCTGATTAAGATTTTCACATAAAAAATAGAGTCATTTTGATGTGACTCTGTGTTAAACCTATGCACATAAAGTTTGAACTATACCTACTAGTTTGATAAAGTATCACAAATTTATAAAAATAAGAATATTATACAAATTAGAGTGTGAAATAAAAATTGTAAGGGTTAGATTCACATTAGGTTAACCAAAATATATGTAATAAGAAATGCAACAGATATATAAATCAATCTTATCTCAGAGAATATAAATCCTACTTACACTTTTAATTGGGCCTACATTATATATTTGGGTTCATGACCAATATGGATCCACTAGACCTATCCAAGGCATGTCTTACCACAAATAATATCACTAGGGAGATTGCCAAACCCTCTAGTCAATAAAAATTATGTAGTAACCCTAACTAGGTCATATGTTTTCATATTCACTAAACTAATAACAAATAAAGAAAAAGTCTAATCTAGTGCTCACCAAAGCTTGTGGAACAAAGTGGGGCTAATTAAAAAAATTAAACATGCATAGAATGCATATATTCATGTCAATGTATACATAATATTAATGTACATAAGAGAAGTGCAAATGCATATCTATCTACTCTTATAAAGGATGAATAAAGTTATGAGTACTTACGTTTGAAGTCAAACCCATCAAGACTCAATCTCTCCCTTGACAAAGGTTATTCACAAGAGTTTTTTGTGGTATGTAAGGATGAAAATTATAAAATATCTCTAGGATACACAACCTATCAATGCATCCAAAAGACTTCTCCAAAAGACAAGATTTGTATCTCCAAAGAAAGTATGAAACTCTAAGCTTGTTTCTCAATTAGAATGGTGGATAAGAAGATGAATAATATATCTTAATTATTATTATATTATATTATAAATGGTGAAATTAATGTGTTTATATAGTCATATATAACCCTAAACCCTTCCCAACATTTAGGCTGACAAGGTCGACCCAATCGACCTAGTATTGTAATTGCTAAAAATAAACTAGATCATGGACTAGGTCATCCAGGGGCTAAACTAGACCCTAAATGAGTTTTTAAATAATAATACAAGGTCAATGTGGCTAACTATGTAATGTAAACTATAAAAATGAGGTTTAAAGTTAGGTGAGAGATAATGAAGGTGGTAAAAGACTAGAGGAGGGTGAAAAGTAGGAAGGAAAGCTTAGGAGAATGGTTTTAGGAGATAGGTGTGTAGATAGTAAGTGGAAATAAGGTAAAATAATCCTACTAAGAACATATGTTCTACCCACCCATTTATTAGTGCACCCCTTAGGGTGTGTACTCAGAGAGATTGAGACTTGATGAATTTTTGTAAGATAGAAAACATTAATAATTGATAAAGTTTTAAAATACTATGTGTATATATAGATGGGACCTAAAAAATAATCTAGAATGGGTGTTGGATTGCCTGGAAGGACACTATATTAGTGCTCTAGTGTCCCCCATGGATCTCTTGTCCAAAATGGAAAAAATTAGGGTAAGACTCAATAAAATGGTTAGGCCCCCTATGAATATGTTAAGTATTGACATGGGAACATTGAGAGTGCAATAAGAGAGAGATAAGATCATGAAAATGCTAAAAAGACACAAAAAGACCAAAATGACATAAAAAAATAAGAGTCTCAATCATCATTAGCAATCTCATGTGAAAGAGTTACAAAATACATAGTACTTATGTTTATTTGACCAAATTTAGGTGTACACATTTCCCCCCTTTAATATAGTAATGCAAAAAAGCTGAATGTACTATAATAAAATAAAAAATGCATGCATGTACATACTTATGAATCATGTGAATGTTTGGAATCGGAGATTCCATGGATTCGATGTGATCAATCCACATAGAGAAAATATGAGATCTATCCTTGTTCTCTTCTTAGTTATAGAAATGAACAAGAGTTAAAGTAATGTCTGTGAAGATGGATTCACAATGTCGATGCCCCTATACTAAATCTAAGTAATCAACTATGTTTTGAGTAACAAGATATGATTTTTACCACTCTAATATCTTGGTAGAGATGTGTGTATAAGTCAAAAATTATTGTTTGACATCAACCCCACATAACTGAATAATCTAGGTCTAGTGCAAAAATTATGAATCCACCACTGTAGATGGATATAAGATTCTTTCTAGTACAAAACTTGTGAAAAACATGGTGTAAGTATTATTTTGAATAGAGTTTATTGTAATAACATATATAATTACATATATCTATCATCCCACCTATATAATTGGGTGAAAAAAATTGAGAGATGAGGGATAATGTGCCATATAATATGCCCCCAATCTAATAATTGAGTAACTAAGCCACATAATCTGAGCAACAAATCTAAATTATGAGTAGTAAAAAACATAAAGAGCGACATGGTTTTCCACTCTTTTTATATAGTTTGGTGAAAAAACTAGGGAATGAGAAACATGTGCCATGAAACATGCTACCCAATATGATATCTAGACAAACTAAGCTATATAATCAGATTAATAAATTTTTGCTTATGTGGAATTTCATTGTGTGCATCCCCAAATTACTATAATCTATGTAATAAATGTGTAAATATACTAAATAATTTTATAAATTATGATAATTGTGATAACTAAAATCATTGTCTTGTGTATATCTAAGAATCTAAGACAAATTTGAGTAACTTTATAATACGAATCACTATGTATGTTTAAGTGACTGATTAAATATAAATTATTATGTATGTTTGAACAATTGATTAAATTTGAATCACTATGTTGGGATGAGTAATTCAGTTAATCTAAATCATTATGTAGGTTTGAGTAACTATGTAAATCAAAGTCACTATGTAGGTCTCAGTAACTAAGTAAATCTAAATCACTATGTAGGTCTAAATAACTTAGTAAATTTGAATAATTGTGTAGGTATGAGTAATTGAGAAAATCTAAATCATTGTGTAGGTTTGAGTAACCATGTGTATAAGTTATCTATGAATACTACATATGTATGCCCCGCTTTGGTGAGAGAGACAAAAATATTGTAAAGAGGTCAAGTCAAAAGTGATAACTAGTAGCAAGAGGGTTAGTAGTAAAGTAAATAGGATAATATTACTAATTAATGGTAATAAATTAATTTTGGATTGACATTGATATAGGTTATTTATAAATAGTATAATTGGTAAGAGGCATAGAGTATCAATTTTCATGAAGGTGAGTGAATAGGTATAGGAGTGAGACTTATATGGTATGAAAGGTGTTAGGAGTTTATTCCAAGTGGAAGAAATGGTTCTAAGATTGGAGATACAATTTAAAATATATTATATATTAAATATATAGATATACATGGTTAAATAATATGGGACTAATACCTTAGTAGTGTGGCATACACAAAAAGTGTCCTTATGAGTTACTTTGGAAGAGGTTTTTATTCATCTTTAGTAATTAGAGAATTTGAAAATTTAACCTCTGATTGTGTCAAATATGATACAAATGAGAGTGATCACTTACACATGGTATGAGGAGGTAGAGGTCCTTATCAAAGCTAATGAGGAGGTCAAAATAGTAAGTTAATGAAACTAGTCCAATTAATTTATATTAAAACTATGTTTATTTCAATTTTTGTCAAATTTTGGGACTTATAGTGTGATTTTTCACCCTACAACACTCTTGTCTAGATTGTGGTGCTTGTGGCATAGATGCAACACTCTTGTCTATGGGAAAACACTCTTGTACAACATTGTAGTCCTACATAGGGCATTTTATTCCTCAATATAGTAGTAGAAAATTATATGCTAGGATTTTATGCCCTATTTATTTATATACATTTTTTGTGATGGGTGTAAATTATTGACTAATGTTGTTTGGTTATTTTGGTGTTGTGCAATTAGATATATGTATTAGAGTGTTATATAGAGGCTAGATGATGGAGACTATTCATGGGATACCCTTATTAGATGAAGAGATGTAGATTGTTGATAGGGTCAGTCTAGGGTATGTGTGTTGGTTAGAGCTTATGCTTTAGGATGCTCATATGATGATTACATTTGTTGACTAGTGGAAATTAAATACGTGAACATTTTGGATACCTACTAGAGAGATGATTATTATTTTAGAGGATATGTGGAAGATATTATAGCTACCTATGATTGGTATGAGAGTGGTGATTTAGGATGTTGTGGAGGTGTAGCATTTTGGATCAATCTTATATATATTTTACTGGTAAAGTAAATGTTAATTACTATACATGGAGTGAGTCAGATTTGCTATTATCTATGATTGTATTAACAAATTTTCCTTGATTTTGGAAGTTCTTGACTATTTTATTAAAAACATTTGTAGTTGTGGATGAGATTGGTGTATCTATATCATATTGGATTCATAGGATCGTCTAGGACCTAGAAGAGCCTAGTAGCATATATTATTGGGGTAAGATGATGTTGACCCACCTATATGATGATCTATACAAGTTTACTCATGATTATTTTTATGGTGGCATTGGTTCAGTGACATTATTGAGAATATGAGCATTATTGCATTATTGAGGCCCCCAACAGTGGATATAACACTAATTCATGTGGATGATAAGGATCTAGAGATAGGATCCTAGATATTGATGATGTGGGGTGTACAGATGTGTACATGGTATGGTGGATACACCATAGATGGACTCCACTATTCTTAGGGGGATGATTTGTAATTGATGATGATTTAGAGCTTAAGCCTTTAAGGGAACTTGGAGGTATAAATATTATTAGGTTATTCTCTATTTTTGGTGTGTTTGTGTGTTTGTCATGATTTAAGTAATCTATTTTGATTAGTGACTAATGCACATTTGGTTATGTGTTGTTATTGGTGATGAGGATTATTGAATAGTGATGATCGATTCAACACTATGTGAGATGACACAATATGTTCCTAATGATTCCATGTAGGATGGATTGATTAAGTGATCTATGGTGGTTACTGATGTGCACATACCCTTATTAGATAGAGTGGAAATTTCCACTATGGCATATGTGTGAGTGGTCATAGAGAGAGATGATTTGATAGCTAAGTTCGGTAGGTGAGAGATGCCCCCTCATGATCTTATGGGTGTAATAGGTCTTAGGTCACTAAATGAGTACATTAAACTAAAGTGAGAACATGATGATGTAAAGGTATATTTGGAAGTGTATAAGGATAGAGATAGGAGACATAGGCCACACTCTAGGATTTAATGTGATTATGGGGCCTCGAGTTGTAGGTATTATTTGGTTAGTGATACAATGGATAACAAGGAGGTAGGTATTATGGACCATACTCCCATTATAGAGTGAATTACTTATTATATAATTATATAAAATCTTTTTGATATATATAAATATGATATACTATAGACATTTTTATAAATTAATAATTGTATGTCATAATAACATTGTAAATGTTTGAAGAGATAGGTAATTGATGTTGTTAATTACATATGTTAGAATGTTAGTAATGTGAGTCTGTAGTATATTACTTATGAAAGGTGTATGAAATAACTAAACCTTAAAATCATCCATCCATATTTAAATAAAAAATAACTGTGAACCATACTTCTCATTTTATGTAATTGGATAATTGTATGCTAGTGGTGATACTGTTATAGGCATATTTATAGTAGGAATCTATGTATGACCAGTTTCAAAAATCTTGATTGGCATTATCATTATGCCTCTTTTTTGACTTGAATTTTATTATCTCACCAAACTGTTGTATGTTGGTCTAAATTTTTTTACTTTCAATTATTTCTATGGAATTTATGGTATAATAGATATTTCATAGTTGGATGCTCTAGAAACCTTGCTACTCACATGATGAGTAACCATTGGTTCCCTATCAGGAATATCCTAAGACAAATTAGTCAAGAAATAATGGGATATATGAGAATGAAGAGAAGGAGACTTGGATGTCCCCTTTGTAAATATGATAAGTCCTCTATCAACATATTATTCAATTTAATCTCTAAGTGCATAAAAATCATTATCCTAATGACCATTGATGTAATGATAGTTAAAATATGGTTGATTCCTAGATTTGTCTAGATGGTATGATGGATGATAATGATTACAAGGAATGGTGATCATCCTCTTGTCCAATAGTGTTAGTAAAACACCATGACGCTTATCTCTGAATGAATCAAACTAAATAGTATTTCTCTTGGTATATTGTGTTTTACTCACTATAGGAGTTGGTCTGTAAACTAATTCTTTCTTTTTTTTGAATACTTTCACATGTGATTTTTGTTCCACATTTTAATTTTGAGGAGGTAGATCAATTGTTTGAACCAAATTGGATGACTTTGATGGTAATGGCTCTAGATAAAAATATTCATTTGTATTGACCTTGAATAGTCCTAGTTGATTCTCTAATGCCATAGTTGTATGACAAAGATGCTAAAATGATTTAATTGTTTTATATATAAACTTTTACTTAAGGGGAAATATGAGGCCTCTAAATAAGATATATTGTATCTCCAAATTTGTATGTTGACATATTAACTTATGCATACATGACTTAAACTATAGTAAATAATCATTAAATATATATGAATGACCTTAATGTAATGAAGGTAATCTCTCATTTTTGACTCTAGATCCCTTGTTCTAAATGAAATGTATAATAAATACCTTTTATAACTTAGAATATGTATGTAATAAGCTAATAATGAGTGAATGATAAAACTAAGTTAATGCTTCATAATATAGGCTCCTAAGAAATAATTATAATGGTATCAAAATGTCATTACAACCATCCACAACTTTATTATAATCTTTAGGATTCAAATAAGTATCTCCATATCTATTAAACTTAGGTAATGTTGGTATCTAAACATTCTTTAGTAATAGCGCATGGAAGAACTTATGTGTAATAGGGTTTCCATAAATAACATCCAAATCAACCCAAGAGTAGTAAGACTTAATTTCCAAAGTAAGTTGATGTAATTTGTGTTGTAAATCACCCACTAAATGCATCAAATAAATAACTTCTTGTAAAGGCACATTTGAATCATTAAGGTAATCATTTAAGGGTTGGATTTTGTTATTTATCTTAGCCATTGGTAAACTATTTTTCTTAAATTTATGAAGAATGATGGGTTGGGTCATCTTACCCTTTAGAGAATTAATAACATGGACCTGGTGATAGGGAAATTAGTTATTACCCTCTTAAATATTAGGATGATGGATATATTATACTTTATTAATAGTGGGCATGGGATATTCATTCATACTTAGCATAGTATTAGTTTACAAAAGCATATTGAATTATATTAGGATAGAAGAAATACCACTACTATGCTTAACATTTTAAATAACATGTGAACCTTATTTTAATTATAAAATAAAACTAGGAAAATCAACATATGTTGTAATAATATTGTAACTAGGCACATAATCATTTAGTTTATCATGTAACTATTGATCAAATATGACCCTACAAGTCAAATTAGGACCCCTATAGGTAAAAAATTTATTTTATATGTTCTAAGGGTCTAATATTTTGTCATGGTGTATATTATAGGTCTTTTTATATCATTTAATGCCATACTAGCCTTGGTCTTGGTCTAATTAGTCAATATGTCACTTTGAGTCATTTAGAAGGATTTTAAGGGTCATAAATGTAAGTGGCATGGTTTTAAAGATGTAAAAGTGTCCTAATTTCCTTTAAAACATCCAATAATTCATATTCACTATCAATAATGTTAGTTCATCTGAAACTTGTAGGTTATCTAACTGAAAATAAAGAAATCAACTAAAAAAGGAAGAGTTTAACACTTGTACGACACATGAGGGAGTATGACACATGGGAGAAGGTTGTGAGATGACTCTTCAGATTCCTAAAAATCATTTACATGCTTTAAATAATCTATAATTTTTATTTTTGAGCTAAAACCATTCTTCTCCTTCTTCGCCCTTCTTGACACACATAACTAGTTTGTAGGTTTGTGCTTAGTATGGATAATAGGAGAAGTTTCATACAAAACACCTTTGGGAGGTGAAATTAAACTCAAATAGATTAATTTAATTAAAAATATTTTTATGATAGGGCAACTGTGCTTTATGAATCATCCGTAACAAGTTGAGTGTATTTTTTTGCTTGCCAATCTATACACCCTATAGGTTTTGATCTTGTTTAGATTATTTCATACAATCTAACTATTGTGATTTAATCCATAGGACATAAAAATATTAACTTCATGTTATACATTATTTTTTTAGTGTTTTAAAGTTTTTAGATAAGCCAATTAGCTCAGGTTACAAGTGAATACACTTCTCTATGTAACATGTAGGTTTCCACCATTTCCAATGATTCCATGTCTTGGTAATAGTGTCAAAGTATGGTGATAGGTTTATATTCATGTTAATAATATAATATTGGTAATTTATCCATTAAAACTCAACCCAAATTAATCTTCATAGAATTTTAGTCATAAAACACCATGCAGTTAGTTGGTTCCATGACTATCATGCACAATTAACTTAGTGAGCTAGGTTAGGACCTTCAACACATCCATAGCGGTCATGAATATGCTATTTAAAATTTGAATACTTTTTCATATTAGGAAAAATAAAGTAATGATTTTCAATTGTTAGAGGAGAGATTATGAAAGTCAACACAATTATTCATAGTTTCTTGCCATTAATGTACATATATATGTGCTCTCATGAAGACTAAACATGTTGGAGGGGAGATTACTAGTTTTTCAATATCTTAGAGTGAAAAAATTTAATTTCAACCCTTTTTAATGGTATTAAATTTATCATAATCATATATATTTCACATACTACCAAATTTATGTCCACTGTCTGCATGTGAAAATACACACCTACATGTGGCATCATAGAGTTATGAAGGTCCCTATATGGGAAAGTTGGAACATGAAAAAACCTTATTTGTAGTTATAATATATTTTTTTATAATAACATACCTATTAGAAATTTAAAATGGGTAAATTAAGGTACAAACTCCCTTTAAAGATGAAATGACTATATTGAGGGACTTTTCCCCTAAAATAGGAAAACAGAGCTCTTAGCCCTTTTGGAGATGCCTTATGATAATGCTATGATAAGTTTTAACCATCCCTATTGATTTAATAGTATAACCCTATAATAGGTGTTAAAATTTTAAAAGGAAGGATGTGTTTTGATAATTTGGTTTTCATGCTAGAGGAGCCTAGAAATGCACTTGTATGCATTGAATTCTGATAGTGCCATCTACAAGAATTGAGCTCCAAATAGCCCCTTTACCCAATCTTTAAATACCAAGGAATATTACCACGTTTGAAATACCTTATGGGGTGAAAATTATAAAAATGGGAATATATACCATTATGAGGATCTGGTTAATTATGTTTCAAACTTTATTGATCACCTATAGGTATCCCATCATGCAAATGCATACCTACAGCTAACTGTAAGAGCACACAGTCTAAGATGGAAACTTGAACATGGAATCACTAGGGTTGGAAAATGGTTTAATGTTTAAAAATAGTTTGAATGAGTTTTTATGACCTAATTTATGATATAAATAGGTTTTAACACTATGTTTCAAGCCTCATGAACACATACAGGTGCCCCTTCATAATAAAATGCTCACCTACAACTGAGTAAGCAAACAATGAACTAAAACATGGCATCTCAATGTTAGTATTGCTAATATAAAGGTTAAAAAATAGGTAAAAACAAATGTATTATGATCCTAATGGACTCTAAATAGGTTTTATACATTATCTCAAGCTTAAAATAGGCTAAAACACTTATAGGTGCAGAACATTGAATGAAAACATAGTCAGGGTTATACTTAGTCTTGTCAAAGTAGAGTATATGGGAAGGTATACGTAAAGATTTAAGGTGATGAGTAGAAATATGAAACATTAATTATTATATTAATTATCTCAATAGTCTCTTTAAATGTAAGATATAACAAATAAGGGGCTTAAAATAATGCAATACATAGACTATACTCCAAACACTACACATAGTCCTTTCTCTAAGAAGCGTATCTTATAATTTGAAGCTTTTGGAGGGTAAAATGATCTAAAAAAGGGATAATTTTTTTATATGGTATATATATCTTTATAAATACCATACAATATTCCATTGGTCTGAGGGAATAGAGGAAGTACCCTCTATTTTGTTTCAGATAGAGGGTACTTCACTAGAGTCAAAATTGGTAAGTTTTGGAAAATGAGGACAAAAGAGTGGACCAGAAGCTAAAATAACATTTTAGGAAGGTTTTTAAAATTTAATTACACTTGGTATAATATGGAAGACATATAATATATTAATTAACCCCAAAAATGTGGCCTAGACCCTCAAACTTGTAGGTAGGCCTACTAGGCATGGTTAGGCCTAGAATTGAAATGAGATGTCATCTTCACTTAAAGATCTTAATGAGATTTATAATAAATTTATTCATGATTATAGAAGTATAATATATGTTTCTTATCTATTTAGATGCAAAATAAGACATGAAAATGCATATTTTGGACTTTAGGACAACTCAGGGTTATGCAAAGTGGAGAAAAGACTCGATAGACTAGCATTAAGTGCTCACATCTCCTTTGAGGATGTGCATGGATGATAATGGAGTTTATATATGTTATCATGGGTATTTTTATTTCATATATTGAAATTATTTTTTATTTATAACATTAAATCTTTATGAACATAGCTTAAGAGCCAAAATGACTTAAACCCCTCCTAAATCCTTTTTCTAGACCTGATGTGGAAAATGGAAGTGATAATGCACCCAAATGGAATATTTGGAAAAAAATTATGATTTTATGTTGTATAATAATTATTAAATATACATACCATTAAAATTAGTTGTATAAAATCTATACAAACAAGGTATAAAATTACTTCTTTTGACTATTTTGTGCCTTGTGTAGGTTCTAGAGATTTTCAAGAGATGAAAAAAAAATTAGGAGAAGGATTATGACTTGGGATAACCCATCATGTAAATTTAACACTTAAAAATAAATCCCAAGTGTTAAAATAATAGATCTAATCTCAGTCAGTTAAAATTGTCATAATGAACGTAATAGTGCAAAGGGTGAAAAGCTTTAAGTGGGCTACTTTAAAGGTTTGATTGATGCCTCTAAGGCCATGGATGGTATTTAAACATGTAATTAAATTAATTTTATGTATTTTAATGGTAAAATAAAGCAAAATTTGAGGCAAAGTGTGCATGGTGTGTGAAAGAGGATTTTTCTTTAAGTGTAGGTAGTGATGGCTCACTTTTAGAGGAATCCAGGTGATCTGGACTACAACCAATGCAAGGAAAGGTATGTCTAAAATACTTCCATCTTAATACAATAATTATACATATCCTTAATTGTTTTTTGGATGTTAAAATAGTGCTAAATCATGAAGGCATTTTTCTAAGCTAGTAAAGAGAATTTCATGCCACATTTTAAGAGTTTCATGCCTTGGATTGATATTTGTGCTTCTTAAATTTGCATTATTAGTTTTTCATTCCCTTATCATGAACATGTAACTCATTATCTCATATTTGAAAGTGTCTTTATGACCTTTTTACTTATATCTTATCCTCTCTCTCAAGTTATATAAGAACTAGCCATTTGTAAATTATCTTATTTCCTTAGTATGTTATCTCATTCTCTCACCTATTTGAAGATTATTCTTGTAGATCATGGGAAGTGTTTAAGGAAGTATCAAGGTTGAGTGAGTTATCCTATTAAATAGTGTCATTCTAGACCTATTTTATAGGCTTCCTAGTCTAAAAATTAACCATAAACTCATAATGAAAAACTTATGTGAGAAGATTCAAATTAAATAATAATGTGTTTAGTTAGTCTCTTGATCTCATGTGTGACATAAAATTGGTTGGTAGTCATCAATCAATTTGGTGTATGACCTCCTTTATGATAGTTTAATTTTAGGTTTCTCTCCATTTTCCCTCAAAAATATAGGTGTAATAGTGACCTACAAGTGGTACATCAAGGAAGATATCCCTATATAGAGATTCACCTCATTCTTAGGCTAACCACAACCTAGAGGTGTTTCAATTGTGCCACATGGATGAGGAGAGCTAAGACATCTCCTCAAAGGGTACAAATTTGAATGAGAATAGTTTTTGGCACACATAGTGGGACTCATTGTCCAAGGAGTTGAAATATTTTTTTTTTGTATTTCAACACATCAACCTTTGGAGGCATTTATCTAAGCATCAATGGTGACTTTGAAGTTACATTAGCTAGTCAAGTAGCCTAGGTTTTCATTTTGAAGATTGTTTATAATTTTTATTTGTGTTCTTGCTTCACAATGAAGATCCATGGATAATTTTGGTGTTGAGTTTTTTTTATAAAATTTGGTGAGGTTTATCACTCTTATGGAATTCCCCATCAGCCTTTGTATGATCCTTATCAACCTTATCATTATCCATACCATCTCTAATATGACCCTTATCAACCTTTTCACGAGTTGTATTAGTCTTATAACTAGCCTTCTCAATATCTTTCTCCTCTTAGTCAACCTAGTCACTTCTCTAATAAGTCCATTTCCACTTTAAATCAAACACTCTTGGGTTATGAGAAGTACATGATATAGTTTAATAAACTAATGGGACATGGTCAAGATGTTCCTATTAATTTCATTCATAATATGAGAGATGCATTAGAGCTAATTAAAATAGAGTGGGCACTTATTGAGAGAGTATATTGGCAAAGTATCTCTAGTGTATCCATTTCCCAAAGATTGTTATCAGTCCTACTTGACCCCTACTCATGGACCTAATCAATTTTACCAAAGTCATCCTTTTCCTAATCAACTAGATGAGAGAGTTGGGAAGACAAACCTTATTTTTAAATCAAAGCTTGATAGGTAGATTGAGTTAGCCAATAAGTAGATGTAATAGTACATATCACTAGAAAAGGAATTGGAATTTAAGCCCTCACTTCCATCTCTAATTACATCCCCACCTTAAGAAGTGAACTCTAGATATGAATTACCAAGTTGGGGACAAGGTGGAAAACCCAAGCCGAAGGAAATCCCAAGTTCTTTGGACACTTCATTCACTCCTTACATTGCATCACTACCTCAAGAGGAGAATCCTAATCTTAACATCCTAATATATAATAAGGTATTTAAATCATGGGGGAAAAAAGGAAAAAATCTTAGATAGAGAGTGTGAAGTTGAGAAATAGCTTGATCCTATGCAAGTCCATCCCACCCTTCCTCAAAAGACTCATTGTCTTACATATCAGCCTCTTATACTCATGCTCATTATTATTCCTATAAACTTCAAGAGAGACTTTTCCAAGATAACCTAGACAAGAAAATTGAGGAGTTAGAGTTGAGAATGAAATTGTTAAGCCAAGGTGTGATGGAAGGTTTATAGCCAAAACAAGATCCTATACATAAACACACCCATATAACCTTCCTCAAGAGAGTGCTCAAGATAAATTATATGTTAATTAAGTGATTTTCAAATTTAAGTAAGAAAACCAAGCTATTTTATCCCAAGGTCTACCTCTCCTTCCAAAAAAACTCCCAAAATAATCCCCTACAATGCATTCTCAATCTGATTTTGAGTTCTACGTTCCACCTCCAACAACTATTTCATCTTTTTCTCACCCCATCACCCTTTACCTTAATGGACCTATAGTATGGGAACCTAAATAGGATTAGTTTTTTGATAAAAATTTATAACTCTTTCTGGAATAAAATACATCTCCTTGGCAGCCTCATTAGACTACGTCACATGATTACAAGATGCCTAGTCTTGGCATCACCAAAAATGAGAAAGAAATTGAGGACCTTGTAATCATTGAGAACTAAAGTCATGATATGATAGTTGAGATGTAAATTTATAGCCCTCAAGAGGTCCTAAATTCTAAAGAAGAGGTGACTTATTATGTTGAAACTTTTGATTGGGTTGATATGGAAGAATGCTTTATTTTTTCCAAAGAAGAGGAAATCACCATTGGTTCTTCAATCACTATCCAAGATATCATGGATGGGAAAGAAAAATTTATTAATAAACATTTTTATGACTTGTTTGAAATCATTGTAGTAGGTTATACTCCTCTTCAAGGAGGCTATGATCTAGTCAAAAATGGAGAAGGTAACCTTGACACTCAAGTGGTAATGCAAAGAAGAAGCAAATTTTCAACTTTGTACTTTCAAGAAGAATATACATTCCATGATGATATGTTTACAATCATAAAAATGGGATATCACCTCTAAACTAGTTGGAAGAAACACATCAGTTTTTGAAGGATGAAATAAGCTCCTATTGGTCTCAATCTTATACGGAATAAGAAAACACTTCTCTTGAATCCATGCCTACCAAGAAGATACAAGTTTATCATTAGATGAATAGTGGGAAAAAGTATGAGGTATGTATAAAAAATTAATAGGAATACATTTACATTGGAGACATATTTGAAGATGATCTACTTGAGAGCAAATCAAGTGAAGTACCAAGGAATATGTCTAATCTATAAAGCATCCAATCCAAGGAGCAACATGCACGGTACCATGACTCATCTCATGATGAATAAGGTTCAAGAAAACATCCATTTGATATTTTTTAGTTGTGCATAGTTATTTGTTTTATATTTTACCTAAGTGATTTGAGCACATGTGTGTCTGGTTAGTGTGTTTGCTTTGCTTTATGTGTGTCCTTTATTTTATGTGGTTGAGGTAATTAATTATCTTGCCTTGATCAAATCCTTAATATCAAGTTTTAAGGCTCATTTTCTGTCTCAAAATTAAAATGACTCCCTAAACCCAATAGACTGATAAGGATACTAATCTTTAGTATAATAGGCATACTACCCTTATGAGTCACTAATTTATTGATCAAATTTGACCCTACATGTCAAATTAGGACCACTATAGGCAAAAAATTGATTTTATATGTTTTAAGGGTCTAATATCTTATCATTGGGTACATTATAAGTCTTTTTATGTCTTTTAATTCCATATTGGCCTTGGTCTTGGTCTAATTAGTAAATATGTCACTTTGAGTCATTTAGATGGCTTTTAGGGGTCATAAATGCAATTGACATGGTTTTTAAGGTGTAAAAGTGTCATAAATTACTTTAAAACATCCAAAAAGTCATATTAAATATCAATAATGTTAGTTTAACTAAAAATTATAGGTTATCTAACTAAAAATCAAGAAATCAATTAAAAAAGAAAGAGTTTGGCACTTGTACAACCCATGAGGGAGTGTGAAACATAAGAAAAGGATGTGAGATGAATATTTAGCTTCATTATAATCATTTTAATTCTTAAAATAATTTTTATGTGTCATTTTTGAGCTAAAACCATTCTACTCCTTCTTCACCCTTCTAGACACATATAATTAGTCAATAGGTTTTTGCTTGGTATGGATAGTTCGATAAGTTTAAGACCAAACACTTTTGAGAGGTTAAATTAAAATCAGATAGATTAATTTTTATAAAAATATTTTGAATATTGGCTAAATATGATTTATGAATCATCCCTAACAAATCGACTATGTTTTTTTGCTTGCCAATGTATGTACCCTATAGGTTTTGCTCTTGTTTGGATGATTTCATATAATCCAGATATTGGGATTGACTCAAAATGACATATATATATTCACATTATTTTATATATTATTTTTTTAGTTTTTAAATTTTTTTAGATGATCCAAGTAGCATAAGTTACAAGTGAAGACAATTTTCTTTGTAACAGGCAAGTTTACACCATTTCCAATGTTTCCATGTCTTGGTAATGGTTTAAAAATGTGGTGATAGGTTTATATTAATTTTTATAATATAATATTGGTCCCTTATCCATTCAAAATAAACCCAAATAAATCTTCATATAATTGTAGTGACAAAGCACCATGCAATCAGTTGGTTCCATGACTGTCATGTACATTCAACTTAGTGAGCTAGGTTAAGACCTTCAGCACATACATATGGTTCATGAATATTTTATTTAAAGGTTTAATAATTTCTCATAGTATTAATAATAAAATAAATATTTTCACTTGTTATAGGAGAGATTGTGACAGTCAACATAGTTACTCATATTTTCCTGCCATTAACATACATGTACAGGTGCTCTCATGAAGAATAATCATGTTGGAATAGATTTTAATAGTTTTGTAAATAAATTAGAGTGAAAAAAGTGTATTCTAACCCTTTTTAATGGTCTTTAATTTATCATAATAATATACGTATCACATACTACCAAATTTATGTCCACTACGTGCATGTGAAAATACCCACCTATAGGTGGCATCACAGAGTTATGAAGGCCAATGTATGGGAAAGTTTGAACATGAAAAAAACATTATTTGGTGTTATATTATATGTTTTGATCATAAAATACCTCCTTGAAATTCAAAATGGGTATATTAAGGTACAAACTACCTTTAAAGAGGAAATTACTATATTCAGGGACTTTCCCCCTAAAACAAGAAAACATAGCTCCTAACCCTTTTGGAGATGTGTTATGACAATTATATGATAATTTTTTATCACCAATAGTGAATTAATCATATAGATATATCATATGGGTTAAGATTTTAAAATTAAGGAGGTGTTTTGACAATTCAATTTTCATGTTAGAGGAGCCCAAAAGTGCACTTTTATGTACTAAATTCTGATATTGCCATCTATAAGAATTAAGCTCCAAATAACCCCTTCACCTAATCTTAGAATACCAAGGCTTATTACCATGTTTGGAATAAATTATTAGGTGAAATTAATTCAAATTGTAATAGATGAAATTATAAGTATTTCGTTAATGATGTTTTAAATTCTAGTGATCACCTACAGGTATCCCATCATGCAAATGCATACCTACAGCTGATTGTAGGAGCACACAGTGCAAGATGGAAACTTAAACATGGAATCAATAAGGTTGGTATATGGTTTAATGTTTATAAATAGTTTAAATAAGTGTTTATGACCTAAATTAATATTTAAATAGGTTATAATACTATGCTTAAATACTCATGAACACCTATAGGTTCCCCTTCACAAGAAAATGTTCACATATAGCTGAGTAAGTAGACAATGAACTAAAAAATGACTTCTAGGTGTTAGTATAGATAAGATCAAGGTGAAAAAATAGGAAAAAACCAATTTATGATGATCCTTATGGAATATAAATAGGTTTTAGACATTATATCAAGCTTAAAATAGGTAATAACACCTACACGTGCAACACATTAAAGGAAAAAACAATCAGGGTTATACTTAGTCTTGTCAAAGGAGGGTGTATGGTAAGGAGTATACAAATAGTTAAGGTTATGGGAATACATAGGACACATTAATTATTATATTCATGATATCAAGATTCTCTTGACATGGAAAATATAACAAATAAGGGGATCTAAATAATGCAATACACATCATATACTCCAAACACTGAACACAATCCTTTCTCTAAGAAGTATGTCCTATAATTTGATGCTTTTGGAGGGTAAAATGACCTGAATAGGGGATAATTTTTTGTGCATATGGTATATAATTATTTATTAATCCCATACAATAGTCTCTTGGTTTGAGGGAATAAGGGAATTACCCTCTCTTTTATCTTAGATAGAGGGTACTTCCCTAGAGTCAAAATTGGTAGGTTTTAGAAAATGAGGACAAAAGAGTAAACCAAAAGATAAAATAAATATATATGAAGGTTTTTAAAGTTAAATTACATGTGTTAAAACATGGAATACATCTCATATATTAAGTAACACAAGGAGGATGGCCTAGACCCTCAAACTTGTAGGTAGGCCTACTAGGCATGGTTAGGCCTAGAATTCAAATGAGATGTCACCTTCAATTAAAGATATTAGTGAATATATAATCAATTTGGGAATTTTTATGGAATTATAATATATTTTTATGACCTATTTAGATGCAAAGGAGCCATGAAAAGGTCAATTTTAGACTTTAGGACAACTCAGGCTTGTGCAAAGTGGAGAAAAGGCTCGATATACCAACTTTAAGTGATCACATCTCCTCTATGGATTTTCATAGAGGCCAAGGGAGTTTATAGAAGTTATAAAGGGTCTTGAGATTTTATATAGTGAAATTGGTTTTTATTTATAATGTTAGGTCTTTATAAACAAAGTTTAAGAGAAAAAATTACTTAAAACCCTCCTAAGTCCTTAGTCTAGACCTAATGTGGAAAATAAAAGATATAATGGACCCAAATGGCATATTTGGCCTATAATTATGATTGGATGTCATATAAGACTCATTTAGGCTCCCCATGATTAGGATTAGTTGTACATAATCTATATGGATAGGGTAAAAAACTACTTCCTTTGACTATTTTGTGCATTATGTAGGTTTTAGAGACTTTAAAGAGATGAAAAAAACTTTAGGAGAAGGATTAGGACTTTTAATAACTCCTAATTTATATTTAATACTCTATAAAAATCATAATTATTCAAACAATATCTCTCATCTCAACTAGTCAAACCTGGCATAGTGAACATGGTAGTGAGAAGGGTGAAAATTTTCAAGTGGGTTTCTTTTAAGGTGTTCCTAATGACTATAAGGCCATATATGGTCTTGAAACATGTCATTAATTTCATTTTATGGATTTACATGGAAAAATAAATCCAAATTTGAGGCAAAGAGTGTAAGGTGTGTGAAAGAAGAGTTCTATTTGAGTGCAGGTAGTGATGGCTCACTTTGAGAGGAATCTAGGTGATCAGGACTACAACCAATTCATGAAGAGGAATGAATAAAATACTTCCCTCTAATTCCAATAATTATACATACCCGTAATCAGTTTGAGATGTTCAAATAGGGCTAAATCATGAAGGCTATTTTCTAAGCCAACAAAAGGAATTTCATACCACATTTCAAGAGGTTTATGTCTTAGATTGACATTTTTGATTCCTAACTTTGTATGAAAGTTTAAAATTACATTCTCATGCACATTTAACTCATTTTATCAACTTTAAAATTATCCTTATGACCTTTGGACTTATATTTTCTCCTCTCTCTCTCTTAAGTTCTTTAAGAACTAGTCATTTTGGCCTTTATAAATTATACTCCAGTTGAGTATAGTGAATCCTTGATCATTTTCATACCATTGGATCATTAAATACTAATATTATTACCTCTTATATGATTATTCATAGTGTGTTTTACTTTGATAATTGATCTTGATTAGTGATGACTCTTGTTTCCTTAGGATGTTGTGTCATTCTCTCACCTATTTGTAGCTTCTTCTTGTAGGTCATGTGACGAATTCAATAAAGTGTCAAGGTTGAGTGAGTTATACTATTCAATAATGTCATTATAGACTTATTTTTTAGTTCTCCTAGCCTAAACATTCACCATAACCTCATAACAAAACAATAATGTGAGAAGATTCAAATTAAAGAAGTGTATATTTAGTTAGTCTCTTGGTCTCATGTGTGACATGAAGCTAGTTGGTAGTCATCAATCAATTTGGTGTATCACCTCCTTTAGGATAGTTTAATTTTAGTTTTCTCTCCCTTTTCCCTCACAAGCATCTGTGTAATAGTGATGTACAAGTGGTACATCATGGGAGTTATCCCTATCTAGAGATTCACCTCATTTTTAGACTACCCACAGCTTAGAGGTGTTTTAATTGTGCCACTTGGATGATGAGAGCTCAGACATCTCATCAGAGGGTGCAAATTTGAGTGACAAAATTAACTCAATATCTTTTCTAACATGAGAGATGGGTATATAATAAAGAATACTAGGTGTAACAAAAATATATTCCTCTTCACTATATGCATAATAATAATCATCATTCCAATTTTCATCACAATCATAATCTTGGTCACTTAAAGAATCAACATTCGAAGTAGGCACACTCTTATTTTCATTAGGGGATGTTTTCACTTTAAGAATCAACATTTAAAGTAGGCACACTTTTTTATTCATGAGGGGTTGTAAGAGATGAATATAAATTCTCACTATCATGTAAAGTGTCATAACATATATGAAAAATTCAAGATTTGGATTTATTATCTATAATTGGAGTTAAAGAGGGAGGAATTAGAATTCTAGGACATATCAACTCTTGAGATAGGAATAAAATATTTAATTACATTGTTGTCATTTGAAATTTCAATGTGCTTTTGTACTAAAAAGGTGAAGAAATGAGAAAGAGAAACATCTTATACATTGTTTAAAATATTATCAAATGAAGGAATAATGCTATGTACACTTTAATTTTTGAATTCACATGAGAAGAGTATAGAATATACATTGTCATGTTCTACTTTATAAATAATTGTTATCTAGTCAAACTTGCACACTTTTGAAGGTTATTCAAACCTTGATAGTTTAGAGTAACATGGAGATAATCCTAGGCTATGGGTGGACTGATAAATGGATTGAATCTCTAGATTATAAGGGCTAGTTCCATTTAATGTAATATGTAGAATCTCTACACTCTACTACTATTTTTAAAGGGAAAAGAGAGGAAGATAACAAGAAAGGAAATCTATCTAGGGAGGTGATACACCAAAATGTCTCCTTTAACTATCTAATATGCACTAATAAGCTAAACTACTACATAAACCTGATTACTCTACTAAAATGAAAAAAATCCAAACATAAATATTTCACATAAATATTAGATTGATGCATGATATAAAGTAATTGATCAATAAGTCTCTCAAAGACACTAATGAAGGATTTCACTTGCCATACATACAAGACTATTCAATCACACTATGTAACCTATAAGGATGATTAACCACCTATAAATAAGTAAAATATGAGAGGATAAATATAAATAAGCATCCACTATCACTAAAATTCATCAAAAAATAGTAATCATACACTTGTCACAAGCATTGAGGAGGCCAAAATTCAATCTTATTCATTTCAAAGAGCTGAGTACAAGTGTTTTTCCACAACTCAAGTTAATGATCTCTAAAAATTCTAAAAATAGGCATATTTAAATAGAGAGAGAGAGAGAGAGAGAGAGAGAGAGAGAGAGAGAGAGGAGAGAGAGAGAGAGAGAGAGAGAGAGAGAGAGAGAGAGAGAGAGGAGAGAGAGAGAGAGAGAGAGAGAGAGAGAGAGAGAGAGAGAGAGAGAGAGAGAGAGAGAGAGAGAGAGAGAGAGAGAGAGAATCCTAAAATCTAAGGATGAGTCATCCACCTAGTCCTCCTTCAACTCCTACATAGTACTTCTTAGATTCTCTCTTTATTTTCTTAGAAAATGGCATAGAGTTAGAGGTATATTTATTTGGAATTATTGAATAAGTATTGGGAGTTTATTATTAGAAACCATACATGTGCATATATTCTTGATTATGTGCATGCATATATTTGATGAAGAAGTATCCTACTTGAAAATAGGTATTCAAGTCTTGATCAGGTCTTCAACCAACTCCTATACTCCTACACATTGTTGATCCACATTGATAGGGCTATTTAAATGATCTTAATGTTTGTTTAAATTTGTCTACTTGACTTAGCATAGGAAAGAGGAAAGTGTTAGCTATTCAGATAACACCCAATAGAGATCAAATTGCTCAAGTTTGACTCATACCTGGACTAACATGAGAATGATCTAAGGTTGTGGGATGCCTATATCTAGATCAAACCTCTAGATTTTGATGAGGCTAGCTCCTTTGATTATATCATTGTTCACTACTTACTAAACTAATGATTGTTGGGGTGGAAAGGGAAAGGAAGAAACTAAAAATGAAACCTACTTTACCTTTGGTGATGCACCTAAATAATTTTTTATCCTCTAAAATATTTGAAACCAAGGCACACATATGGATCAAAAGGAAACTCTATAGATCAATCCTAAACATTAGTGTTTCAAAGGAAGGATTGAAAGAATATTTTAATATTGAAGGTATGTGCATGAAGGTCTCTAAAGACACTACAGACAAACAATCTTCAATGCACTTTCTATTCTTAGCTCTTTAATTGACCTATTGAGGATGAAATTATAGTAGTAGGTGAGGAAAAAACCTAAAAAATATGACAACTAACACAATTATATGTAAATTTAAAATCAACAATACACACTACCACCATAAATTGATCTCCAAACAAAAATATTGATTGATTTTATAGTGTAAGTTATAATTTTTCTATCTCCCCATATACCAGCTTCAAGGATTATGAATAATGGCTTTAGGTATGTGCATGAAGGTCTCTAAAGACATTGCATATAAAAAATATTTAATGCAATTTCTATTCTTTGATCTTTAATTGACCTATTGAGGTTGAAGTTATAGTAGTAGGTGAGGAAATGACCTACAAACGATGACAAATAACACACTTATATGTAAATTTAAAGTCAATAATACACACTACCACCATAAACTGATCTCCAAACAAAACTCTTTATTGATTTTATCATGCAAGTTATAATTTTTCTATCTCCCCATATACCAGCTTCAATGACTATGAAAAATGGATTCAAAGGCCAACATATATAGCCAAAAAAGGAAAGAGTCTTAGCCAATGTGGTGTAGAAGAGACAAGGATTAGTCTTAATTTTATTAACTCAAGACTAAAATACTTTTATAATATTAAATCAAGTCTTCAAATATCCTCAAAGTCTTTAAACTCATGCATGATCTTCAATTTTGGTGTAGAAAGGAAGGTTGTGAGCTCTTATTTAGTTGGCAAACCCTTACATGAAAAACTACTTCCATCCTTGATTTATAACTCAATATTGAAGCTAAATTTGAAGTGTTTGAATAGCTTTTATTGAATGAAAACAAAGGAATATGCATGACAGTAGTTACATAGTCAAATGAGAATGATTTAGTGCTTGATGACTAGTTAACTCTACTTTAGCCTTCCCCTACATGAAATGACTGAAAGTTCATGAAAATATCCATGTGAAGAGAAAATAAACATCATGGGAAATCCATTTAAACTCAAAGATAGACACTTAAATACAAATCATCTACTTTCCTTTACTATAAAAATAAAGTCTTCATATGCATGAACCTAAAAAATCTATGACTGCCTAATTTAAGTGGATGTAAGTACATGTATGTCAAGGAAATGACCATGTTGATTGTTAAGATGTTTCTCCAAGATTATACATCTACCCCTACCTCAAAATCTAAGCATATGTATTCTTGATAGATGGTATTTGGTCAAGCTTAATGGTGACACGTAAACTTGCAAAGCTTGTTTCTTATTCAATCCAAGTTGATTTTATATTCCATTAGCATTTAGATTTTAATTTAGACCACTAATCTTGATCCTGGCCTTCTCAAATTATGCCAAATATTAGCTCATAATTCATTTTGTAGGATCCTATTGTTAGCTCTTTGCTTGACCTGATGCACATCATAAATCTCTCTCTATATAAATGAATGAGAGTAACAAATCTTCTACCAGTCTAAAGAAGTTGAGACACTTGGTAGATTCTCATTTGTTTTTGAGATTTGCTGACTTATTAATTCAATGCTCACCATTGATCTACCTTTATACAATTAAATGTGTGCCATTGATCTATTTGGGACCACTAACATTGTCAATTTTCATACACAATTAGATTTTTATTTAGGTACCTCAGATCTTGACACTTGTCACTTACACATTCATGCTGACCCTTTGACTTGATGCTAACCATTGATCTTGGCTGAATGATCAAATGTGTTCCATTAGATATTTAGGATACATCAACATCTTTTATATTACCACACATCATTATATTTGATACTAGCTCCAAATATTTGGACATTTGTCATCTACAAATTTTCCCTTGAATTATTTTAATTTAAATGATTATTTCATGAAGCTTAAAATTGATGGCTACATGCACATTTCACTCTACAAGTCTAGCTTTAAAGGTTAATATCTTGAGATAGCAAGCTCATCAAGATACCGAATTTGTAGAGGATGATCTTAGGATAAAGTACATTATGATCATGCAATTAATTATCTCTATTATAATCATTAAGTGTAATTATTAAATACATGATCATCTTGATTTGCTCATTCCTACATGATGTGCATATTACGGTCTAGATTTTCAAGGCCTGTGTGAGTCATTTTTCCTTAAACAAAGACACTATGATGCATAAAAAATTAATCTAAGGTAATGGTCATCAAAGCTTATAATTATAGGGGTTAACATTATGTCTCCTTGATGGAATGCCTTTGATGAATATCTTTTTTCAAGAGTTTTCCTTAATTGATGATAGTTTAACCACATGGTATGCATGACATCATCTCTTATCTCCTCTAATTCTCTCAATTCATTCATCCTAATCTCTCTTGCATCACTTTCTAGAAGCTCTACCTGGTGTGCAAGCTTCAAAGATGGAAACTCTAATGAGATAGGTAGCCTTGATTATTTTATATAAACTAAGAGATAAGGTGAATGACCAATGTCATTCTTGGGGGGTGATTATATCAACCCATAAATCAATCTTCAACTTTGTATACCAAGATCTTTAATTATCTTCCTGTGTTATTTTGATGATCTGAATCAGGTTCTTGTTAGTGGACTCAGCTAGTCCATTACCCTGTGGATAGTAATTTGGTGAAGATGTCAGATAAACATACCTTTTTACTATTTAATGCTAAAAAATTATTTGATATTATAGTGCAAGGTACTAAAAAATGGGTGACTAGACTTTCATAGAACTCAAACACAGAATTCTCATTTGCCTCTTTCAAAGGCACTGATTCCACCCACCTGGTGAAATAATATATAGAAGTCAATACCCACCTATGACCAGTAATAGATGGAGGATGTATCATTCTAATGAAGTCCAAATCCCATTGCATGAAAGGTTGTTCAACCTAAATAGACCTCAGTGGCATAGTAGTTAATCTCTATTTTCTTAAAAAAATTGCACACATTATACACTTCCTAACCCATTTATGTGTATCCTTAAATAAATTAGTCCAAAGTAACTAGATATAATGATTTTTTAAGTTGTATCCTTGGCTACAAAATGGCCTCTAGAAGGACTATCATGAAATTGCTCAAGAAGCTTGTCAATTTGATTAGTTTTAACACACCTTAAAAGCATACCTCTAATGTACTTTTTGAAAATAACTCCATCAATCAAGATGTAAGGTACTAATTTAATCTTGAAGTGTCTTCTCATTGATTAATTTAATCCCATTAGACATTCTCCTATTTGAAAGAATCTAGTAATGTCTTGTGTCCAACTGGATGGAGAAGTAGTTTTAGTTTCTTTTTGGGTATCTTGAAGTGTCAAAACCATCTCTTTTTATTATTTCACAAATTTTTTAAAATGTTGAAAAAATCCTTTGCCTTTGAGTACCTTTTTTACCTTACCTTCAATATCATACTTAGTGACCCATCCATCTCTCTTTTCACTTAAGTCTCTATTAAGGATGAAATCCTTCATACTAGGATGAGCTACCATTAGTATAATCTTGTTATTTGAAACCAAATGACTAATTTTTTTTCAAACCTCTTATAATATAAATTAAATGATTGTAAAAAAAAGAATACCTCTCCTCATAGTCTTCCAAAGCTTGACTGAAAAAGTAATGGGTTGATCCAAACCTTCACTATTATGTTGCATAAGCATGGATAAAATTGAAATAAATGTAGAAAAAACATACATAAATAAATCCTTACTAAAATATGTATTAAAAAAATTAGGATCTTGGTTTATTTCTTATTTTATAGATTCAAAAATTCTCTTACCCTCTTTACTCCAAGTGAATTCTTGATGTTTCTTTAGCATTTGAGTTAGTGACCTTATCAATTATATGAATTCAAAAATAAATCTTCTATTGAAATTGATCTTACCTGAGGAGCTTTGCAATCCTTTTTTATGTTTTGGAAACGATAGGGAAAAGATTTCTTTTATTCTCTTTGGATCAATATAAATACCATCTTTGGACACTATATGCCCAAGAAGTCTCCCCTCATGCACTGAAAAGATGCACTTTTTTGGATTCAATGAAACTCCAAATTGTATACATCTATCAAAAACAACTCTTAATTGTTTTAGATTATCATTAGGATCATTTTAAAATACAATAATTTCATCAAGATAAATTAATACCATTTCACTCAAAATACAATGAAAGGCAACATCCATTACCCTTTAGAAAGTGGCTCTAGCATTAGAGAGCCCAAAAGGCATCTTTTTGTAGGCATAAGTACCCCATTTGGTTCTAAAATTTGTTTATACTAATTTTAATCTTTTATCAATATCTGGTTGTAACCTGAGTACCCATCCATTAAGGAGAATCTTTGTGAACCTGATATTCTTTACAAGATTTAATCCATGGAAGGAAGAGGATAGTGGTCTTTTAATGACACTTTGTTTAAATATTTGAAATCCACACATAGTATTATCTCTACATTCTTATTTCTCATTGGTACAAGGTTTTCTACCTAGGTTGAGTGCTTGATAGTAAATATCATACTTGACTCAATCAGCTTTGTAATCTCATTTCTCATGAGGATTTCGACCTTGGGATTACCTGGTCTTTGTTTTTATCTTATTGAATTTGCATTCTATTCAAGCTCAATAGTATGTTATGCTAACCTAGGATAAAAAAACCTTAAAATCATGGTATTCCCAAACAAAAATATCTATGAAATCCTTACATAATGAAATGAAAAACTCTCTCTTAGTATCAGTGTTCACTTTACCCCACTTGAGTTTCTTATTTTCAGCTATGTAAACTTGTTCATAATGTTCTTCCGTAGAAGAGATGTTTACCTTTCCCTTTCTAAGATAATAATCTTCATTAAAAATGATTTCCAAAGTTACTAAACCTTTAGGTATCTTGTTTGATCTCAATTACATAATATGATCTTCATATTGGCATTGCAATTTATTTTCATTCTTTGAGGAAAATTCTACCTCATTCTGTAGGAATCAGGTTATCTTCTTGTCACTATCAAAAACTTTCCAACTTACCTCACTGATTGAAATTGAATTCCTTCATACAAACTTGATCTAGGTCTAATATTTATTATCTTTGAACTGGTCCATTATATCATATTGTGCTCCTATGGTAATAAGTCTATCTGTATGTTGGTTGTCTCTTCTAGGAATGAAACAAATATCAAATTCCAATAAATATTCCATGAGATCTAAAAATCTATGTTTTTAGGCCTTAAAAATAGGGTTATTTTTTCACTTAAACCTCTAAATTGATGTACTACCAACTCACTTCCACCTTTCACCTGTAAGAGCTTAATATTCCTCTTTCTAGCCCATTGAAGGCCATTAATAAGAGCTTCATACTCTATGGTATTTAAAGTACAACTAAGCTAAAATATAACAATAGAATAATAAATTTTATTTTGTGGTAAAACTAATATTAAACCAGCCCCACTTTCATTATTTGATCTAGATCCATCAAAGTACAAATTCCATACTCCTTGATCCTACATTGAGCTAGTGAGACTAGGCAATAAATAACCTTCTTTGTGAATTCAATAGATTCTCAAACTAACATCTTCAATAATTTTTTAGGGATCATATCCATGGTTTTCAGTAGCCCACTCATCTAAGAGTATACTTTATATGCCTTCAAGTGACTTAGAAGGATCTTTATTACTAATATTCTCATCTTCTAAAATATTGCAATTCACATTTGACATATTTGGCATATATGGTTCAAGGTGTAATTTGGAAATAGGCTCAGATATTATAGTTACTTTGGTTCCATACCTAGTTATAAAAACCATGTATGATCAATCTGAATAAACGTAACCTCTTATCTTAGGAGTGAAATATTTGGACAATCATAGTGAAAAATATGGAGGTAAATCAACAAAAACTACATCCTATGTAATGGTAAAATTTAGACTAGTAGGTATGACTTTTTGATCTCTCAACACGTCAATAGTCTTTGTAGGAGACCCATATAATTTCAAGACACCTTTTTCATGAGGTTCATACTGTAGTCCTAGTTTATTATCTATTGACTTGGGAATGAAAGAGGTACTAGCCCCACTATTCATCATATAATTGTGAACCAAACAATCTCCTATGACAACAAAAAGATAAAATGAAGGAGGTTGTCACATTAAGAGCTTGAGGATTAGCAACTAGATTTGAATTGGTTAGAATGTAACTTAATCTTTCTTTTTTAGGTTGTTTATCAAATATATTTATCTTTGAAAGCTCCTCTTGTAGATACTCATTTTATCCTAGGATTAGTAATGTATCCCACATTGAAATTGATACTAATATTTTCTTTATATGATCTAAAATACTAATTGGAGAAGTGGTTGTCTTTGGATACAATTTAGGAGTAAAAGGGGCTCCTAAATGTTGTGCAAACTGAGGAATGTAAGGCCCTTTGACATTCTACCCCTCTGGATGTTGAACTTGCTCATTTGATGCCTTTTGAGGTAGCTCATGAGTGGTGGTCTTTTGTGGTGGTTGAGAAGGAAGAGGGGCTTCCTTATCAGGACTTGAACCTTCACCAATTTTCCTTTCCTTTGATTTAGTATGGGTTTCAATTGAAATATCAACATTAGACAAATTTTGACTTTCATTTGTAGCCATATGCTCAAAATAATTCTCACCTTCCTAGAAGTTAACAAAAGTGGTTTTAGTAGGTGCCTTACCCCTACCTTCTCCTTGTTGATTTAACACTTCTTGAGTGAATGAAGGAATGCCTCCATGTGGTAGAGAGTCTTCTTTATTATAATAAGGTGGATATTTTTCATGTGAAGGAATAGTTGAACTTTGTTACATATAAGACTAATGTGATCTCTCACTAGTTGTAGCCATTACCATGTTATTTTATTGATCCCATTGATTATTCCATTGTCCTTCTTGAGCATAATTACTCTAATTTGTCACTATAGATCTATAATTTCTTGGAGAATTGAGATTGTATTTCCTTGACTAAGAATTTTACCATTATCTTTACTAATTAGACTAATAGGATAGCCTATTATACTAATAATTCTAATTAGTATTCTGATATGGCATATATGGTGGAGCTTGTTGCCTTTCCATTACAACCAGATTATTGCTATGAGTCTTGAGAAGACTGTCTATCTTCCATAATATATCAATTTAATTATGTTATGTTTGATAAAAAAAATTTGAATATAGAATTAGAGCAATAGTTGGAGTAGGAGGATGAATCTATGGACAGTGAGGCATTGGTGGCCTTGGAGACAACTTGTCTTCTTGTATATTGAAATTTCATCCTTAGAGACTATTTTAGATAATTTGGACTTATATATAGTCCAACTAAAATTCAAATATCAAGAATACACCGAAATTATTAAAAAATTTATAATTTAAAACTCTCTCCAATATAATAAATGGGGAATAGATCCAAATTATTACCATACTCTCTGTATGTAACTACATAGAACCCAAAAACTATTCATTTTAAAATATTATCTCCCATATAATTTGAGGATTTAAGTCTAAATTATCTAAAATAGTCCTTTGATTGTTAGTTCAAAATATTCAGGTAAAGTGTTCCCTCCCATGTATTGAATCATCATAGCCACATCTAAATCAAGAACCTTCAGATAACACATAAAATCATAGTTGGATGTTGGCTTGATCACTGCAAGAATTATATCCCAAGTTTTTTGGAACCTATAATTAAAATCCACCATGAATTCATGATTGAATCTCTTGATTATTATAAGCTACTCCACTAGTGAAAGATAATCACTTTTTTCCTCAAAAGTGCTTACATAGGACCTCTCTAAATTCATCCCAATTATTGATTGATACAAAATCCAATCCCCTATACCATTGAAGTGCTTTCCCTTTGAAATAAGTTACTAACAACCTCATTTCTACATTTTCATGAGTCACATGATGCACTAAACAAGGTTATAAAAAACTACAATATGTTCTATAGGGGTAACTAGATTTTCCCTTGTAAAATAAGGAAGACCATTTAGAGCAGAGGCTAGAATATCATCACATTTAGTAAGATTTAGATGAATACCACTATTTAATGTCATAAAGGCTTGTCTTCTAGAAATAACCATCTAAGGTATGATATTTATAAAAATGTTTGGCTAAACAATATTGGCTTGAATAATATGATTTTATGAAACAATAGGGGGAACAAGAGGTGTAGGATTAGGAGTTAACTAAGATGATTTCTTCTTATTTTCTAATTGAAAAGATAGCTCAAAGAAATATCTCTTTCCATTTTTTAGAGGATCTTATGAAAAATCTTGGTGGCATAAAAAGTATGTAAATTTGAAAATGAAACTCTAGACTTTGTTACTATACTCAAACATGTAGATATATGATTTAAATTTTGTGAATAAATTATCCCACCAAGCATGCCAAAACTATTAACTATATAGATAGCACACAATAGAGATAATATTACTCAAGTTTGACTCATACCTAGACTAACATGGGAATGATCTAATGTCATGGGATGTCTATATCTAGATTAGACCTCTAGATTTTGATGAGGCTAGATCTTCTAATTATATCATTGTTCACTACTTACTAAAAATTTTAATGGTTGGGGTGGAAAGGGAAAGGAAAAAATTTAAAATGAAACCTAATTTACCTTTGGTGATGCAATTGAGTAGTTATTTATCCTCTAAAATCTTTGAAACTAAGGCTCATATATGGATTAAAAGGAAACTCTACAGACTAATCGTAAACATTAGTGTTTCAAAGTAAATATTGAAAGAATATTTGTAGATTGAAGATATGTACATGAGGGTCTCTAAAGATATTTCATAAAAATAATCTTCAATGTAATTTCTATTCTTAGCTCTTCAATTGACCTATTGAGGATGAAATTATAGTAGTAGGTGAGGAAAGGTCCTAAAAAAGATTATAACTATCACACTTAAATGCAAATGCACATTAAAAAATACACACTAACACCATAAACTGATCTAGAAACAAAATTATTTATTGATTTTATGGTACAAATTATAATTTTTCTATCTCCCCATATACTAGCTTCATAGATTATGAAAAATGGCTTTAAAATCTAACATATATAGCTAAAAAAGTAAAGAATCTTAGCCAATGTGGCATAGAGGAGACAAAGATTAGTCTTTAGTTTGTTAAATCAAGACTAAAATACTTTTACAATATTAAATCAAGTCTTCAAATATCCTTAAAGTCTTCAGACTCATGCATGATCTTCAATTTTGGCATAGAAAGGAAGGCTATGAGCCCTTATTGAGTTGGAAAACCCTTGCATGAAAAACTATACCCATCCTCAATTGTTATCTCAATCTTGAATTTGAGTTTGAAGTGTTTGAATACCTTTTATTACATGAAAACAAAGGAATATGCATGAGAGTAGTTACACAATCAAATGAGAATGATTTGGCACTCGATGACTGGTTATCTCCACTTTAGCCTTCCCATACATGAAATGAATAAAAGTACATGAAAATCTCCATGTGAAGTGAAAATTAATATCATGGGAACTCCATTTAAACTCCAAGATAAACACTTCAATGCTAATACTCTACTTGATTTTACTATAAGAACAAAGTATTCATATGCATGAACCTGATAGAGCTATGATTATCTACTTTAATCAGCTATAAGTACTCTATATCAAGGAAATGATCATGTCAACTATTAAGACATTTATCCAAAATCACACATCTACCCCTACCTCAAAATATAAGCATAGGTCTTCCTAATAGATAATATTTGGTTGAGATTTAATGGTGATGGGTAAAACTGCATAGCTTGCTTCCTATTTGACCCAAGTTGAATTTATTTTCCATTACTTTAAACTTTTAATTTAGACCACTGATCTTGATCTTGGCCTTCTTAGATTATGCCAACTATCAGCTCCTAATTCATTCCATAGGAACTTACTATCAATTCCTTAACTCCTTAACTTCATGCATACCATAGATCTCCCTCTGTATGAATGAACATGAGCCATAGATCTTCTACTAGTCTAACATGGTTGAGCCACTTGGTAGATTCTCATTTATTTTTGAGATTCACTAACTTTTTGACTCAATGTTCACCATTGATATGCCTTTATATGATTAAATGTACACCATTGATCTATTTGGGCCCACTAACCTAGTCAGTTATTGTGTACCATTAGATCTATATTTAGGTACTTGAGATTTTGACACTTGTCACTTGCATGTTCATGTTGACATTTTGACTTGATGCTCACTATTGATCTTGGGTGCCTAATAAAATACATTCCATTAGATCTTTGGGACCCACTAACATCTATCAAATCACTACTCACCATTAGATTTTATCTTAACTCTTGAGATTTGGATACTTTTCATCTACACATTCATCCCTAGATTATTTGAATTTGAATGGCTATTTCACAAATCTTAAACTTGAACGCTACATGCATGTTTCAATCTATTCATATTCGACCTAAGCTAATTTTATTTTCCATTAGTTTCAAATCCTAATTTAGACCACTAATATTGATCCTGGCCTTCTTAGATTATGCTAACTATCAGCTCCTCATTCATTCCATAGGATCCTACTATTAATTCTTTGACTCCTTGACCTCATGAATACTATAGATTTCCCTCTATATGAATTAACATGAGACATAAATATTCTACTAGTCTAATATGGTTTAGACACTTGGTAGCTTCTAATTTATTTTTGAGATTCATTGAGTTGTTGACTCAATGCTCACCATTGATCTACCTTTATATGATTAAATGTGTGCCATTGATATAATTGGGCCCACTGACCTTATTAGTCACCATGTACAATTAGATCTAAATTTAAGTACCTAAGATCTTGACACTTGGCACTTACATGTTCATGTTGACATTTTGACTTGATTCTCACAATTGATCTTGGTTGCATGATCAAATACATTCCATTAGATCTTTAGGACCCACTGAAATCTATTAGATCACTACTCACCATTATATTTTATCTTAGCTCTTGAGATTTGGACACTTGTCATCTATACATTCATCTTTAGATTATTTGAATTTGAATGGATATTTCATGAAGCTTAAAATTGATATTTACATGCATGTTTCACTCTACAAGTCAAAATTTAAAGGTTTATATCTTGAGACAACAATCTCATCAAGATGCTAAATTTATAGAGGATGATCTAAGGACAAAGTAAATCATGCTCATGAAATTCCTTAACTCTAGTAGACTTCTTGAGTGTAATTATTAAATGAATGATCAACTTGTTTTTCTTGTTCTTACATGGTGTGCATATGATGGTCTAGCTTCTCAAGTCTTGTGTTAGTCATTTTTACTTAAAAAAGGACACTATGAGGCATAAAAAATCAAGCTAAGGCAATGGTCTTCAAAACTTTGAATGATAGGGGTTAACATTTAGCTTATGAGGCTAAAATGTTAACAAAAAGGTCTCCTAGGATAATTGAATACTCATTCAACCACTTAAATCCTTATTGAAAATAAATCTTTAATAATTACTACTTTCCAAGTGGCATATAATGTAGGGTCCACCTTGAAAATAATATTGAATAGATTCTATGTATTAAATTGGTTATTTGATCACTTGAACTCTTCTTAAAACATGGCATAAAAAGGTAAAAAATTGGTTTTGACTTGAATAAATCACTCTACCTCCATGAATGTATTTTAAACATCATATCAAATATTCAAAAAGTCACTTGAATCCATCAAACACTCTAAAATATCTAGTTTTTCACCTTTATCTTGCATTTTCTCAATTCCTTGTAGCCCTCAAAATAGGTAAATCTCCTTATGTGGAATAATGTACAAAGTATATTAGATAAATAAAGAAATTTTTTATGATATAGTATCCATTTAAAACTCCATGCCAAGATTTAGGAATCAACTGCGAGTGGAAGTACAATTTTTATGTAATTCTCTCCCCTTAATTAGGTATCCTTGCCTAGAATAAGTTTTTGATCAAATGGTTTCCCACATGTGTTAAAATTATAGTAATTTTTTGATTCACTTTCCAAATTAAGATATCATTCTCCATGCTAATTTTAACCTCCTAAGACCCTATGCAGATGGGTGAACCATGAAATGGCAAAAAACCCTAGTTTAGGTGTTTGTATAGGCTTGAGAGCCATTTGAAGTGTTTTTCATTAAAATTTCAATTGTTTTTTCTTGAAATAGAATTTTTTAGGTATGAAATAAATTTTCAAAACTTAATCTCCTAAGGATAGGCCTTTTAAATAACTTTATAGGCTTATAATTTCTCCTTTAAGTTTGCAAAATTGAGTTCTCTTTACATTTTAACCAACTTGCTAACTTGTAGAAATAGTATAAATAATTAAGATGGATAAATAGGTGTTTTTAAGTTTTATTAACCTTTATATATTATCAATATACCTATGTTCATGATTTGGAGGCCATTTCATACATTCTTCCTTCAAAAAAACACCTACAACCATGATTTTCAACTTATTCTATACAATAATGTACCTACATATGTCAATAAATAACTTGAAATGGTTATTATGATAATTTATAATGTCAAAAAAGTTAATTTGTTGTTGAAAAAATCCATTAATAGGAATTTTAATGCCTCTTTATTCCATCAGGTCAAAACTAGCTTTCTAGACAACCTAAAAATGTATTAGGGTCTTAAGGATGGTTCATACTATACATGCCCTAGATGAGAATCTTAGTTACATGTATTTTTATTAAATATACCCATATACATTTCCATAATGTCACTAGACACCATTTATATTCTCATGAAATATGTGAGCAAGACTTGGAGGCCTTTATGTTAACAAACTGCACATTTACAAAGTCTAGATGGAAAATAGGTGTCAACGTGATATTATTATATTTGGATTTGATTATAAAAACCTAAGTAGCTTTAAAACACTAAATTTTAATTATTCCCACAGTTTATTTTTCCATTTTTCTCCATTAGTCTCTTACAACTTCATTAGCCCATACTGAGGGTTCTCTAGCAAATCAATGCTAGTGACCCTAGGGTCTGTGCATAGAATATCTCCTCTCTGTATAAGGGTCCAAGTATTCACGGAATTATTGTATAAATTTATTATAAAATCATTATGGTCCTCAAATTTATTTTATCATCTTCAGCAAATCACTCTTCCATCACAAATATACACACACATAACTGTTTATAGGGCTTTACACTCATTAGGCCTAAACATGCATCTTAACCTTGCCATTCCTTTATACTAACTGAGGGGATCATATGAATTATATGATATATATTTATAATATTATTTTTATTTTATTTTATTTTATTTTATTCTATTACCTCTTTATTTTTAGACCAAGTAGGCCCTTCTCTCTCTAGCAGGTAGGTCTATAAAAACACTTGGCTGAGTGTATGTAGGGTTAAGGAAAATTTGGTTTTGATCATATATTTAATCCTATATTTATGTTTAATTTTTATTATCATGACTAATTTTAATTTAATTTTATCCCAAAATACAAAACTAATGTTCTATGTTACAATTATCTCTTTCTCAAGTTTGAAACCAACCATGGCTACTTAAGGAAACATGAAGGTTATATTTAGAGTTTTGACTATATATGGAATTTAGGATTTCAATGTAAATATTTGAGAATATAAATAACTATTTATATAGTTTTTAGGATTAAATATTCTCTTATTAACCTTATAAACCTCCTAAATATCTCATATCTCCACACGTAGGTAGTTCACTTAACAAGGTATGTTATAGGTGTCCAATTGATTGAGTGCATGCAAGTTCACAATGAGTTTATTTTGATAATATATTATTGAAATTTATATTTATCTATCTCCATAATAAAATTATTTTTATTAATTTTTCTATTCATCTATCCAAAATCAATTCCATATTATTCATTGTATCCTCATCTTCAAGTTTGAAAACCAACCCTGAGTTATCTATATAAATCTACAGGCAGTGATTTGAACTTTCCTAAAATTTGGGGTTTAAGACCTGAATTAAAAAAATATTAATTTAAATGGTTTTAATCATAAAATTGGGATTTTATTGGTCTTATTTTCAACCTTCAATCAAGTAGGCACTTCTGTTAACAAGATTAGACAATCCTCAACTTGTTTAAATTTGGCCATTCTGTTTGTATGTAACAGTGGACTATATTTTGATTGAAAGTTAAGATTGATTGTCTTCATAACCTATTTATTATGATATTAAAAACCTCCATATGTTAAAAATGATCTTATATTGCCTTAAAAAAACATCTTTATTTGCATTCTCACACACAGTCTTGTGTGATTCTTTAGGCTTACATTCTCTTGACCCTAGAAACCTGTAGATCAATTTAGAATATTTGCATCTTAAATGCATTTGATTACCTTATGGTATCACTATGATATTTATATTTATTTAAATATATATTAATACTATCTAGGTTCACATGTATATCCTTATACTTTTAGAGCCTGCCTCAAAGTCTCAATCGTTTCAAACTTACTAGTCTACTTGTAGGTGGTATTGGGGGTTTCAAGTATTGATATTTGAGATAATATATTTTAAATATAAATTGGACATATAAAAGTGTTAAAAAATTATATTTACCAAATTTTTTTATCTTCAAATTCCAAATTTAGATACACATTTCAACCAATAATGCATACCTAGAAGTCTGTAAACCTATAGATATGCATCCTTATGATTTATGACTTCTATGGTGGCTAGCTTGATATATTGAAACCTAAGATAATTATTACATTAATATCTCACATTTATTATGATTATAATACTCTCATAAATCCTTGAAACATGCAAGATAAGGCCTCTTCAACTCACTTTATTATGTAGGTAACTTTAAACACACAGTCTTCAAGGTGAGCTTGAATGCCATTGGAGGATTTGTATAGAAGGTAATAAGATTCTTGGAGATCCTTAACTAAAGTATAAATATTTTGAAACATTAAAACATCCATTTTATTCACTGGAACCCTATGGAAAACCTTGAAATCATGAAGAATAATGACAACCATCTTGAAATATATGCAAAAATGGAGATTTCTTGTCAATCTAAGCCCACATGTGCCAAGTGTGGATTATATAAACATTTTAAATATATTTATATACCATATAAATCTCAATAAATTTACCTTATGCATTAAAATTGTTTTAAACTATCATTTTAAGGAAAAAATGAGCCTATGGGATTGACTAGGTCATTCAGATTGCCCTACCTTCTTAGTGATTGTTAATAAAGGAGAGGGGATGGATATGAAAATAAATTCCAAAAATTTGAAGCTTAACATTATTGACTTTGGAAAAATATCATCCTCCAACTCTCTCTCTCTCTCTCCTAGTTGTACCATTCACATGAAAATAGCCTTTGCAAGCTTGCTGATGAAGTGATGAAGAAAAAAAGCATATTTAGTAGTTTTAAGACCTATACCTTCATTTAAAACATGTATTTGACCTAGATAATGTAAACATACATTCTAAAAACATTTTCTCCTCAAAGTGGGCTCTTGAAGTCTGTGCAAGTGCCTTAAACTACTTGTTTGGAGTTAGAACTGAAGTAACTAACCTATTCTTGTCATGAAAATTGATACAAATTTATCTTAACAACATGAAAATTATAAATCCTATTTAAATTTTTTTAATTTGATAAATTCCATACAAGTCCTTACTTTTTGCCACAAAAGTGACTTGAATGATTTTAGAGTGCATGATAAGCATGGTGGAAGACTAATGTATGGTTAGATGAATTATAGAGCTTGGGAAATACACCATTAAATTTAAATTACCTCTTCACCATTGTATTTAATGTACCATGCAATAATATTACCTTTAAAAGGATTAATTTGGCCATAATTGAAATCTAGGTTTCTCTAGAAACCTTAAAAAATGCTAAAATGCCTTAATTTATTCAAATAAGTTTAACAAGTGACCAATCAAAACGACCTAAATTGATAGACTATATACCATCTTAGCACATAATTACATACCCCTAGGACCCACTAGACTAACCTTGAAATCATTTAAAATATTACAAAGACATTACCTTAAACAATGCTAACAAGGCTAACCAATTTTCGTTTTGACTTCATAAGGCATGGGGTGGGTTATGAACTAGGTAAACAAGCATGACAAGCAAAGTTTATAATTATAAGGGTGATAGTTTGACCTAAAAGTTCAAACCTATTAATATTTTAGTGATTCAGCTAGGAAGCATACTTGCTATGCTTATGAGCCAGTAATTTTACATTTTTTCGGGCTCATGGAGTCTCTCTCACACTATGAAATAAACATGATTAGACCTTGACCTTGGATACAACACTCTTGAACAAGATAATATTACTGACTAACCTCAAAATACACATAAAATAAGGAAAAAACACAATAGTATAAATCACCAATAAGACACAAACCATAGTTGTGATACAAAGCACTTAGGGAACACAACAAACCTAAGCAAACTACTATGTAAAAACTAACCTCTCAAGATTTACCCTCCTAGATTGAAAGGAAAGATTTTAAGATCATATTATAGTATAGGAGGTAAAAAATCATACAATTCAACCTACCTCTTGAAATTTTTTCTTAATAGGCAATACTTCTTACTTTTCAACTCTCTTGGCATGTTTTCAAGTGAGTAAACAACAACAAACTAGCCACCTATGAAGACACACTTATATTGCACTTCAACACTCACTCCATATTGATTTTTTCCATCACTTTAAATCTGATCTAATATTTCAAAAAGGTCAACTAACATTCCTTTATTTTCATAATAGTTCTCACTAAACAAGTTTATACACGCAATATCTTAAGGGAGTTCAAAATGGTGATGTCAATCTTCAACTAGTTCTATATGAGCTGAAAATTTGTTGAGGCCTCCTTCATGATGTCTTGGAGAGAGAACCACTTATTAAATGTCCTCAACCTACTCTATAGGATATGTGGCCCCATTAATAACTTCAAAATCATTACAAATTTTTATCATACTAATGCCATATGTCTTCACCATCTCTTGATTAGCATCTTGATAAGAAACACCATGAATCACTTTCTTACGTTCATCTTTAGGAGCTTAAATATTGTCAAGAACTTCAAGATATTCTATAGGATCATGATGTATCTAAAATTTTTCCTCATAAATCTCATTTATAGATACAACCTATTAAATTTAATCTTCTTTAATAGAATTATATTGAGAAGTAATTTCAACTAGATCAAAAATATCTATTGGAGATACCACCAGATCAAGTGGTACTTCATCAAAATCACCTTTGTATTTCACATTTAAAGTATCATTAGGGTAATTTAGTTAAATATATACAATTTTAAGCTCATAAAAATCATCAATAGGTTCTAATAATATATCTTATTGATTATCTATGACCTCTTTGTCATGGTCTTCAATCACACCAAGCATAAGATCTTGAAACAAGTCAACATCTCCATTACCTTCTACTACAACTTCTTCATCTTCTTTGAAATTTAAATTTCATTTTCTCTTACTAAGGGGAGTACCAATGAAAATTTATTCCTCATGCATACTTGAATCATATTAAACAAACTCTCCTTGAAACTCACTTGTAGATGCAACTTCTTTCTCTATCCTCCATAGAATAGGCTCCTCTTCAATAAGGGATATGGTGGGAGGGAAATGAATATGCTCAGAGAGAGAGAGAGAGAGAGAGAGAGAGAGAGAGAGAGAGAGAGAGAGAGAGAGAGAGATGATGGGTTCCTATTAATCTTAAAATTTATGTATTTTTTAATCAAATCCATCCCCAATCATTTATTAATAATCGCTAAGAAGGCAGGGTAGTCTAAATGACCTAGTTAACTAGACAAGCTCATTTTTTATTTGCAATTATAGTTTTAAACAATTTGAATTCATATTAGAAATTTAAGGAGATATTTATGGTATATTTATATATTTCACATGTTTCTCTAAACCATAATTGGCATATATGGGCTTATATTGACAAGAAATCTCTATTTTTGCATATATTACAAGATGATTATCATTATTCTTCATGATTTCAAGGTTTTACATAGGGTTACAATGAATAAAAGGGATATTTTAATGTTTAATCATATTTATAATTTATTTAAGGACATTCAAGCATCTTATTAACTTCCATATAAATCCTACAATGGCATTCATGCTCACCTTGAAGACTATGTATTTAAAGTTGCTTGCATAATAAAGTGAGTTGAAGAGGCCTTGTTCTACATGGTTAAATGTTTTATAAGGGTAATAACCTCATAATAAATGTGATATATAAATTAAATAATTATCTCAATTTTTAATAGATCAAGCTAACCACCATATAAGGCTTAAAGCATAAGAATGCAGACTTACAAGTTTGCAGACTTGGAAGTCTATATTATTGGTTGAAATGTGTATCTAAAGTTAGAATTTAAAGATATAATTTTTTTTGAAATATAATTTTTAAAAATTTTATATGTCCAATGTTTATGGATAATATATTATCTCAAATACAAATACTCAAAACCCTCAATACCACTTATAGGCAGACTAGTAAGTTTGAAATAGTTAAGACTTTGAGGCAGACTATAGAAAGTATAAGGATATACATGTGAGACATATATAACTTGAAGATATATTCAAATAAATATAAATATCATATTTATATAATATGGTAATAAAGTTCATTTAGGATGTAAGGAGTCCAAAAATACTTATAGGTTTCTAGGGTCAAGAGAATGCAGGCCTAAAGAATCACACAAGCCTATGTGTGAGAATGCAAAAAAAGTTATTTCTGGGAGGAAAGGTGATATAATTTTGGATATATATAGGTTTTTAAGATAAAAATAATTATTTTATGAAGACAATCCATCTTAAATTTCAATGAAAATAAATTCCACTATTACATACAAGCAGATTGGCCAAATTCAAACAAGTTGAGGACTATCTAGTCTTATTAACAGAAGTGCCTACTTGATTGAAGGTAAAAAATAAGACCAATAAATTAAAAAAATTGTGATGAATACCATTTAAATTCCTACTAATTTTTAATTTAGGTCTTAAACCCCAAATTATAGTTATGTCTAAATCACTACCTATAAATTTACCTAGATAACTCAGGGTTGGGTTTCAAACTTGAAGAAGAGGATACAATGTATGATATGGAATTGGAGTTTAGATAAATGAATGGAAAAATTAAAATAAATAATTTTTATATAAATATACCTAAATAAAAATTTCAATAAGAGATGATCAAAATAAAATCATTATGATCCTGCATGTACTCAGTCAGTTTGACACCTATAATCTACCTTGTTAAGTGAACTGCTTACCTGTGGAGATATGAGATCTTGAGGAAGTTGAGAAGGATAAAAATATTATAATTAATCCTAAAAAATATATCAATATCAATTTATATTATCATATAATTACATTGAAATCCTATACTCTGTATCTAGTAAAAACTCTAAATATAACCTACAAGTGATTAAGTAGCCATGGTTGGGTTTCAAACTTGAGCAAAAGACAATTACAATATAGAACATGGGTGTTCTAGTATGGTATAAAATTAAATTAAAAGGATTAATTATAATAAAAATTAAACCTAAAAAAATGGTTTGATAGATGATCAAAACCAAAATTCCCCTAACCTTACATACACTCAGCCAAGTTTTCCTTTAGACCTACCTACTAGAGAGAGAAGGGCCTAATTGGTTTGAAAATAAAGAGGTTAGAGAGAATAAAATAAAATAAAAATAATATTATAAATATATATATATATATATATATATATATATATATCATAAAATCCATATTATCCTCTCATTTATATTAAATAGATGGCAAATTTAAGAGGTATATTTAGCCCTGTTGAATCTAAATCCCTACACATAGTTTTATGTGTGTATATTTATGATGGAAGAGTGACTTTTTGAAGATGATACAAGAACCTTGAGGACCCTGATTAAGTTATAATGAATTTATACAATCATTAAATTTAGACTTGTACCCTTCTACAAAGATAATAAAGTCTAAACACATACCCTAGGGTCACTAGGATTGATTTGCTTGAGAACCTTAGGTATGGAATAATGAAGTTACATGAGACTTAATAGATAAAAATGAAAAATAAAAATATGATAAAAATTTAAGGTGAGTGTTTCATATATATTTTATGAATTTATAATAAAATAAAATATTAAAATATCATGTTTAGACCTATTTTCCTTTTACACCTCGCAAATGCATAGTCTATGAACCCGAAGGAAACCTAGTCTTGTTCACATCTTTCATGAGAAAATAAATGGTGTCAAGTGATATTATTGGAAGTTATAAGATTATATTTAATAAAAATCAATGGAATTAAGTTCTCATCCAGTGCCTATACTGTATGAACCATCCCTAAGACACTCAAACACTTTCAGGTTGTCTAGAAAGCTAGTTTTGACCCAATGGAAGAAATATGTTTTAAAATTCCTTTGAATGGATTGTTTCAAGATCCAAATGATTTTTTTAACCTTATAAAGTATCATAATCACATTTTTAAGGTATTTATTGGCATATGTAGGTATAATACTATATAAAATAGGTTGAAAATCATGGTTGTAGGTGTTTTCTTGAAGAAAGAAGGTATGAAATGGCCTCCAAATCATGAAAAAGGTACATTGAGACTATTTAAAGGTTAATAAACCTTAAAAACACATATTAAGGCCTAATAATGAGTTATATTAGCTTTGAATGTTGGTAGCTTGGTTAAAATGTGAAAAAAACTCAATTTTTCAAGTTAAAAGGAGAAATTATAGGCCTATAAAGTTATTAAAAATATTGATCCTCAGAATATATAGTTTTTAAAAGGTGTTTCAGACCTTAAAAAACATATTTAAATCATAACAACATGAAAATTTCACAAAAAACACTTCAAGTGCCTCTCAAGCCTATACAAGCACTTGAACTAGGGTTTTTGGCCATTTCATGGTTCACCCACCCCTAAAGGTTCTCAAGAGTTAAAAATTGACATGGAGAATGGTATTATAATTATTAAATTTAATCAAAAACTTCATATAATTTTCACACATGTGCGAGTCTATTTGAGCAAAAACTTGATTTCTAGGCAAGGAGGCCTAATTAAGGTGAGAGAATGGTAGAAAAAATGCAATTAAACTTAGAGATGAGTCCTAAAACATGGCATGGAGATGTAAAGGGATACTGGGTCCTTAAAAATTTCTTTATTTCTCCAATATAATTTGTAAATTATTCCACACAAGGAGGTTTGCCTATTTTGAGGGATACAAGGAATTGAGAGAAATACAAGATAAAGGTGAAAAAATGGTTCTTTTGGAGTGTTTGATGGCTTAAAGTGACCTATTATAGGTATGATATGATATTTAGAGGCCATTCATGGAGGTATATTTATTTATTCAAGGCAAAACCAAGTTTTCACCTTTTATGCCATGTTTCAAGAGGAGGAGTTCAAGTGATCAAACAACCAAATTAATACATAAAAGATATTCAACATGATTTTCAAAGTGACCCCTACCTTATACACCACTTGGATAGTAATAAAAAGTTGGGATTTGGTTTCAAGAAATATTTAAGTGGTTGAATGAGTCTTCAAATATCCTAGGAGACCCTTCCTCTCTCATATGCCAAGTCAAGTAGAAAAAGTCAAACAAGCATTAAGAGCCTTCAAACAGACCTATCAAGGTGGAACAACAACATACAGGAGTATAACAATTGGTTGAAGGCCTGATCAAGATTTAATGACCTATTTTTAAGGAGGAGGATTCTTCAACAAATATATAGGTGCACACAATCAATAATATAAGCTCATATATGGGTCAAACTCCAATAATCAATGCCTAAGACTTCTTCAAGCCTTCCATGCAAGTCTACCTCTAATTCTACACCATTTTTAAAGAGAATAAAAGATAATTTAAGAATTAATATGTAGGAGTTAAAGGAGGAATAGGTGGATGACTCATCCCTAGTTTCTATTTTTTTCTTTAAATATGCCTATTTTTGTCATTTGTAGGGATCCTTAACCCAAGTTTTGGTAGAGCCTTGCTTAAAAAAACATTGTACTTATCTCTTTAAAATTAATAAGATTTAATTTTTTCCTCCTCAATACTTGTGGCTAGTGTATGTTTATGGTTTATAGATGAATGTCAATGATAGTGAATGCTTATTTACATTTTTCCTCTCCTATTTTACCTATTTTTAGGTGTTTATTCATCCTTATAGGTTATATAGTGTGATTAAATAGTAGTTTATGTATGTAAATTATAATGTTTCATTAGTGTCCTTAGACCTATTGATCAGTTACCTTAAATCATGAATCAAGCTAATATTATCTGTGTGAAATATTTATGTTTAGAGATTGCTTGATTGAGTAGTGAAATAAAGTTCATATCATAATTTAGATTATTAGTGTATATTAAATAGGTGAAGGATTCATTTTATTGTATCACCTCCCTAGGTAAACTTACTTTCATGTTATAAACCTCTGTTTTCCCTTTGTGGCTAGTAGTGTAGCATAGAGAGTCTAAATGATACATTAAGGGGAGCTAGAACTTATAATCTAAATATTCAATCCACTTATTAGGATACCCACAACCTAGGATTTTAACCATGTTACTCCAAATTATGAAGGCTTGAATAGCCTTCATAAGGGTACAAGTTTGAATAAATAACAATTTTGGCACACCTGATGGGACACACATCCAAATTATTGGAAGGATTGTTGGTGTCATCCTTCTACATATCAGGGTTTAAAGGTATTCAAACTATCAATGGTGACTCCAAGTTTAGTCAATTATTTCTAGCAACCTAAGTACTTATTTCAAATAATTGCTGATGATTTTTATTAATCTTATCTATTTCATGGTGTTTGATGTCTAGGTATAAAGAGAATTTATGTGTTATACCTCCTTATCAACCTCTTAATGAAACATATCATCCTTGTCATGATCCTTATCATCTTTATCATGGGTCTTATTAGTTCTATGATCAGTCGTACTAGTAGTATGATGGTTCATATTAGTTTTATAATGATCCTTATTATCCTTATCAAGACTTAAAATATTCATACTCACCTCCCCCTACTCCATTTATAACTCTAAAGTATGTTTCCCCTACCATATCCTTGTTGGCATTCAATCTAAATATGCCAAAGTCTAAAGGAATGATGATAAAATGGGATAGAGAATTATATGTGATTCCTTTTTGCCTCATAGAGAAGATAAGGAAATCACATAGATGTTGATGGATAAGTTGATAGAAATTAGAGATGACAATCAATATGTTATAACTAATGAGTTGTATGAAATGAGAAGCTTGATCTGATGGTGGGTAGACAAATTAGTGAGGTGGGAGAATCAAGATATCCAACCCAAACAACCTCAACCATTATCTCCTACCCCTGATCAACCTTCTCATGTTCTAATTTTCCTTCAAGATACACCTACCCCTCCCTAAGAAATCAAGATCACTTCATCTTAGAGGCCTTCTTAGGCTATGATACCTAGCTACACCATGCCATCTGTTGTGGATCAATCTCTTCCCATACCTATTCAAGATCCTTATTTTATCCCATATGATCCTTATTTTTCTCTTTTTCATAATGAATTCATTGACCATCCTCAAATAGAGCCTCCAAGAGAGCCAATTAAATCTCCAAAAGAGCTTACCAGTTTCAAAATCCCAACTTGAAATGAAGTAGTTGAGTCTTGGGAGAAACAAGAGGAAGAGTGCCTAGATAAGAAAATTGAATTCAAAATTAAATAACTTGTGCCTATTAAAGCCTCATATAATCTACCACAAGAAACTCTATATATTCCCTCATGGACGTAAATTCAATAAAACATCCATAGGAAAGAATGAGTGATTGTTGAAGAGGATAAAAATCAATCTACATCTAAAATTGATAGAGTTAATCATAAAGGTGACAAAGAAAAACAATTATCCATAGCCCAATTCTCTCTCTCTCTCTCTCTCTCTCTCTCTCTCTCTCTCTCTCTCTCTCTCTCTCTCTCTCTCTCTCTCTCTCTCTCTCTCTCTCTCTCTCTCTCTCTCTCTCTCTCTCTGCTATACCATTTAAAGTCTATACAAGTGACTTAAACTTCTTGTTTAGAATTACAAATGAAGTAACTAACATGTTGTTGTTATGAAATCTAATACTCTAAATTTATCTTGACAACATGCACATTATAACTCTTCTTGAAATTTTTTCTTTTTTGTAAAATTCTATATAACTCCTTAATTTTGGCCTAAAAAGTGGCTTAAATGAGTTTATAGTGCATAAGCATTGTGGAATAAAAATGTGTGGTTAGATGACTTATAGATCTTTAGAAAGTGACCTCTAAATTTAAATGACCTATTAACCAATTCACCATTGGATTAAATGATCCATTCAATAATATTTCCTTGAGAAGGCTTAATTTGGCCACAATTAAAACCTAGGTTGGTCTAAAAACCATAAAAAATGTTAAAATACCTTAATCTCTTCAAACAAATTTAATAAACTTTAGACCAAGTGACTAAGCAAAAGGTCCTAACTTGATATACTATGTACCATCTTGACACATCATGACATACCACTAGGAATCACTGGATGAAACTTGAATGCATTGAAAAGCTTGGCAAAGACATTACCTTAAACAATGCTAACAAGGCTAATCAATCTTCATTTTAAGACTTCATAAGGCATGGGGTGGGGTTATGAATAGGGTAAAAAAGCATGATAATCAATTTTTCAAATTATATTGGTGATCATTTGACCTAGGAAGTCAAACTTGTCAACATTTTATGAAATCAAAATAGATGTTGATGGATAAGTGGGAAAAAATTGGAGAGGAAAATCAGTATGTTATAATTGATGAGTTGTATGAAATGAGAACCTTGATCCAATGCTAGGTAGACATATTAGTGACATTGGAGAATTAAGAGATCCAACCCATACAACCTTGACCATTATATCCTACCCTTGTTTATCCTTCTTATGTTTTAATATTCCTTCAAACTAAACCTACCCTTCCTTAAGAAATCAAGATCACCTCATCTTGGATGACTTCTTTGGATATGATACCTGGTTACACCATTCCATCTCTTATGGATGAATCTAATCCCATACCTATTAAAGAGACATATGCTATCCCATATCAACCTTATTATGTTCTTTGTCCTCATGAATTCATTAACCATCCTCAAATAGAGCCATTTAATCTCCAAAAGAACCTACCAGTTTTAAAGTCCTAACTTGGAACCAGGTAGTTAATACTTGGGAGAAACAAGAGGAAGAGTGCCTAGTTAAAAAAATTAAATTAAATATTGAATACTTTGTGCCTATTCAAGACTCATATACTCTACATAAGGAAACTCTACTTGTTCCCTCATGGAGGTGAATTCAAGAAAACATCTATAAGAAATAAGAATTGATTGATGAAGAAGATAAAGATAAAGTTATATTTGAAATTGATAGAGTGAATCATGAAGGTGAGGAAGAAAATTAAGTATCCATATCCCAATACAAATTAATCTCTCTCCAAACTTTCCTATAAGAGTCTTCCATCCCCAAAATTTTCAAGTTGTAGGAGTACTCCATTCCCAAGTAAACTCATGAACATACTCATTACCCTCCTATAGTCTCCCTTCTTAAAGAGGAGCCAATTTTATGGAAGATAGAGAAATAATTTGCAACTAAAAGTGAGTTTAAAGGAGAGTGTGGTGAATATGATTCAAGTGTGCATAAACTCCCTTAAGACATGTGTGTCTAAAATTGTTTAGTGATAACTATGATGTGAATAAAGGCAAGTTAGTTGAGATTTTTAAAAAACTAAAGCATATTGAAAGTTATGTAATTTAAAAATATGGAGTGAGTTTTGAGGTGGAAGATAATTTTATCTTCATATGTGACTAGTTTATTGTTGTTTACTCACTTGAAGACATGCCAATAGAGTTTTAAAATGTTTTGGTATTGTTTACTCACATGAAGACATGATAAGAGAATTGGAAAGCAAAAAACATGGCCTATCAATCACTATGTTCAAGAGTTAGTTTTCATTATACCATTTCCCACCTCATGGAAGAGAAGATGATCTCAAAATCATTGCTTTTGATCTAGGAGGACCAATATTGATTGTTTAGTTTGTACATAGTAGTTTGGTAAGGTTTGTTGTGTTTCCCAAGTGCTTTGTAGCATAAGTGTCATTTGTGTCTTGTTGGTGATTTGTCATGTTGTGTGTGTTGTCCTTATTTTGTGTGTGTTTAGAGGCCAATCAATCATATTATCTTGTTCAAGAGTCCTATATCCAATGTTAAGGTTTGATCATGTTTATAAGAGTGTGAGAGAGACTCTATGAGCCCAAAAGAGATGCATAATTACTAGATCATAATCATAGTAGGCATGCTTCCCAACCGAGTCACCAAAATGTTGACAAGTTTGACCTCCCAGGTTAAATTTTCACCCTTATAATTTGAAACATTGATTTTCATACATGTTTACCTTGTTCATAACCCACCCCATGCCTTATGAAGTCTTAAAATGAAGATTGGTTAACTTATTAGCATTCTTTAAGGTAGTTTCTTTATGAAGATTTTCAATGCTTTCAAGGTTAGTCTAGTGAGTACCAAAGGTATGTCATGATGTGTCAAGATGGTACATAGTCTATAAAGTCATGTTATTTTTATTGGTTACTTGGTCTAAAGTTTGTTAAACTTGCTTGAAGAGATTAAGGTATTTTATCATTTTTAAAGGTTTTTGGACAAACCTAGGTTTCAATTATGACCAAACTAAGCCTTCTCAAGGTAGTATTCTTTCATGGAGAATTAAATCTAATGGTGAAAAATTAATTTATATTCAAAGGTGGCTTTACAAATATCTACAAGTTATCTAACCATGAATTAGTATTCCACCATGCTTATCATGAACTTTAAAATCATTTAAGCCACATTTTAAGCAAAAATTATGGAGTTGTAGATAATTTTTAAAAGGAAAAATATTTCAAGAGGATTTATAACATGAATGTTGTTAGGATAAATTTAGAGTATAAGTTTTCATGACAAGAATAGGTTAGTTACTTTAGTTCTAACTCCAAATAAGTAGTTTAAGGCACTTGTATGAGCTTTAAGAGCCCAATTTTAGGAGGAAATTCTTTTAGAGTTTCTCTTCAAATTCTAAAAATAAAATCAATTTTTAAAGTACATATACAAATCCTAAAACTTCTAAATATGCTTCCTTTTCTTCATTGCTCCATTGTCAATCTTACAAAGGCTATTTTCATCTGAATGGTATAGCTAGGAGAGAGAGAGAGAGTTGGAGGCTGATATTTTTGATAGAAGATGGGGTACTAATAAGATTCAAATTTATGGAATTGGTCATTAGATTCATCCCCTCTCCTTTATAAATAATTTCTAAGAACAGATGGCAGTCTAAATGAGCTAGTCAACCCCATAGGCTCAATTTTTTCTTTGAAATTACTATTTGAAACATGTTTAATGCATAATGTAAATTTAGAGATATTTTTAGGGTATGTATATATATATTTTACATGTTTCTCTAAGCCATACTTGGCATGTGTGGGTTTAGATTGACAAGAAAGCTCCATTTATGCATATATTGTAAGATGAATGCCATTGTTATTCATGATTTTAAGGTCTTCCATAGGGTTAATATGCATAAAATGGATGTTTTAATGTTTAATAATATTTATAATTTTTTTAAGGATCTCCAAGCATCTAAGTACCTTCCATATAAATCCTCAAATGACGTTCATGTTCACCTTGAAGATTGTGTGTTTAAAGATTGATACATAATAAAGTGAGTTGAAGAGGCCTTTTTATTCATGGTTTAAGGCTATATGAGGGTATTAAACTCATAATAAAGGTTATATATCAATTGAATAAATATCTCAGCTTTCTAGAGATCCAACTAGCCACCATAAGAGGCCTAAAGCATAAGGATGCAAACCTACAGGTCTACATTATTGGTTAAAATGTGTATCTAAAGTTATAATTTGAAGATCCAAACATGTGGTAAATATTATGTTTTAAAATTTAGATAGGTATAGGTTCTATGGAGAATAGATGATCTCAAAGACAAATACTCAAAACCCTCACTACCACCTATAGGCAAACTAGTAAGTTTGAAACATTTGAGACTTTAAAGCAGACTATAGAAAGTCTAAGGATATACATGTGAGACCTAGATAACCTAAATATATATTAAACTAATATAAATATCATAGTTATCTCATATGGTATTCAATTACATTAAGGACGTAAGGAATCTAAATAGACTTATAGGTTTCTAGGGTTAAGAAAATGCAAGCCTAAAGAATCACCCATGCATGTGTGTGAGAATGCAAATAAAGTTATTTATGGGAGGCAAGGAGATATAATTTGGAATATATGTATGTTTTTAAGATCATAATAATGAATTTATGAATACAATCCATCTTAAATTTCAATTAAAATATAGTCCACTATTACATATAAGCAGAATGGCTAAATTCAAATAAGTTAAGTATTGTCTAGTCTTGTTAACATAAGTACCTATTTGATTGAAGGCTAAAAATAAAACAAATAAACTCCAATTTTTTTTATTAATACCATTTAACTTACTATTTATTTGTAATTGAGGTCTTAAATCCCTAATTTTAGTCAATTCTGAATCATTACCTACAAATTTGCCTAGATGACTCAAGGTTGGTTTTCAAACTTGAAGAAGAGGATAAAATGTTTGACATGGAATTGGAGTTTGGATATATGAATGTAAAAATTAAAAGAAATAATTTAAGGATAGAGATATATAAATATAAATTTCAGGAAGATATGATCAAAATAAACTCATTATGACCCTGCATGAATGCAACCAATTTGACACATGTAACTTACCTTGTTAAGTGAATTGCTTGCTTATGGAGATATGAGATCTTAAGGAGGTTGATAAGGTTCATAAGAGAATAATAAATCCTAAAAATTATATCAATATTCATTTATATTATCATATATTAAAATTGAAAACTTAAACTCCATATATAGTCAAAAATCTAAATATAACCTACAGATTTACTTAAGTAGCCATGGTTGGTTTCAAACTTGAGCAAGAGATAATTGTAATATAGAAAATTGGTGTTGTATCTTGGTATAAAATTAAATTAAATGGAGTCATGATAATAAAAATTAAATGTAAAAATATGGTTAGAGAGATGATCAAAACCAAAATGACCCTGACCTTGTGTACATTCAGCTAAGTGTTCTTTTAGACCTGCTTGCTAGAGAGAGAAGGGCTTGCTTGGTTTGAAAATAAAGAATTTATAGAGAATAAAATAATATTATAAATATATATAATAAACTCCATATTTTCCTCTTAGTTAGTATAAAGGGATGGCAATGTTAAGATGCTTGTTTAGGCCTATTGAGTCTAAAACCCTACACATAGTTCTATGTGTGTATATTTGTGATGGAAGAGTGATTTTTGTAAGATGATACAAGAAATTTGATTAACCTAAGGAGATGATAAATAATTTATAAAATCATTTCATGAATACCTAGACCCTTCTAGAGAGAGGAGATAGTCTAAACAAAGACCCTAGGGTCACTAGCATTGATTTGCTAGAGAACCCTAGGTATGGGCTAATGAAGTTACGTGAGTCTTAATGGATAAAAATGGAAAATAAAATTATGGAAAAAATTCAAGGTTAGTTTTTAAAACCTATTTTAGGTATTTATAATCAAATCCAAATATCATAATATCATGTTTAGACCTATTTTCCTTCTAGACCTCACAAAAGCATAGTCTGATAACTTGAAGGTGTTTTAGTCTTGCTCATATATTTAATGAGAAAATGCATGATGTATAGTGATATCAGGGGAAGTTATAGGTTTATATTTAATAAAAATCCATTGAATTAAGTTTCTCATCTAGGGCATGTACTATATGAACCATCCTTAAGACCCTAAGACACTTTTAGGTTGTTTAAAAAGCTAGTTTTGACCTTAGGGAAGAAAGAGGCATTATAATGCATTATAATGGATTGTTTAAACCTAAAAATTAATTTGGTTACCTTATAATGTCTCCTAATCACCATTTCAAGGTATTGATTGGCACATGCAGGTATTGTATGAAATAGGTTGAAAAGCATGGTTGTAGTTATTTTCTTGAAGGAAGAAGGTATAAAATGGCCTCTAAATCATGAAAATATGTATATTTAGATTTTTAAAGCCTAATAAACCATAAAAACACCTCTTAAAGACTACTAAGGATTTATATTATCTATACAAGTTGGAAACTTGGTCAAAATGTGAAGAAAACTCAGTTCTGCAAGCTAAAAGGAGAAATTATAGGACTACAAATTTCTTAAAAAGGCCTATCCTCAGAATATTGAGTTGTTAAAAGGTATTTAAAACCTCAAAAAACCTATTTCAATCATAAAAACATAAATTTTCATGAAAATAATTCAAAATCCTCTCAAGTCAAGCCTATACAAGCACCTAAACTAGGGTTTTTGACCATTTCATGGTCACCTATCCATAAAGGGTGTAAGGAGATAAAAATTTATGTGGAGAATAGTATTGGCATGGGTAAAGTGAATAAAACACTTCCTATAATTTTCACACATGTGGGAGGCCATTTGAGTAAAAACTTAGTTTCTAGGTAAGGAGGCCTAATTGAAGTGAGAGAATGGTAGAAAAAGAATACTTAAACTTGGAGTTGAGTCTTAAAACTTGGAATGGATATGTAATTGGATAATATATCCTAAAAAATGTATTTATTTCTCAAATATCATTTTTAAGTTCTTCCAGATAATGAGGTTTACCTATTTTGAAGGATATAATGAATTAAGAGAAATGGAAGCTAAAGGTGCAAAACTAAATATTTTGGAGTTTTTAATGGATTAAATTGATTTGTTAAAAGTTTTATATTATTTTAAGAGTATATTAATGGATTTTATTTCTTTATTCAAGGAAAAACCCAAATTTCACCTTTCTACACCATGTTGTAAGAGGAGGATTTCAAGTTATCAAACAACCAAGTCAATACATAGAATCCATTAAACATGCCTTTTCAAGGTGAAACCTAACTTATAAACCACTTGGAGACTAAAAAAATTCAATATTTGGTTTCAATAAGGATTCATGTGGTTGAAGGAGTCTTCAACTATCCTAGGACACCTTTCCTCTCTCATATGCCAAGTCAAGTAGACAAAGTCAAATAAGTATTAAGAGCCTTAAAATGACCATATAAAGGTAGAGAAACAATAGGTAGGAGTATAAGAGTTAGTTTAAGGCTTTATCAAGACTTTAAGACCTATTTTCAAGGAGGATATTGTTAGGGTGTGGAGCTAAAAGCTTCACCAAGGAGCATACATTATCAGTTTTGGGTCTACACAGACACCGGCATCAGTTAGGAGCGACCGATGTCGGTCAGGAGCAGTTGCAGAGACACCGACGTCAGTAGAGGATCAGTCGATGGTGGTCACAAACAAGCAGCAAGAACCGGCATCGGCTACCTGTGCATCTAGAAAGCTATTTTCATGGATAGAAGTGAGTGTTTGCATGATGAGTTTGAGTTGTAGTCTCAAGCTCGCATCTCTATTATTAGCAATATTATTTTTAGAGCCCTTGTTCAAGTGGCTTAACTGCTTGTTGAAAGTACATGCTCAAGTGTCCTAATTCTATATGTAGAATTAGATCATCCTAGCTTATTGTAGTAGTTATTGTGAATTATTGTAGTAATTCATTATATGTGAAGAACAGTACAGAATTGAATCAATCCAAGCTTGTTGGAGTTGATTGTTCTTGAGAGAGAGAGCTCTTGAGGAATAGAGATCTATTGAGAGATCTATACATCTAGGAGAGGTGTGGAAGAAAGAAGTTTCTTCAATTGTATTCCTTTTGTAAAGAGTTTGTTAATACAAGTTTTTAGGGTGGTTTCTTGTATCTCTTATTCTTGCTATTATCTCATTCTAGTTACTTGTCTATCTGATTTAATTCTGTGTTTATTGCTTTCAAAATTGTAATCTATTGTTGGTTGATCCCCAACAAGTGGTATCAGAGCCTTGGTTGCAGGTTCAGAGCTTGATATCCAACAAGTGGTATCAGAGCTCAGGTTCACTAATAGGTGGTTTAGATCTGTGTAGTGTGTATTGATTACAGGTTCTCACAGGGGTTTCTGCAAGGATTTTTGTTTGAGTGGGAGAAGCAATGGAAGATGAAAGTAAACTGAGAATGGAAAAGTTCAATGGCAAAAATTACCAACATTGGAGAATGTAGATAGAGTATTATTTGTATCAGAAAGATCTCTACTTACCATTACGTGGGGTTGCAAAGAAGCCCAGAGACATGGAAGATGAAGAATGGGAAGTTCTTGATAGAAAGGCTCTGGGGTCTATAAGACTGAGTCTAGCATCCACTGTGATATCTAATTTATCACAGGCAAAGTCTATAGTAGAGTTGATGACTACGTTAGCGAATTTGTATGAAAAACCCTTAGCTTTTAATAAGGTATATCTTATGAAGTAGTTATTTAATTTGCATATGAATGAAGGTGGATCTGTTTCTACTCATCTAAATGATTTCAATGGAATTGTGAATCAATTAAATTCAGTGAATATAGTGTTTGATGATGAAATAAAAGCTCTTTTAATATTATGTTCTTTGCCTGAAAGCTGGCATGGCTTACTAATGGTAGTAAGTAATACTGAATCTGCATCAAATATTTTGAAAGTAGAGGATGTTGTTAGTGTTATCTTGAATGAGGAAATTTGCAGGAAAAGCATAGAAGAGACATCTGGGAACGCTTTAAGTTTTGAGAGCAGGGGAAGGCATAAAGAGAAGAGCAAGAAAGGCAGATCAAGATCTAAATCTAAGGGGAAAGGCAGATCTAAATCCAAAAATGGCAGAAGGCCACAATGCTGGAATTGTGGAAAGATGGGGCACATAAGTAGAGACTGTTGGTCAAAACCTAAGGAGGACAATCAGCACGAAGGAAAGGAAGAAGCCAAGGTTGCAGGTATATCACAAGATGCTTTAATTTTCTCTCTGCATAATAATATAGAATCTTGGGTATTAGATTCTGGTGCATCTTTTTATGTTACCCCTGACAGGGAATATTTCAGTGACTATATCCATGGAGATTTTGGAATAGTGTATCTAGGGGATGATGAGCCTTGTAAAATAATTGGCAAAGGTAAAGTGCAGCTGAAGATGTAGAATAACAACACATGGGTGTTGAGAGATGTGATGCATGTTCCTAGCTTGAAGAGAAATTTGATTTTTGTAGGAAAGTTAGGGGATGAGGGTTGTACAGTAACTCTCACAGTAGAATCTTGGAAGGTGACCAAGGGTGCACTTGTTATGGCCAAAGGTAAGAGAGAAGGTACTCTCTATTTGTGTAATTGTGTTACTAACAAATCTCCTTCTGTATTATCTACTTCAGATGTGGATGCTAAATTGTGAAACTCAAGGCTTGGCCACATGAGTGAGAAGGGGATGTCAATTCTTAAGTCCAAAGGTATGCTTTCAGATTTAAAAGGCATAGATCTAGAGTTTTGTGAGCACTGTGTATTTGGAAAATAGAAAAGGGTTAATTTTCTCAAGATTGGGTCTACTAAGAAGAGGCATAAGTTGTAGCTTGTTGACACAGACGTGTGGGGACCAGCTCAGGTTGCTTCCATTGGAGGATCACAGTACTATGTATCTTTCATAGATGATGCTACAAGGAAGGTATGGATCTATTGTATTAGAAGAAAATCTAATGTATTTGAGACTTTTAAAGTTTGGAAAGCTATGGTTGAGAATGAAACAGGTAAAAGATTAAAGTGCCTGAGATCTGACAACGGTGGTGAGTTCTATAGTCATAAATTCAGAGATTATTGTTATATGCATGGAATCTGTAGGCAAAGGATGGTTCCAAGGACACCTCAGCAGAATGGAATTATTAAAAGGATGAACAGGACAATAATGGAGCATGCAAGATGTATGAGATTGCATGCTGGTTTGCCCTTACAGTTTTGGGCACAAGTTGTTGACACTGTAGTATACCTGATTAACAGAGGACCCTCTACAGCTCTAGATGGTGGTATTCCAGAAGAGGCATGGACAGGTAAAAAGGTTGATCTCTCATATCTCAAAGTTTTTGGTTGTGAAGCCTTTGTGCACATAGATAAAGAAAATAGAAAGAAGCTTGATGCTAAGTCTATGAGGTGCACGTTTATTGGCTATGGCTCAGATGATTTTGGTTACAAATTATGGAATCTAGAAACTAACAAGGTAATCAGGAGCTGTGATGTTGTTTTCAATGAAAGAGTGATGTATTGTGATCAACTAAGGAAGCTGAATCAATCTGAGCAGAGCAATGGTGAATTGGACGAGGTGAAAGTCCAAGATGAGCTTGTGGGAAAAAGAAATAATCACTTGTAGGAAAACACAGAGACCGACGTCGGCAGGGTAAGAACCAGCATCGACAGTACAGAAATTGGCATTGGCCGTACAGAGACCGACGTCAGCAGGACAGGCACTGAGGTCGGTCAAGTAGAACCGACGTCGGCCAGTAACAAGTCTGGAGGTGATCGAGGTCAGTCACTATCAGAGAATTTGGGTGGACAACGTGTTGTGAATGAGTCTCAGACACCCATCAGGAGGTCAGAAAGGGTGAGTAAGCCTCCAATTAGATATTCTCCTTCTTTATTTTATCTATTGCTAACTGATGGTGGAGAACCAGAGAGTTTTGAGGAAGCAATATAGGTGGAGTCCAAGAGTCAGTGGGAGCGTGGCATGGTTGAGGAGTTGGAGTCCTTAAGAGAGAACCAAACATGGGATTTGGTTGAATTGCCAGCAGGTAAGAGAACACTCAAGAACAGATGGACCTACAGGTTGAAAGAAGGTGAGAATGGACAGATGAGATATAAGGCCAGATTGGTGGTAAAAGGATTTGCACAAAAGCTAGGTATCGACTTTGGTGAGATATTTTCTCCTGTTGTTAAAATGACTTCTGTAAGGGTTGTATTGTCTTTGGTTGCTTTTGAGGATTTGCATCTTGAGCAACTAGATGTTAAGACAACATTTCTTCATGGAGATTTGGATGAGGAAATTTATATGGAACAGCCAAAAGGATTTGAGGTCAAGGGTAAGGAGAAGTTTGTGTGCAGATTGAAGAAAAGCTTGTATGGCCTCAAGCAAGCTTCTAGGAAATGGTATTTAAAATTTGACAGGTTTATGACTGAGCATGGCTAAAGTAGGTGTCAATCTGACCATTGCATGTATTTCAAGAGATTTGATAATGGTAGATATATTATTCTATTGTTGTATGTAGATGATATGCTGGTTGTAGGATCACACATGTAGGATATCTCTAAGCTTAAAGTGAAATTAGCTCAAACGTTTGCTATGAAGGATTTGGGAGCAGCAAAGAAAATCCTTGGCATGAGCATTAAGAGAGACAGGAAAAATCACAGGTTGATATTGTCTCAAGAAGATTATGTGGACAAGGTGTTGAAACAGTTCAATATGCAGGATGTTAAACTGGTAAGCACACCTTTGGCTGGACATTTTAAGTTGAGTAAAGAACAATGCCCTAATTCATATGATGAGGTAGAGTACATGAGTAAGGTTCCATATTCTTCCGTAGTAGGGAGTTTGATGTATGCAATGGTGTGTACTAGACCGGATATTGCCCAAGCAGTGGGAGTGGTAAGTAAGTATATGGCCAATCCAGGTAAGGAACATTGGAAAGCAGTTCAGTGGATCCTTAGATATCTGAGAGGAACTAGCAGTAGGCACTTGTGCTATGGAGGTTCAGATACTTCTCTACATGGTTATGTAGATTCAGATATGGTAGGTGATTTGGATGGTAGGAGGAGCACTACAGGTTATGTTTTCACTGTAGGCAGAACGGTGGTTAGCTGGATATCTAAGTTACAGAAGGTTGTTGCCTTGTCAACTACAGAAGCAGAGTATATTGCAGCCACATAGGCTAGCAAAGAAATGATATGGATGACACGGTTCATGGATGAGCTTGGTAGGGAGCATGAGAGTTGCAAATTGTACAGTGACAGTCAGAGTGCAATCCATTTGGCTAAAAATTAAGCCTTTCATTCAAAAACAAAGCACATACAGCTAAGGTATCACTTCATACAACAGGTATTGGAAGATGGTGAGTTGAAGCTGGAGAAGATCCATACAGATAGGAATCCTGCTGATATGTTAACCAAGCCAGTTACAAAGGAGAAGTTGAATCTTCATTCAACTTCTATTGGTCTTCATGATTGAGTTAAAGATGGAGAAGCTAGAAGATGTTGTTGTACAGGTACTGGTGTAGCTATTTATCTCCAAGTGGGAGATTGTTAGGGTGTGGAGCTAAAAGCTTCACCAAGGAGCATACATTATCAGTTTTAGGTCTACACAGACATCAGCGTCGGTCAGGAGCAACCGACATCGGTCAAGAGCAGTTGCAGAGATGCTGACGTCTGTAGAGGATCGACCGACAGTGGTCACAGACAAGCAACAAGAACCGGCGTCGATTACCTGTGGGTCCAGAAAGCTATTTCTATGGACAGAAGCGAGTGTTTACATGATGAGTTTGAATTGTAGTCTCAAGCTCGCGTCTCTATTGTTAGTAGTATTATTTTTAGAGCCCTTGTTCAAGTGGCTTAACTGCTTGTTGGAAGTACATGCTCAAGTCTCCTAATTCTATATGTATAATTAGATCTTCCTAGCTTATTGTAGTAGTTATTGTGAATTATTGTAGTAATTCATTGTATGTGAAGAACAGTATAGAATTGAATCAATCCAGGCTTGTTGGAGTTGATTGTTCTTGAGAGAGAGAGCTCTTGAGGAATAGAGATCTATTGAGAGATCTATACATCTAGGAGAGGTGTGGAAGAAAGAAGTTTCTTCAATTGTATTCCTTTTGTAAAGAGTTTGTTAATACAAGTTTTAAGGGTGGTTTCTTGTATCTCTTGTTCTTGTTATTATCTCATTCTAGTTACTTGTCTATCTGATTTAATTTCGCATTTATTGCTTTCACAATTGTAATCTATTGTTGGTTGATCCCCAATAAGTAGAGAAACAACAGGCAGGAGTATAAGAGTTAGTTTAAGGCTTTATCAAGACTTTAAGACCTATTTTCAAGGAGGATACTTCTTTTTCAAAGATATAGGTGCACACAAGCAAGAATATAGGCACATGTATGGGTCAAACTCCAAGAATCAATGCCTAAGGATTCTTCAAGCCTTCCAAGAAAGTATACCTTTACCTCTACACCATTTTACAAGAGAGGAAAGAGATAATCTAAGAATTAATATGCATTATTTTAAGGAGGACTAGGTGGATGACTCATCCCTAGTTTTTAGACTCTTGTCTCTCTCTTTATCTCTGTCCTTTCTCATTTTTTCTTTAAGTATGCATGTATTTGGCATTTATAGGGATCCTTAACTTGATTTTAGTAGATCCATACTAATAATAATACTTTTACTTGGCTCTTTGAAATTAATAAGCCTAAATTTTGGCCTCTTCAATGCTTGTGACTAGTGTATGCCTATGGTTTGTTAGTGAATGTTAATGATAGTGAATGCTTCCTTACATTTGTCCTCACCTATTTTACTTATTTATAGGTGTTCAATCATACTTACAAGTTAAATTTTATTATTTAATAGCCTTATATGTGTGAAAAGTGTAATCCTTCATTAGTATCCTTGATAGACCTATTGATCATATACCTTATATCATGCATATGCATCAAGTTAATAACCTCTATGTGAAATATTTATGTTTGGATATTCCTTGTTTGAGTAGTGCAATTAGGTTCACGACATATTCAAATTCTTAGTTCATATTAGATAGGTGAAGGAGAAATTTTGGTGTATCACCTACCTAGGTAGATTTACTTTCATGTTATCTTCCTCTCTTTTCCATTATAATATAGTAATGTAGTGTAGAGAGTCTAATTGATACATCAAGGGGAGTTATACCTTATAATATACAGATTAAATACACTTATTAGGTGACCCACAACATATGGTTGTCTCTAAATTAATCTAAATTATGAAGGCTTGAACAACCTTCACAAGGGTTCAAGTTTAAGTAGATAAAAATAAGATTACTATATGAGAAATAAACATTATTATAACTAGGATGGACTTTTTGAGATGTATAATTGTGGAATGAAATTTTGACTGTATTTGCCTTATATTTTCATATTTTTAAAAGATATGTAACAAATATTTTTGACAAATTAATAGTACTATCAAACAATGCATTATTAATGAGGGGTTCTTCTAGACTTATATTATTAAGTTCATTTTCTTGGATGGATAGAGAAGAGGAAGGAGTATGATAATAATATGTAACTACACTAACTTTACTATCATTTTGACCATCACATTCATAATATTAAGCATAACCATCATATCAATCATCATCATCATCATTGTATATCAAATCATGCTTGTCATTATTTTCTAATGATAAATCAAGGTAATTTTTCATTATTTATTATAATTTCTACCTATGAATAGATCAACTAGATGAGTAGGAAGAGTTTCCTTAAAATTCATTTTAAACTTTCAAAAAACTAGGAGAAGTATAAGATAAATAAAAATGAAAGGCAAAAGATAATCTAACATGAAATAATAAATTTAATTTATGCTCTCATGCATCCATATGTGAGAGAAAAATAAGGAAAATTAAAAATTTGAAACCTTAATTTAATCACATGAAGTAGAAGGAAAACCTAATGGAAATCTAGGGTTTTGAAACACTATTCAAAAAATAAAAATGGTTTCACCAACATGTTTTATTGATTTTGTGATTAAATAGAATAAACCCTAATAAAATAAATATCTAAGTAGAATGAAATGGATATCTAAATGACCATTCAATCATACATTTCATTTGCATCTAGAATGATTTTGAACAACTAGGGTTTTAGAGAAAAGCATGAAAAATTATGGGAAACTTATCTTTTATAGATCCTAGGATCTATATTTGACTCTATTTGACCTATAGGATACTTTACCCACTATAAGATATAATTGATTAACTATAATTTTGAATTTGGATTCGACACTAGACTAGGGAAGTCTAGTCCTTTACAATGATCCTATCCTTTTGTGTTTTCCACTTGATCTATTACCTATAAGTCTTATATAACCTTATGTAGTTGTAGGATTCTCTATCATATATTTGTGTTCACAATATCAAACCTATATTTTTACTTATTCTCTTCAAAACCCTAATATAATCATACACACAAGAAATGAAAAAAGATCAAATGTAAAGGGGGAATGGGGAAAGTTGGATATGGTTGTGTTATCCTTAGAACCCCTATTATCCTAAGTGTTTCCTACATATCCCCAATGGTAACAACCTCACTTTGATATAATTATCCCTTAGGTAATATGCATAATTAACCAATAAAAAATGTGTATCTAAAATACTCTTTGACTAGGCCTTCCTCTTGGTCAAAGTATGCAATTTAGGTGTGGTATGTAAATAATTTAGCAATGTGCAAAGATTGAGATTGATGTGTACTGATATTATTTACTATCTAGTTATAAAAGATAAATTCCTTATGTAAAATGACTTATGAAAACCTTTAAATATAAGACTCCTAATTTTGAATTTGAAAAACATATTGCTAAATTAAGAAGAGACCCAAAAATGAAGGGACTTGAAAACCACTTCAGTATACGTGTTGGATAATAGTGATGGGAAGGAAACTAGAATAGTTCCCTAGTGTTCCCCATGGTGATCTTATCCAAAATGAAAAAAATGGGGTAAAAATCAAAAAAATGGCTAGGGGCCATTGTCACTATCTCAAAGATTGACATGGGAACATTGGGAGTGAAATAAGAGAGAGATAAGATCACGAAAATTAAAAAAGGACACAAAAATAAAAAATTGATGTGCATATAAAAGTCTCAATCATCATTATGAACCTGATGTGAAAGAGTTATAAAAAACATAGTTAAGGGGCATGATACTGGTTCATGCATATATATACAGCAAACTATAATTTCATTAAACATTTTCTATTTTTAGTTTTATAATTGTTAAATTATGTTACTATTGTTAGTTTTAACTAGTGGGATATTTAATTTAAATATTATCATTATTATTTTTAATTAGTGTGATATCAAATTCCAATATAGCTATTATTAAATTCCAACTAGTGTGGAATCATATTCCAATTATATATTAATCATGTTTTCACATTTAAATTCATATTTATGGGAAATTGTCCAATAGTTGAGCATGGTCTAATACATGAAAAGGTTCATGATCACATAGTTGTCATAATATTACCTAATAGTTGTTAATATAGTACTATTTGATATTTATCCAAATTTTGCCATATATCAACCAATCACATCATGACATATAATATTTAAAACTATTAGTGTGCTAATAGAAAACATACTAACACGTAAAAGTATTAGACAACACTTTTCATTGGTCATGTGACCATGTAAAATATACTTGTCATTATTCATATAATATGTAGAATTGGCATGTGCCCATTCTACATAAGATAATAATATAGCCTATATTATTCATATTATCAACTAACAGGTAATTAATTTATTATCTTGTGTAGAACATGATGTGATTTTTCTACTCAACATAAGAATATTAATAGGCCTTTGTTTCTCATATTATTCCTATCTTACGTAGAATGGGCATGTGATTGTAAAAATAAAAGTTGTTTCAACATACATTTATCAAAATTTCTAAAGTTCATACTTATGTACTAGGATATTTTAAATAATTAAATAATTTTTTGCCACATTAATATGTTTTAAATTTAATTTCATGCCATGGAGTACATCATATATTCATGACTAACAATCCTATTCATGGTTTAATGTGAAATTAAAAAAATAACACATCCATGGATGCCCTTTCTAATTTAAATTTAACATGTGATTAGAGGGAGTCCATGAATTTGTGACCCATGATCTCATCTTGATCACCACGTGTATTGACTTTGATATTGTAAGTATGTTTAAACTATTGTATGTGCTTTATTAGTTTTTGGGACATGATCATAGTATTTTTGAATTTTGTGTGCTAGAAAAGGTGGACATATGGAGAGATAAAGTGGACTCAATGTTTCAATAGATTCATGCATTTTGTTGATCCCATCTTGATTAAAAAAGACCCACATGACTCTATGGCTTTGTGATGATTGTCATGTGTTCTCTTTTGATGTTTTATAATTATTAAAATTAATATATTATGAGATTTAAATGTTTTATCTACTTTATATTTATTTATTCTATGTAGGGAATCCACACATGTGAAGGAAAGATAAAGTGAATATAAAAGTTTAATGGATCTATTGACTAAAAATAAATTAATTTAAAATTTTGTAGATTAGAACATAAACTTGAAATGATTCCCCTATAGGCCAATACTTCACCTCCCTCTCCTTATACCACTAGCTATTGTTGTGTTCTTAAAACACACATCAAAATGTGTGAACCCCAAAACTTACGATGCACCACTAATGGTCCATTTCCAATGAAATTAAGTAGAATAATGATAGTAACTAAAATTTTAAAAATATTTTTATTAGATAATGAATCATTAAGTGAAATATTTTCTTAGATAAAAAAATATGAAAAATAATTTTGTGAAAAAAATATTAAACTTCCACTCATGTTTAATAGATAATAAAATCAAATTATTAAGGTATTAATGTAAGTATTATAAATGTTTGAAAAATAATTTTAATAAATAAATATAAATATTTAATTTATATTAAATAATATGTAGACATAAATTAACATTTAAGCTAAAATAGTTCACTTGTGACCGCCCTTTTGACACACCTCGTTCATGCCTTATCTTAGGGCCTTTTGATAATTTTACTTCACTTTATGTGTGATGAAATATTATTTTAAGAAGCTAAAATGACTATATAATGTCTATATACACATGAATCAATAGCCTAAACTCACTCTCAGGCTGACCCACACCTTTAGTTTAGTAATTTTGCCCCATAAGATAATAGTGCCCTATTTGGATAATAACACTCCTCACTATTGTCCACTTTTGTTGGCAGTGTCCTCCCACCATATAATTCATATTTTATAGAATTAAAAAGTTTTTAAAGGGTCATACCACAATTTTATCAAGCCTCATCTAAGGCAATTCCTAAAATACCACTATAAAGCCACATTTCCATCCATTTTTCACACAAGAAGCTTCCACATTGAAAAGCACCAGAATTATAATTATACACAGAAATAATTCTTTGTATCTCCTAATTATGATTATATACATCCATATTAACCCTGAGATAATGTTTGATTACACCTTCAAGGTCACAAATCATGCTTAAAGCACTTAATTACACTAGGATTGTACAATAATCTAACATTTTGCACTAGTGTTTCACACATGCCACTATTTCATGGGATGAATACATGGAGTTTTATCCATATTCAAAGTATTATTATGTATACAAAAAATTAAAAACATGGAATGTTTATGTCAAGCACAAATTTAAATGGTAACCCATTTGTATTCTATGATTTTATTCATATTCCTATTTCATTTAACTAGGGTTTAAATGAGTAAATATTTACATAGTGGTATCCACATTAGATTGAAATCTCCCACATAGTCCATAAAATAAGAAATAAAAAGTGAACACAACCCATAATTATTAAATCCATATTTTATACCATACAAGGCCACTCTTTTAATATAAAATCACCCGATATTGTCTAGTTCCCTTGCTATTGTCTAAGAACCTTACGAGCTCATATTTTAGGTCTACACTTAGTGATCATAGTATTCCTATCAGTCTTAGATATATAAATAATCTACATCTTATTTTTACAACTAATTTTATATTTATATTTTTTACTTTTCAAATTTAGTATATTTATATATTTATCAAGTTTTGAATCAATTTTTTTTCATTTATTGCATATCTTTAGTATTCTAATTTTGAACATTAATTTGTCATATTTAGGTAATCTACTTTCCATAGTTTTCCAAAAATAAAATAAAACATATTGGTGAACATGTATATTGATTTAATATTTCACAAGCCTATCCATAGATGTTTCTAGGGTTTATATTCTTCTTCTTGTTATTTCCTATTACTACCTTAGGGTTTTTATATCTATTAAATTATTTAATAGAAAAATATTTCAAGATTTATTTTCATCTTACATGGAATAAAAAAAATTATTTCTACTTATCTTAGATTAGATGCTAAATTAAGCAGTTCCAATTGACCAAACTAAGATTCTTTTTGATAAAGTATATAACATTGATAAGAATAAGTGTACATCAGAACCATTGAATGATATTGAACACAATGACCATTTAGAAATTCCTAATAATAATTCATAACATGATAAATATGATAAAGATAACATTGGTACTCAAAATGGATATCAAGATGAGCTTTCACTTATAATTTGGTAATAAACAACATTCAATAAATAAGAAATTATCAAGATATTTCAAGAAAGAATATGTGAACAACCTCTTAATAATACTAAAATTTTGTAAACCATTTTGAATATAAAAAGTGAAATCATGGAATATTCATTTAATACTTATAATATTATGGCCCTCATCAATACAAATTTTGTACTAGTATTTACTATGGGGAAAAGTGAAGGAATTCAAAAAATTAATATGTCAATTACTACTCCATCATTGGGAACACCACCTTTGGTTAGCACACATTGTTCTTCTACCAATGTATAATTCATTATAAATAAGATTTATATTATGGAAGCTAAGGTGTTACATTTGGAAAATTTGATTCAAAACCTAATCGGGATCTTGATTCTCAAGCTCTATTTAACTCTTCATTAGTACCACACATAGTATTATATTTATACCTATAGTTTTCTTGTCACCCAAGCTTACACTATATGATGGAAATCATGACCTTGAGAAATATTTGAGAGCATTCCATTCAACATGTTATAACTAAGTGTCCAATGACATATTATTGACTAAGTTATTTCCAAGGAGTATAAAGGAATATGTCTTACAATGGTTTTATAATTTATCCCATTAATTGGTGCATCTGTTTAATCCATGGGCTGATATGTCTTTATCACACTTTTCAATCACTATTAGTGAGAATATCTCATATATAAAGATTGATCAACTCAAAAAAAAGTCTATTGAGCCTATCATAGAACATGTTCTAAAGTAAAAGATAATGTTATATGTTTACTCTATTTATTTTTAATTAAATAATTTGAATAGAAACAAAATATATAGAATATATGTAAAATACACACACACACACACACACACACACACACACACACACACACACACACACACACACACACACACACACACACACATAAAATTCATTAAAATTACAAATTTGAAAGTATGTTATATTAGTAAATTTTAATGAGAAATATATACTTAGCTTTAAGCTAAATGATTTTTGAAGTTGTAGAATGTGTGATGATTTATAATAGATCAGATTGAAATTAAGATCATGTTATAGCTCCAAGAATCTTAATAGAGCCACAAGGGTTTAGTAGATGGGTACAAAGGGTACTAAACAAAAACCTAATAAGATCAAGGGAACTATGGGATACTAGAGATTTGTAGTGGCTATCCAGTTTTATAGCTTGTAACAAGCTATAAATAGACTTGTAAACCAAGTTAGGGTTAGAATGATTAAGTGCAAAGAGGAAAAAAAAAAATAATATGTATAACCACAATAAAAAGTATCTAAAGGGGATAAATCAATGCTTAAATAATGATAAAGTTAATTACTTGAAAAATAGAACACTACCAAGAAAGAAATGCATTTTAGATGCATGCAAATCTAGTAATTAAAATATGATTTTAGAAGGGAAATGACCTTTTTAAGAGGGAGAGACAGATAGAGAAAATATTCACTTCTATAAACCTAAGACAATGCCTTTTTTCAAACAAAATTATCTCTATCATGTGATATCTAACCTAGCAAAGGGAATGCCATTTTAAGCAAGTAAACTAAGATATTTTAATAAGAGAGCATCTACCAAGAAATATAATGATTCATAATTATTTAATCCCATGAATGAAATACATTCTCAAGAGTAAATATGTTTTTAGGTTTGAGAGGATGTCTAAAATTTAGAATATACTCTAAAGCATGTTCAAAATGAGCTAAACTAGCATAAAAATAGTAAAACCTAGAAAACACACTATTATAAAGCCATAGAGTTTCACCTTTCATAACAAAGTGTTGTTAGATAAATTTAATTTATTATTTATGTGTTATACCAATCAAGAATCCAAGTATAAGGATTTAATGGAGGGAGATAGGGCTATAGTGTAGAGCCAAGTCCAAACTAATGTCCAAAAAAAAGGATGAGGGGAAGCAATAATTTTCAAGGGTGGGTATGCCAAATCTAGGTTTACAAATTAGGTGCAATGCTAACTATAGAAGATAGAAGAAAGACATAAGGAATAAAGAACAACTTATAGTAGCAATGGAATCTCTAAATCAGTATGCAATAATGTAGATGGACCTTTATAATAATGGATACTTCAATCATGAAGAATGCATCAAGAGAGATTCAAGAAGGTGATAGAGAGAAAAATATCAAAAATAGGGGAAAGAGGAATGATTTGGACTCATTTAGGTCACACAAAGGTAGCTATAGACCAAAAATGAGTTATTTATGACCATTCAAATAAAATAAAAAACCCCAAAACATGCCAAAATAACTCTCTACCCAAGTTACGACCTAAGATGTAGTTTTTTGGATAAAACATGCAACATATGGTATAGGTTTTGGTCAAAAACCTATGTCCTAGGCCACCATGGAATTTTTATGTCCCCTAAGGTGCATATAGTGAGTTTGAGAGTCAATGGAAGGTTCACAAGAGTGTAAAGAAAGATCAGAGGGGGACACAATAGACTAGTGAAGTGTCCAAGCATGTTAGTAGTCTACATGTGGGATGATATATAATAATTAAGAGGAGTAAGGTAATGAGAACTAAAATTACACATGTCACCACCTAAATATTTTTTTTATAATCCACTAAGATAACTCTACGTTATGATAAACAAGTCCACATACAAGTCTAAGTTAGGGGATAGGTCTATAGTGTGTATTTGTTCACTTCCACTAATTTATACCTATTGACCATATGAAAGACATTCAAATTAGAGAGAATGTAACTACCTATAAGGGTTTAATAAATATGCACAAAGGCCAATTAGATACATGAAATACCTATAAAATTGATGCCCTAGTCCTGCACGAATACACAAAAATATCAAAATACCCATTATTAATTAAGTTTTGCCTACATAGTCTATGTGGACATTAGGTTTATGTAGTTATTCTTTTGGGGAAAGTAATAAATGTGTGATGAATTCAAATAGAATATTGATTATAGTACTTTAAAATTGATGCCCTTGACCTACAATAGAAAATTTCAAAATTTACCTAAGACTATAGCAAAGCAACATAATTAAACATGAAAAGAATAATTCTCTTTTACTAAATATAGAATTATTTTAGAAATTAAATTGGTAGATGATTGTTAGGTAGTTAATTGAGTTAATTTTATGTGATTTTATAAAATAATATTTTTATTAATTTCATGTTTATACCTTATGATAAGACTAAGATAGTCATTATTAAATATCTATTTTTTAAAAAGTGTCTATTGGAACAAATAAGATAAGATCACACTAGGGGGTGGATCTTCACTATGGACCTATCAACCAAATATAGACTTATTAAATAATGTCATAAACATTTTAAATTTTATATGAATTATCTATGAGTATAATACGGATGAATGAGAATGAAATTGGGATATTTTCATGATATTGTATCCTTATTTTTAAGACAATGAAGGATTTTATAATTATTTTATTGGGGTTATGGAAAAAATACCAAGGTAAGTATGTTAAAATTTATTTATTAAATTAATTTTTCTCTATGAATTTAATCCTTGGGATAATATTTTTCTAGAACACTTTTCAATCGATTTCAGTGAAAAGATATCATATGGATAGATTGCTTAATTAAAAAAAAGGTTTAATGAGCCTAAGGTACAAACCAATGTTATCTATGATGATAATTACTATAGTAGATAAATATATCCAAGATATATTAAAGAATTTTTTTATTCCATCACATCATGAATCAATCACATTTAAAAATTTTCATTCATTCACATATTTATGCCATACAATAAAGGAAAGAGAAATCAAACTATTGGCAATGAATAGGCTCAAGTATGCAATAAAAAAATTAAAATAAATATAATGAAAATAATCCACCATAAAATATGAGGTGAAATAATAATAATAATGATCAAAATACATTAATCCATGTAGTTTTCGAACCACCTCTGTGCATTGTATTATCAACTACTCCAAGGAGACAATTTACCAATCTACCATAAAATTATTATAAATTTATAAGAACATTATTGGAATGAAAAATAATATATGTCCATACCATTAAATATGTTAATGTTAGTAAGAATATTCCAAATGGATTTGACTATAATTCCTTCTGTGACTTTGATAGAGAACTACGAAATAATACTAACAACTACATCATTCTAAGGCACAATATTCAAGATTTGATAGTTGTAAGCATAATTTATGTGAGAACACCTAAAAATAGTTCAAAATAACAAAAAATTTAAAGTAAATCAATGAAAAAGTTTAGTATTCATTTTATAAATCATACAACTAATGATAAAACTAATGCTTTAGAAGTGTACTATACACACAATGCACACCCTTCACCAATGTCTTATCATTATCATACATAGGTATAACATCATTTGAATGGAATAATTGGTGCCTAATATGATTATTTACCCTCTAGACATCTCATCAAATTTTTAATTCATGAGATAGTATATGGTGACTCAAATTTTTATTCACTATTCATTTGAGCACACATTGATCACTAGCTTATTCATAGTGTCATGGTTGATAATCATTCAAGTTTGAATATGTATTAAAACACACTTATATATCATATTGGATACATATATTGGTCTTTAATTCCCACCACCATGTAAATAAAAGGATTTAATATACATAATCAAATATCTATTGGTGAGATTACACTACCACTACAAGTTAGTCTAGTACATGTGGTCACTAGATTCATAGTAATACCTAGTGTGGGGGTATTTAATATGTTATTGGGATTCCCTTAGATTAAATAAATTCATGTAGTCCACTCTATATTTCACATGTGTTTAAATTATATCTATGATAATGAGGTAATCATAGTTCAGGGTATCCCATACGAATACCCCTTACCATAATTTAATATGGCTCCACTACAACATATTTTAGTTGAGGCATCCAAAAAGGTGAGACCTACTCAAAGAATTTATAAGTAGATATTTACCCTTATAATAAGGTCTATAATTTAATGAAAACTTTCACAATGATTTATAACCAATTCTAAAGACCCTCTTTCTACTCCTCGATGTCCTAAATTGATATTACAAGGTACTAAAAGTGTTTGACACAATGCACCAATGTAGGGTTTATCTGCTCCATAATGGGTTTTTAAAATACCTAGAGTTCATCATGATAAACCAAATACATAGTATGATACTAATCATTATCATGCCCATGTTACTTACAATACATGAGAAAGTCAATATTCAAATTTATAAATTAGCTCAATTTAATCACATCAACATGACATATACATGAAACAAATTAAGAAAGGTATAAAAATTATTATATTTAATAAATCCAAGCTTTTATAAGGTAATATAATAACATCTATTGTAATACTTTTTATATCGAGAGCATTGCCAAGTAGGATCTGCTAAACCTAACTAAGGGACCATTTATTACACAACACTAAAGGAGAGGGTTCTAAATCCTCTAGGTAAATAATGCTAGCAATAACTCTATATAAGTTAAAATATATGAAATAAAACTAATCTAGTGTTATTAAAACATATACCACAAAGGGGTGGTTTAAAATAAGCAAAATAATCAAGGGATCATGATAGCCAAATTGAGGCTTAGATCACCTAAGGTGGAATATGGAAAGAAAAGAACCCCTATAAATATTAATTTTAAGTATAGAGGTAATTTAAGTAAGGTGTTATACATACAAAACCTATTACTTTTTTCAATAGTCAAATTAAAAAACATAAGTTATGGATACTTACCTTTGAGTGAACATGTCGAGTCTCACTAACCCACTTGGCCAATGGTGCTTTGCAAGCGATTGCCATGGATTTGTAAGTATCACACTATCAAAATTAAATATAGGATAAAAGAATATTATTTTCATCCAAAACTTCCCACAATATGTGTTATCTTCCATTTGAGGTAAACCCTAAGTGATGGCTCCTTTAAATGTAGATTTAGTAGAATTGAGAGCTTTAATTTTATACAAATAAATGTTCTTCTCTATTGGATTGATATGAAGGTTATATTTATAGAAATGGATAATTCATAACCCTTCCATATTATTCACTAATAAGGTTGATCCACATGACCCTATTTTGGGAAAAGTTAACATTATACGTTAAACTAAGTCAACTAGGCTGACTTAGTTTTTAAATGTGTTGCAAAAAATTTACAATAGGGTCAACCAAGATGAATTAGTATGAAAAATGGGTATTTTCTTAGTTAGGGGATATCTTAAAAGGATAATTTATTAGAAAGTTGGATTAATAGGGTTTATTAACTTGGGGAGTTAGATAAGCAAGATTTGTAATGAGTTTAGGTATGATAGAGTTAACCAATAATCTTGTGAAACACCATTGGTTTGTCCACCCCTTTCCTAGTGTACCCTTTAAGGAGTGAACTTAGAGAGATTAAAACTCAACATGTTCATGCAAGTAAGAAATAAACATTAAATGATAAAGTTTTAAAATATTATGTGTATATATATTCCCCACTTAGATCTCATCACATGTCATGTGAGTGTAACATGGGATGGTGGTTTGAGATAGAACATAACAACCACAACACTAAACTAATAAATTATAGTAGAAATCAAGAAATAAATGAATGTAAACTTGTAATTGTGTACCTTCACTTACCGTGTTGTTATTAAATAAAATTTTCATAAGAATCAAAATGAAAATGGTATTAAGTGTGCAAAAAAAGAGAGAGACCTAGAAAATGTGGTTAAAACTAAAAAAATATATATGTTATCAAGATGCCAAAATTTCTTTTGGTTTGTCACAAGATATTATAACAATAAAGTTATGAATAAAATATGAAGTTTATTAATAAAAAATTGAAACCTTTTTTTTTAAAATTAATATAAAAGGAAGAAATAATGATTCATTTGTTCATTTTATATTACTGACTATTAGAGCTCTAGGTGAGTAGAGATCGATTATGGTGTGAGCTCAAGGATGTGGATGCACTAGATGATGGGTTGGATGATAAATCATGGTTGTTGTGGGCATAGTATAGGTATATAGTATATGTAATATTGTTTTTTGGCTTTTTGATATTAAAAGGAATTAGTTTAGGAAAATTAGATGTTAGGGAAAATCCATATAAAAGAGTTTTTCCCATAAAACTTAGAAATAAAGTTTTAATAAAGAAATAATGTATAAGATTCAAAAATTGCAAAATTAGATAAAGATCATTAATTATAAGCTAGTTATAAATTACCACTAAGTTTGAATGGGGATGGCCTAGTTGACTTAGTCAAATAAGGTGTATTTGGTTAGGTGGTTAACTACATAGTAGTTGGTTGACCTAGTTGATGGGAGAGTGACCAATGACGTATAAGGTGGATGATTATGATATACATCTAAGGTGTTTGAATTAGTATGAGGTGGATGACTATGTGGGAATCAAAGGTGGATGAATTAGTTTTAAATTTGGTTGAATGCATAGGCAAGTGGTCGACTACATACTATTTAGATGACATAGTCAGGATAAGTTTCTAACTGCACTATACCTTGTTGACTTAGTAGAAAATATGATAGGATGATGTAGTAGGATACATAGATGGATAAGTATATAATAAGACTAGCCAATTTAATAAGATACATGGTAGACTTATTATGAAAGAATATAACATGCCGATGTAGTTAGATTTATTGCCGACTATGTTAGGAATGATGGATAAAAATCAAAATAGGTTAATAAAGGAATTAATTATATAAATTTCTTATGTTTTTAATTTATTAAAGTATATTTGATTATTATTTAGATAGTGAACTAATATATTCTTTTTTATTTGATATTTTATAGATGTGATGAAGGCTATGGAGATAGTGGATGTAGTGTGGCTTCTAAATATACTAGAGAAGTTACCTGTAGGAGATCATGTATAATTGGTGATATTATATTTTAGTGGGATTATGAGTTATCATGGATTAAATTAAGTGTTGAGTTCATCTCCTTATTATTAAGAGCATGGGAGAGACTGACTAACATTTTTTGATGGGAAGTGGATGGGGATATCATTAAGGTGGGTATCATCCTAGAGGATGTCCATGATCTATTAGGAATTCCTATTATGCATATGCATGTTGTGTGTGATATGCTAGAAATGAACATTGAGAAATGAGTATTAGCCTTATGGGTGATTGGATCATAGATATATGTCAAGGTAGGATTATGAGTATACCTATTGATGTATATGTGTTAGTCATTATGATATCTAAAAGGCCATTATTAGACTTGTAATAATTCTTGTGATCTATCAAAAGTCAGATGGGAAGATCCCATTATATATTTTTCCATTATGCTAGTCCATGTTGGATTAGGGCATGTTATATGACTTGGGATTTGTTATTTGAGTGTAGTTGATGCATGATTTTTATAGTATTCTATTATAGGGAGAACTAATCATGGGCCCCATTATATTATTATGTAGTTATATTTATGAGATATTTCCTATGTATCGACCTACAGGATTACCACATGTAATGGATGATGCCTTACCACATGTGCTAAGTTGGAGATAGAATCACATGGTACATGTTATAACACATGCCATAACTTTGAAGAATATCACATAGTGGAATTTTTTTTAGATCCATATCAGAACACAACAAATGCTTAACAATCATGGCTAGGTAATTTTTAGGTGTAGGGTTGATTGAGGATCACTAAACATTATGTTTGATGAGTGGAGCTATACCTAGTTTCTCATTTTCTAGGATAATCTAGATTAACACATCCTATAATGTTAAACTAATACCAACATATTGGGCACAACATGCAAGAGAGTGGCATGGAGTATGAGGTGTAAGGATGCTAGCACATGCTCCCATTATTCAACCTTGATGACCTAATGTATCTAGATGACAACACTGATGATAGTGAAGGAATAAAGGAGAAATTATTGTAGTATAGTATCATATACTACAAATATCACCATGCTCATAAAGATAGAGAAGGGATCTAGTATAGCCATAGGTAAAACACAACCACCGAGGGACCCAATCAAGAAGCCTACATTAAGTTGGTCTAGTTTGAGGCAGGTATGTAATGGAGTGTATCATCCTCATGTGATTCAAACTAATCAATATATATTTTTGTGCCACTACAGATCCATGCCTCATAGGAGGTGCTTATTTATCATGTATATGGAGTGAATATTAGTGAGTAAGATGTAGTTTCTTATGACTATTTTGATTTGAGATAAAGATATATATATATATATATATATATATATATATATATATATATATATATATTAGGGTATGTAAATCCTATGTTGTTAAAGGGATACATATAACAATAACTTGGAATGAATATAGGAAATAATTAATTTGAAAAGACTTTCCCAAAATAACAAAGATATAAAGAAAGAACACTTATCTAGAGTAAATTAGATATATATGTGACTCATGAGGCTAAAATAGGCTAGATAAATTGTTAGTCACCTTGTGTTCTATCACTATAATTGAAATATAGCTTTGGACAATAGTACCCTTATGTGGAAAATAGTGTTATGTGGTGATAGTGTCCAATTATGGTGTTAGTACACCTCTTGGAAGATTTATATATAAATTTTAGGGAATCTACAAGAGGTTTTAGGGGACCTATAGGTGGTTATGTATCTTTACAAAGCTTGCCTATATCATTATTTTCATTAAATATGTTTCAAAACCCTAATGAGTACATGCAAACATGAAATAACAATTAGATAAAATGTAAAATAAAGGCAAAAACTATTTTTTGGGATATCACAATCATGTGTAGCAAAACCCCTATTGTCTTGGCCATTGCCTATATTAACCCTAATGCTAGGGGTCCCAAATCGCATGTTGTTATCCCTTAAGGAACATTCATAATAAATATGCATGGTATGCTAGAATTAATTTATCTTATGCCCTCATTTGATCAAGCATGCAATGTCTAGATGCAATTTCTGAGTAGTATGTAGAGTATTGAGCTAGACTATTGACTGATTTTATGTAATTATGTGAAAAAATAATTATTATTAGATGTAAAATGCCTTGTGAGGTTATTTATATATAAGGAACTTTGATTTGAATATAAGACCTTATTTACTAGCCAAAAAGTCATAAAATAGGGATAAAAACATAAAATAAGGCTCAAGATAGGGTTAAGACTTGAAACATGAGAGAAAATAACCATCAAATATTAGATCCATAATTAGACACTTACTCCAGATGGTGTTACTATCTTGATAATGGCATTAGTGTCCCGAGGCCTAAAAATAGGGTTAAGACCAAGAAAGATAGGCTAAGGGCCCTTGTGACTAGGAGGAGGTGACTTAGGACCACTAGGGGTGCAAAAAATAAGGAAAATAAGACAATAAATATTAAAAGATCCAAAATGACCATATAAACAAGATATATATCCATCACTAAGACCTTCATGTGAAAGATTAATAAAATATATAGTTCTTGTGGTTGCTTGACCAAATTAGGGTGTATATATTCCCCCCCATTTATTCTATTAATGTAATGGAATGAAAGTAATAGAGTAAAAGAAAAAGAGGTACATGTACCTATGCTTGTCTATGTGGATGTAATCTAGACATCGCTCACTTCTTGGTTAGAGAAGCGGATAGGAGCTAGAGTGAAATATGTGAAGATGAAATCCATAATGTGGACATCCTCTATACCAAATCTAATATTAAAATAAATCATGAGGAATAAAAAACCTAATTTCCCACACACTAATATCTAAACTGAATCTAAATATGTAAACTAGATATGTAGAGAAATAAGGTTTGCTTTCCCCCACTCTGATATGTATATTGAATCTAAGTATATAAACTAGATATGTAGAGAAATGAGGATTGCTTTCCCCCACTGTGATTTGTGTATTGAATCTGAGTATGTAAACTAGGTCTAGTTTAAGTCTATATATCAACCATTGTAAATGACCATGTGACCAAAACTGGTGAAAACCTAGTGGCATCCTAGTGATGATCTAAATTAATGTGGCAATTATAAAAATAGAGATCAAGAACATGTGATCTACATCATGCCCCTAATCTTGATATTTAATTAATTTTGTTATGTGTTTGAACATCTATATATATGATTCAAACATATATTTGAGTGAACTTATATATCTATATAAATTTTTATATCTATGTTAAACTTGTGTGTTTGAATATATATATACCTCTGAGTCAAAAAATATATATAAGTGAACCTATGTATCTACGTAAACCTATATCTAATTGAAACTATATATTTGAGTCAACCTATATATTTGAGTGAACCTATGTGTTTGAATATATGTATTTGAGTGAATCTATGTGTCTAAATATCTATATGTGAGTGAACCTGTGTGTCTAAATATTTGTATCCAACTGAACTCATGTGTTTGAATATGTGTATATCTAAAGCAATCTATGTGTACTTACCCCCTCTTTGGTGAGATATTTGATATTGAGGTAAGGGTGTCTAACAAAAATTGGTAATGATCAAATGTGATGGTTTTAATTAAGAGGGGTGATGTTGTTTTAAGTTTGAATATTTTTCTATTATGACAAAGTACATTGTTGAAATTGGTAATTGGATAGATGTTTGGTCTATATTTAGTTTATTATATTAAAATTCATTTTTATATTTTTATAGAGATAAATGTGATTATGATATTGGTTTTCAAATATAGGGTGAGACACATTGAGGTCAAGTCCCATGTGTAATAAATGGCTCACAAATCAAAGTTACAGTTCTCTAGATATTGTGCTAGTAAGAAGTTGGTATTAGTTGGTAGAATTGGCATGAAAGGTCAACCTTAGTAAGGTGGAATTTGATAAATTTGACTTCAATAGGTTATTTGATTAGTTTAACAATTAATTTGAATCATTTGATTTGGTAGTTATTATTTTTTCTAAGTTAAAGAATATGTCAAGGAGCTGAGAAATGAATTTGACCTAATACGAGGAGGTGGAAGTGCTTATCCAAGCTAAGGAGGAGGTTAACCTGGTAAGAATCCTATAATTTTATTTATTTTTTCATTTATAGTACATTTTTACTATGTTTAATGAAAATTTGGTAGTTTAGGGTCATTTTTTTGAAATGTGGCACTTCTATATTAATATTAGCTTTAGTATCTAGGACATGGTTCTAGTATCCAATGTTATTATCCCATATGAAAATATAGTGTCTAGTAGGCCTATTTTGTGATGCTTACTATTATTTCCTAGCATTTGATGACTATTATTTCTATTGATCTAATATTTTGCATTGGTAATGCTAGATTTGGTTGTATTTTTGTAGGTTGATACACATATGAGAGATTTATAGAGTGTTAAGATGATGGAGACCTTATATGGTCTACCCCTAATATATATTGAGATGGTTATGGTAGAGAGAGTTGGGTTGATTAATGTGGTATCCTTATATTTTATTCCCTAAGATAAACACATGATGATTTCACTATGTGAGATGTGGGGTGTAAATACTTGCACATTTTGGTTACCTACTAGGGAGATGACTGTCACCCTAGAGGATGTGTATAGGATCCTATGGCTACCTATTACTAGGCATAAATCCATAATATATAAGTATACTAGTGATTGAGCTATATAGTGGGCCACTAGGTAATTTTACACTATGGCCAGAGGGTCTCATTGTACATGGAGGTATGTTGAAATATTACTATCACTAATTGTCATAGTAGATGTTCTATAGTTGTGGAAGTTCTTATCTATTTTATTGGATTTTTTATGGATGTAGACAAGAGTGGGGTATTAATATTGTATAGGGTCAATGGTATAGTGCAAGACATAAAGGAACATGATACCATATATTCATGGGGTCACACTATGTTATCTGCTTGTACCAAGATTTATACCATTTTATATAGGATATGTGTGGTAGAGGTATTAGATTTTACAAACTATTAAAATGTTTGGAATATGAGCCTATAGTATTTATTAGACTGGCATTGACTCAATATGGTGATAGGTCCCAGCCACAATTATTTAAAGAGATTTGGATTGGGATAACGTGTATGCTTAGGAGGAGCATGATGCAATGTTGGTAGGTGTTAGATAGGTTGATGATAAAATACATTATATAGAGGCATTATAGGGGCTATGAGGTATAGATTGATGATTATTCTTAGCTAAGACATGTGTGAGTGAGCTATTGGCTACATTACCATTGGTTTAATGATATGAAATTTTCCATTATAAGTAGGTGACATGATAATTTGGTGTTACTCAGGATGTGTCCCCAATGATAGTGGTGTGGTTGAGAATTTTTTAGGCTCCAGTGAGGCCAAGTAGTAAGAATATACCATTGGCTATATATTTATCCATGATTTTTTTGATAGAGTAGGACCTGGTGATTGACATACTAGATTTGGATGATATAGGAACTACTAATTCATATATAGCATGGTGGAGAGATCATATATGGGTACCTCTATTTGTAGAGGATGTAATAGATGTGGAAACACTTAGGGTTGTCAATGGTAATTTATAATTATATGTTTGAATATTATGTGCATTTTATTACTTATTTACTTGGTTAGGAATTTGATGCATTGTGTTGGTATGTTCAGGTTTAGGTGATGATGAGTATTGGGAGACTAACATCAAGTCCATTCTCCATGTAATGACATTAAATATTCCTAATGACGTCATGTATGATGGATTAATGTAGATATCCATATATTTTTATGGTGTTCATACACATTTGTTTAATTGAGATACCATATCTACTACAACATATAGGTGAGAAACTATGGATATGGATGAGGCACATGCGAAGTTGCATAGATGAACCATGCCCATACTTGAATCTCTAGGTGATTCAAGTAACTAGATAATGGATTATTACATATATATAAAATGAGATCATGTAGAGTCTATGGTTGATCTAGGTATGTATTACAAAAGAGAGATTAGACACATCATCTATCTAGGTCATGAATGGATAGTGGGCCTCCAGTTACAATATGGATATGTCTGAGAGTGAGAGTGAGGGGATTGGTCCTAGTGTCCATGTCTATATTATTATGTGATGGATAAATTTTTTATTTAAATGATATAATTTTTATATATGGATGTTTATTGTTATATGTTCACTGTGCATATTGTTATCTCGATCTAGTTATATTGTGTATGTTTACATGTGTTTAATTGTTTTGATTGTGTTAAATGGTGGTAGAGGTATATGGTATTTGTCTAAGTAATGGTAATGATTTTTTTTGTATTTTACAAATGTATAAGTAGACATGTGTAGTGGTATAGGAATGTTATTTGTTGGTATGTATTTTATAAGTGTTTGAGAGGATATCTATGTGTAGATGATGTAACTATGGTATGTACTATCTGAACCCAGATGGCATGGTAAACAAATGACCATACTAACCATGTTATGTCAATGTATAATTAGTTTCTAGAACTAAAACCACATGTGATATATGTAGACATCTAAAATTGGCCACCAATGGCTTTACACCCAACTTTAGATCAATTCTTACCAACCATTGAACATCTAGCCTAAGAATTTCTAAAAGTCTCAAATTTGGCTTCATCACATGAAATTAAATCACTTAAAGGCCTAAATCATTTAAATCCAAAATTGCAAAAATATTCAAAATCCTAAAAGAGATTAATTAGCATTCAAATCCTAACTGAATTCATCTATGAGCAATTAAAGCAATTATCAAAAAGGGAAATTCAAAAATTAATATATATCTTAGGTTTTCAACATTAGCTTTTGTGAGTTTTCATTTATGAATATATACCATCCATGTTTATTCCATGCTAATCATGACCATTTTACACCTTTACCCCTATTGGGGTTAACTAGGAAAACCTAGGTTAGGATTTAACACATTCCAATTTGAATTCAAAGCCTATAAATACAAGCCTAGAGATCTTCATTTAGAGAGCTTGGAACATATTAGAGTTATGATGCAAGATTTAGGACATGAATAAAATTCATAGTGTTATAATGCCAAAATTGAGCTAAACTAAACCATTTTCAAGAAACATCAAGCCAAATCCAAGCTAAGCATGGTGCCAAGAGGAGATCGAGATAGGCAAACCCCATTGATGAAGACTTCTTCAGCACAATCTGAGTAAGCCAATAAACACATCATTTAAAACATTCAAGGAAGGTAAGGAAAATTTATAGGTTTATTTACATTTTAGTTGATCTTTATCATTTATTGTTTGATCCCCAAGATCTCCCTCTAATCTAGGCATAGTGGTGTTATGCTTTGTTAGTGTTTTTTTAATTTCATTTTTTTTAATGGAGACTAAAACTTGATCTAACCTCCCCTCCATCATCAAATTTCTAACATCAAAAATGATATACCTAGTGGGATCCAACACATTCCCACATACAAATGACATCAATATACAATTTTTAAATCTTCATTTGGATACTTAAAGCTCTCTAAAATTGATTTTCTAACCTTGTTTTAGTCATATTTGATTTCTTTATATTTCTTGGATCTACACAAAAATTGGTGACAGTCAAGTGTAATTGGAAATGATTTGGCCTAAATCAACCATGGTTCTACTTGACCAACCCCAATTCTATATAAACCATTGATGGTCGGGTCATAGGAAAAAATGGGTTTAAATATTTCATTTTGATTCTTTCTATCAATCAAATTTATGATTTATAGGTTTCAAAGGCATTTAAATTCATTAAATTTGTTTAACCTTGTGGTTTTTCTTGATATTAATGTTAACCAAGGCATAATTTAATGTATTTATCTTTTGTGGTTTTTAATTCAGGTCCATAAGTGATCAATGATGGTATTAATCGACTGACATTGATTCTTTATGACTGGTGATGGTTCTAATAGACTAACCAATGATGGTTTCCTAAACTAGCACTAGTCATTTATGATTGTCCATAGTCACTATGTGAACTCAATTAAAAACCTAAGAGATAAAAATCAAACATAATTTTCCAAATCAAAAAAGTGATTCAAAGCAAGGGGTTATTATCTAAAAATTGTAGGTTGAAGGATCAAGTTGAACACCAAATTTTCTTATTTTGACTAACCAAACATTTTATTTTAGGGTTTTAAAAGGAATTACTCAAATCTTTTACATTTCAATTAGGGCACTAAAATGAACATCTTAAATCTTACATATTTTAATGTGGTATTTAAAATGAATGTAGGATTGGTTAAGTCTTATAAACATTTCCATTTTAGTGTTTAAAATAAATGCTTAAATAATGAACATTTCAAGTTGGCATTTTAAAATGAACTCTTAGGCTAAGTCTCACACATTTGGAATTTTAAACAAACCTATATGCTTTTAATTCATTTAGTTTTGTGATTTTTTTATATTTTTTCACTTAATCCAAAGGGCCTATTAATGAACAACATCACATTTAATTTGGTGATAAAAAAACAAATTTGACTCTCAAATTATTTGTTGATTGTTTGTTTTCACAAAAAATATAGCACATGTATGCTATCCCCCCATCCCATATGGGGAAATCATGGGATCAAAAGTGCCTTTCCATTGCATTTAGTTCTTATTCCAAGGTGTATAAGGAAAGTTTCCTAGGCTCTCCCAAAACTCACATAGTATTGGGTGATCTAAAATAGACCCTAAAGTCTTTCTAGTCATCTTTTATTTTCATGAATTTTGGCTTATGAAGGGGGTGTCATTGCCTCTCACAAGTTATTTATGGAAGCATTGACCTAGGGCTTCATATATCAATAGTGTTTCAACCCCCCTCCATGGGGGTATATAAATTAGGATCACCCCATTGGGATGGTAGTTTGAGTGGTTAAACCATATTAATTAGTGGTAAGCTAACCCAAAACATATGATTAATCAAGACATTAGACTATACTGAGCAATTTATGGATGTCATGGTTGTGAAAAGGACAAGACCTTTTCATAATAATCCAATTTATGTGTATTTAATTTACATATTTATTCTCTTGTGTGTAAATGTGAAAGTTTATACACATGGGATCAATCTAGATGGTTACAACTTGTAAGTTTTAGTCAACCACACTTTGCCACACCATGATAGGATATAAGAAGATATATTTAGTTGTATTTTGTCATGTATTATTTATTTCTTGGTGTGCTAGAACTAAAACCTATGTTTTTAAAACCATGTCATGGATGAGTCTTGTGTCCAACACTACTCCATTCTTTGAGGAGGTGTTATGAAATCCATTTGACACCTTAATTTAACTTAGCAAACATTTATTTCAAAAAATTAAGTGTGGTACTTAATTGAGATGAGTAATGTTAAGATTCCAAAATCATTTCAAGTTTTATGCCTTTGAAGTCTTTGAAACATAAACATTATCACATCTTTTGAGATTGCTAACATCATCAAACTACCCAAATTATTTCAAAAGACTTGTCTTGTCTTAAGTCGAAATTATCATTGTTTAAGACAAATAATTTATGCCTTATTAGATATTTATTTAAGAATATTCATGTTATTTAAATTCACCTAGCTTATTGTCAGCAAATCCTAATTTACCTTAGTTGAGTCTTTGACTAAATTTTACAAGTTCAGATCCAAACATTAATTGATTTTAGTTTAGGCCTTAAATCATAGGGAATGATACATAAATCTTTCTCTTTTGGGTTATGTAACTTAGATTAATCCATTACTCAAATTTGGAAACTTTATTATTTGTGCCTTTGTTTGATAGAAACAATCTATCTTCAAAGTGACTTTTCTTTTGTGTTTTATACCAACCAAATCCTTTTTATGTCTAGAATCAAGTGCCTAATCTTTAAAAAAATGTTTCAAGTTTATTATATTAATCATCATTATCCTTTGTTTCAAGTCTAGATTTTGATGCCACATTTGGCCAAAAGTCATAGCATAGCCTATTTCAACCTAACTTTTGACTTTGAATTTGGACAAAAGACCTAGCAACATTTCCCTTTCCTATTTTAGACATATTTGGAACATGTTTGGACATTAGAATTTCACATCTTGATTTTTAGGTCATTTTACTTGACCTTATTTATGTAACACATTTAATGTTAGACATTTTGATGTTATACTATTTTTACCCAAGTCTTTGCATAGGATTTTTGGAGATTTAGATCCATCCTCGACTAAGTTAAATTTTTTGAATCTCTTTGTATTTTCATACATATCTTTTAAAAGTTTGTAGATCTCTAATCCATCTTGTTAAAAAACATTTGTCATATAATTGATCATGGATCACTATACACATAGTGTAACTATGTACAATCTAGGATATGGAAATGTTAGTAGAGAAGAATACTTTATTCAAGACCCTTATATAGATAATGTTGTTTGGGAGATAGATTCCTATCCACCATACAAAACTAAAATAGGGGAATAAAGTCAAGATCCTTTGGCCAATTATTTGGTCAACACAACTCCATACATGGAACAAGATCAAGAATAAACAACCTAATATTTGGCTAGTATACCTATAATTTTAGATAATGTCTAATAGTAACCTTATTATGAAAACATGCCATCAGCTTATGATCTTATCGAAGCTACAGAGGTAGGGCATGAAAATTTTCCAAGTCTAACAAGAGGGCCTAATAACATGTTTTATAATTTGAACAATGATCGAGCCTCTTATAGAAACCCAAATGCCATATTACCAATGTTATATCAAGATTCACGTATTCGTGTCACATAAAGAGGCCTCATAGAGAACTAATTCATTCAAATTTATAAAGCATAACAAACATATCAAAACCTAACACACAACTTCTATAATATGACTATGTCAAATGCACTTCTTATTCAATCACTCACATCAAAAAGAGTCTTATTTGAGTTGACATGTCAAAAGAATCAAGGTTTTGACCTAATTATGTAAAAAACTTTAGGATAAAACATGCTGAATACCCCAACCATCGAGGAAGTGTCTTATGCTTCTATGTAGAATAGTGAGCAAAATGTAGTGGAAAAAATGTGAGTAATGTCCAATTTCAACCAAAGTGGTGTTAATGCACAAACACATAGTCAACAAAAAAATATGATTTTAAGTAAAAATTCAAGTGGTTCACAAACTTTGGGAGTAGGATTTTCTACTTCTCAACCCCAACAAACTACCTTTAATCCTTAACTAGCTACTTCTTCTAAAACCCAACAACAAGCATTAAATAGTCAACCATGACTAGTATTATGCCATAACATAATGTGATGAATCTTACTCCACCCCAACATGTGATGAGTAATATTCCACAATAGTAAGAAGAGTCTAGTGTACCCACATAGTAGAGGTAAAACATATTTCCACCTCAATAGGGGGTAACTAATGTTCCACCTCAATAGGTAGTAGTGAACATACCTCTTCAATCATAAACTAACATGCTGATCCAAAATGAAATGATGTCTAACCAATAACATGTAAATATTAGTCAATAAAATATGCCAAATATCTAACATGCATCAAATTTTTAATAGGGATTTGTGCAATAAATAGGTTCCAATGTTCCTCAAGTACCTATTAGGAAATAATTGCCTTTCATGAAAAATGTGTCACAAGTTCAATGCACTAGTAGAAAAATAGTAATAAATGACTAAAAAACTACTAAAAATTGCATATAAATGACTAAGCTTTGTCACGTGACCATTAGTAGTTTATTGCCAGTCATTTATAACATGACCAAATTTATGACAACCATTTTTAGTCATTTATTAGTTATTTTGATTGATCGATTTAGTGGTATATTTAGTCATTAATTTAGTCATTGATTATTGTTAATTAGTCATTTATTTAGTCATGGTAGTCATTTATTTAGTCATGGTAGTCATTTATTTAGTCTTTGTAATTATTAATTTCCATAAATTGGTAGTATATTTAATCATTTTTATTCACTGATTTCCATCCATTGGTATTATATTTAGTCATATTTATTCATTGATTTCTATCAATTAGTAGTATATTTAGTAAATTTAACTATTAATTAACATCAATTAATAGTATATTTAGTCATTTTAATTGACTAATTTCCATTAATTGGTAGTAAATTTAGTCATTTTAATTATTAATTACCATTATTTTGTAGTTTATTTAATTATTTTTGTTCACTAATTTCTATCAACTAGTAGTAAATTGATATATTATTTATTAATTGCATAATCATTATATTTACTACTAGTTTCATAGTAAATTTTAATTTATATGATATGAATTATTTATTAAATACCATAAATTGTATAATGAAAAAATAAACATATATTTTTTTATTCGATACTTGGGAATTCTAAGGTTCTTAGGCCATTTCACAAAAATGATTCTACAAAAATAAAATAATCTGCCACATTCAATATCCTTCCATGCCAAGGTATATGAATGATCTATTAATAAAATACTACAAAAATATCCTTAGATACATACATATTTATATTATTATTATTTTACTACTTTAATGACTATTAACAACCAAAAGACAATGAACTAACCAACTATTCCAGAATTACTAATTCCATAAGCTTCCCCTTATTTGTTTAAATTTTCTTCTTCTCTAGACCCTCAATCAAACCACCTACTATTGCACCCAAATCCATCATATTATTTCTTTCCTTTGAATGGTTCAAATCCACCATCTTTTTATTCTTTTGAATGCTATAGATTGCTCATAGGCTAAAAAAAGTAGTCATTTTTGTACTTTACTAGTTGCCTCCCCATGTTCCTTCTACTTGCCTTTCGACCAAGGTAGAGACTTAAAAGAGCCTATCACCACTCCTGTACCCAATATTTTAATTAAATTGACCTTGTATTTATCATGCCTCATCACCCTTTATTCTACCAAGTTAAGAATGGGTTTCATAAGATCTTCAACAAAAGGAAAACTAACTCCCTACATTTCTTCCAACTTCAACTGCACTCTATAGGCTACTTCCACATCATTGGCAAAATCAACCAAAGATATGAATCAAGACTCAAGCACTCAAAAAATTTCCAATGGGATAAACCCCAAATAGTCTCTCTTTGAAAATGGCAAAAGAGGAAATGACCCAAGTGGCAAAGATGTCAAAGCCTCTACCAACTCAAACCTATATTCTAGCCATATAAAAAATTCCACCATTTCTTAAACCTAGGCTCTATCTATCATAACCAAGTAAAGATTAAAAGCAAATAGAGAGGACAAGTTAGAATTAAATCTAACTTGATGACTTTGTGCTATAAAATCCATGCGCAATACCAACTTGATATCTATCACCAATTCAGGAAGAGTCCAAAAAACATTCAATAGATGCATCTTAGAGACCATTCCAACAAATCCCATCTTACAATATTTGGCTTTGCTAAAAGCCAATGGCCAACTAACTAATTCCAAACAAAAGTTATCTATCTTTTCTACACCCCAAACTTGAATGCCACCAAACCAAGAAGCCTATCAACTGTCATTCTAAAACGCCACTCCAAAACCACTGTAAGGCATAAATATCCAAAATGTGAGAAAAGAGATGACATAAATGCTCTAAATAATAAACTCTCCACATCTCAGTGCTACCAAAAAATATTCTACCATCTTCAAAACACATCAACCTTCAAACTTGGGAAAAGCTAAAGAATGATTACCCTGATAACTAATCACTTTCTCATGAATTCACAATCTTTTTGAAAATATTTTAAATCATAAAATTTATCTATATTAAAAATTATGAAGACATCATTAGTTTATTTATTAAAAAACAATTTAAATAAAATACCACAATATCAATATTAAAATTACATTTTTATATATTTTTTAAATGGTAATCTAATATTGATATTTCTTAATTAAAAATGTAAACAAACCATATTATCAACATTAAAATTGATTTTTTTTAAAAAGAAATATAATGTTGATATTTTTCAATTTAAAAATCAATCTGATAAAAAAATTAACAATCCTCCCAGTTCTTATTAACATTATCCATCCTTTCCTCCTCATATTAATCAATCACTGCATTGACCAAAAAATCAACCACCCTATTACTTTCTCTGAAACAATGGTAAAAATATTGATTCAACTTCATGATAAAAAAAAGTAATCTACAATAAAAATATAATGTGATTTTGATGAACTGTCAAAGTCTAAGAGTTTCCAACTCTTACAAATACACCATGATAAAGATCCCTAAACAACACATTCAAACTACTGTATAAAGCAGTAGACCATGTTGTCTAACAGGTAGTATATGATAAAAATCAACTATGTCATTTCTTATAAATATTTTAGTGCCCACCATGTGAAGGTTCCTTCTTTCTCTTTTAGACAAATAGCTCCATCTATTTTGTCTTCATAAATAAGGGGTATGTTACTTCTAACCTTTAAAATATTTACATTTACATCTCCTGTTCCTTTCAATTTGACTCCATGTATAATAGATAGTGAGTGAATCTACCCAATGCCCACAATAGCATCATCAAATGGATCCAACACCCCAACTTTATCCCCTTCTTGGAGTTTATCAATGCATTTATAAAAAATAAAAAATACACATTATATTGAGATATAAAACATTTGATAACACACGAATAAACATTTGATAAATATTTATAAGAAACTATAAAATGATGATAGGAAACCTAAAACCATGCACCAAACATATTAAGCAAAAATTAACTTCCTACTACTTGATATATAATGGATTTTAGATATAAAAGGTGTCAATATGTTAGCAGTCATGTGCCATAAAGATGTGGATACTATAAGGACAACAAGTGCCATTCCTTCAATTGTTATGGGCACCTTCCTCACTACTAGGCACAACTTTGCAGTGGCTATGGGCTAAACCTATAGTTTCTATAGGTACATTGTAACTCCTATATACACCTCTCTAGTAGTTGTAGGTTAATTCCTTACAAATGATGAGCTATGGCTTTGGCTATGGGCTATTGAGAAATTCATGGAAGACACTAGACAAGTTAGAGGAGGAGTGAGGGAAGATTAGAGAAGAAACTTCAATCATTGCTAAGGAATGACCATACCCATGAATAAAAAATTAAGTGCTACAACAAAGGCATACACTTCCAATCTCCATTTGGAATGTTGCAAACCATAATATATGACTATAGGGATACAATATAACTGTTCTCAGCTTTTGGTCACTTCATGAAAAATAAATTCACTCTACCAATAAGAGAGATATGGGATCTTTTTTAGAGCATAGCTCCCAAGTTTGATAAAATAGATGATTTCTAAATTAAAATTTCAATAAACAAATAATCCATCAATAAACATCCTCATTACTAGGAGTAAGATAGAAGAGAAAAAAATCCATCATTGGGATCAAAAAGAGGAGATCAAGAGTAGCAAATGCCATCACCTACCCTCCATAATTATAAAGGATCTGCTTAGATAAAAAATAAAGATTTATATTAACTACCTTGTTGAAGGATGGTGATAGTCTCTCATACCACTATAAGACCACTTATCTAGTTCTTTGTAGGTCATCATGATTGCATACAAGTTGTTGAGGGCATAACTAAAGGATAGATCACTGTGATCACATAATTACCCAAGGCTAACAATTCAAGAAAATCATGACTACTAGTGTAATAATTACATGAGGAAACAACAAGCTAAGATTCCATTTTGGAAAACACTCACATGTAGATTTATTATGCCACAACCCTAAGAATAAATGGTTTTAGAGGTATAGTGTATCTTTTAGTCATAGAAAATAACTTTATTTTTTTAATATAACATGCATTATATTAAAAATCATATTTAATGATTAAAACATCATTCATTGAGTCTTGTCATGATCTATGCCAAATCAACACTCAAAATCCTCATTATGATCCCATTCTATATTCTTTCATCTTACATGTACCACATCACTTGGGGACAAGTGACACTTCATGTAGGGGGAGGAATATTGTGAGCAATCAATCACATGATAATTTATCCATGCAAATTAAAATCCCATGATCACACCATAAATACACCCATATTTGATTGGGGAAAACAATCAATTTGATTTTTTTCCACTTTGAGATCAAAGCTCATTCACAAAAAGATCTAATCAAGACATTATTGTGGCCTGTAAACAAAACTACCTTTATTGAAGGAAATTGATTCAATATAGAAAGCAATATGAAGGTAAAATTAGGCAATTTTAAGAGATATATGTTTGAAAAATTTGATAGGAGGATAAACTATCCATCATGGGAGGTTCAATAGTGATAAGGGAACCCTCAAACCATAGGTAGTTGCAAGGAAACCTAGACAACTAGGCCATCTTTAGTAGGGTTGGATGGGCTACCTATTTTGAAAAACTATAGAATTTTTTAAAACCTCTCACTATATAATTTAAAAGGTATATTACAAGAGAATAGGTGATATTATTTAGCATCACATTTTTAGTTATAGAATAAATGGTAACCTAGGTTACTAGGTTGCCAAGAATTGGGGAAAACTAGGAAGAGAAACCTAATGGACAACTAGCTAGACAATAGTTTTATTAAGACAATGAAAGGCTAGTGATTAAGAAAAGAGGTGTGGGGAGGCTGGATTTACCCCTATCCTAGAGATGAGTGGCCTCATATATCATCAAATATATGACATGTGAAGGTAGGCACTCATTGATCTATACTCTCCAATTCAATATTTTGAATCATTTAATACATGGTAGGACTATTAATGTCTCAAACCACTTATGGAATATCTTGAAGAAAATGTCTAAAGAATACCAAAGGGGGGTAGATAAAGCCTTATCTCATCATTATGTAATTTAGTTGCTGGTTAAATAAGGAATAAGAGATATAATACCTAACCTTAACTAGGAATAGTTTCTAACCCTAAGGACTGGTGAACCTCAACAAGAGGAGGGAAACAATGAGGAAGAATCTCCCAAGGGATAGGTCTAGTAAACAACACAAGAGGATATTGTAGGCACTAGTTCAACTAGTCATCCCATAGCTACTATAGTCTCACCTATAATTTCTATGGGTAAGAGAATATGAAGAAAATTATCCCTACCTCCTAAGGACATAAAGAAGGAAAGTCCACCAAAACAAACTAGGTGATATATTCTTTCTCTTGTTGTTCCAACTATTTCAACATAATAAGTAGATTTTTCTACCATGGCTCCTTCAAAAGGAGAAGAAGCTGTTCCATCACTAGTTACACAAGAATAAGGGCATTCTAAATAACTTGATCATTAGCAAGAAGTTCTTTTATCACTAGCTACACAAGAGAAGTAGGTTTTAATATCTCTTCTACTAAAAATAAAAAGAAGATTGAAAGGAAGAAGCCCTCTACATCAAAATAAGGAGACCTCCTCCTAGGAAGTCTTAGAGAATTAAAAGTTAAAGGTCAACCCTAACATCTTGACCTATAGACATCAGTGAGGATGAAGAGAAGAAGAAGGAACCCATAAATCATAAGACCTCTAATGGGTTTAAGATAGAAGAATGGTCTACTAAAGAGGAGTCTACAAAGGAAGAGGAAATTTAGTCACTTGAGCAACCCAAATTAGGAGAAGACATAGAACTACTCAAATAAATAAAGTATATAAAAGAAGAAATAAGAATGTCATATCAACATATAAAAGAGGAATAATTGATTGAAGAAAGGACCATAGAATAAGTATAAGAGAAAGACATAGTTCCTCATGACCAAGAGTTCCAAATTTTAGAATAAGCCATGGAAGAGAAATATAGGTTGAGGAAAAAAATAATAGAGTTAAAAGACAAAAGAGGGCTAGAAACACTTCTGGGGGTAGCAAAATTTCTAAATCCATGTATGGAAGAAGACTCAAGAAAGGAAAGGACATTGGAGGAGCTTGAAACAACTCCCTTAGAAGTGTTTTTAGTATATTCATACACCTTACCTGTAGATGGCATTAGTGTATCCCCAGAATAACTTACAATAGATAATGCTCTAGCTTTGGTACCATTCCACAATAGGTTTTATTTTATAGATACCACTACAAAATTACCTATAACAAAAGAAATAATTGATGTAGACCTCTCAGGTACTAGGCCAGTAGAAACTGATGACCTTTTGAGATTTCTTGAGGAAAATTTTAGTGATGATGAAACTTGTCATAAGCAATTGATATAAATGTTTATACTATATGTTGAAACAAGGGAGCAGTAGAAAGATTTAAAAGAAAGCCTGAAAAGGGTTGAGACTAGGATCACTTATTTGAAAGAGAAAATCACTAACATGTATGAGACCACTAAGATGTTAATGAAATGGAGATCACCCTCTAGGGTATATGCTATATAATTATAAAAAAGGTATCTCAAATTCAAATATGACAAAATATACAGTGATTAATCCTACATAATATGTGATTCTAAGTCTTTATTTGAGGTCTTTAGGCATGTTGACCCTAATATTTAGGCATAATTGAGTGAGTTTTACATGCATCAATATGTTATGCCACATGAAAAAAAGTGGAATCCCAATATATACCTAGGGGATGTCCAATTACCTTTACCTCATACATCCTTAATGAAATAAGAAGAAAGAAACATGATGAGGACTATTAAGAGAAAGAAAAAGAGGCTACCCTAATGATTAGGGGTGAATCTACTGATTCAAAAGTTATAATAGAGGAATGAATTTCATTTATGAATGCAAATACTCCATGAGCATGGGTCACAAATAAATAAGTAGAGGTCTAAAACCACTACTTGAGCCTCTTATAGGGAGATGGAAAATAAAATTTTGTTTCTTGTTTGCATAAATGGATAGATATTTTAGATACCCTAAAATGAAAATAACCTTATTCCCCTCAAAACCTTAGAGAGGTAATACACATATTATATATGTACATTGAGATTCTAAGGAAAAGAACGATTAATTGGTTGGGGTTGATGTTTCATCTGCCCATGTTTTGATTCATGATTCTTGATTAGGAAGGGAATGTGCTAGTTGATAAAGAGGTAGAAAATAAAAGGTGGAAAAGCATAGTTGATGCTTAAGGTTTTTATATCTTATAAGGGATGGGTTGTAGTGAGACCTTAGATTTTAGCAAATATTTTGGATTCAAAATGAAAAGAAGGCTTGTTCAAGGATAAGCAATAGGTTAAGTATGGGGTATGATGAGGCCACTAATTCTTCTATTTATAGCCTCATCCATACCTAGTTGTATATATTTTTCCTATATGAATCTTTATAACTATCCATGACTCATGTAAATGAATGAATGAATTAATGATTATATGTGTGCATTAGTATATACATTTTGTGTTATAGATTAATGATGTTTTTTATTTAATTAGATTATACTTATATAACCTTATTTAATAGATGTTTGAAATTTAGAATAAGACTACAAGAATATTACTTGGTCATAACACTTATAGATAAGCCCATAGCAAAAGGGGCTTCCAACCCATAGTACCTGCCAACCTATAGGTTTCCAACTATAGGTTACCCATAACAACTACATGATTTCACCTATAGGTTGCCCATAGCAACCAAGCTATAGGCTTTCCACCTATAGGTTGTCCATAGAAATTGTAGTTTTTCACCTATAGGTTTCCCATAGCAATTATATACTTTCACCTACAAGAGCATGCAACCACTACATATAACCAACTATTATTTTGATAATAAGTAATTAATTTTTAAGGACACATCTAGCTATCTTAAAAACAATGTAAATGATTGAAGAGGATCCTCCATAATAGCTATATGGATCCCTCACATGCATGAAAACATAGATGTGCTACAAAAAGATGAATATGATAAGGACAATGGAAAGGAGAAAAAGAAGTAAAATATCAAAATAAAATATATTGACCTTTATCCATTCAAGGCAAAAATCAAGTAACTTTAAGCTACTAACCATCTAAAGGTTGATTGGGTTAGTTGAAAAGTATTTATAACTTTCCTATTTTAGTGTCTACTTGTAGAATTAAGCAAATTCAGTTCTTATACACTTAATACAAAGGGTTTTTGTGAACTCACTTGATGAGATAATAGATGCAGAGTCTTCCTCCATGAAATTCCTTGCCTTTGATATGTTGAGTTATGTGAATGACTGTAAAAATAACATCAAAACCTAAGTATATTTGTTATTAAGATTTGTCACCTCACTATTAATGTTATTTCCTACAATATACTTCATAATTTGTCCATATTTTGATATTGAATAGATGCCTTTAATCTTGGGAAATTGAACGGTTCATTTTTAGAGGTGTAATCAATGCCACTGACAATTTAAATGCCTTGATAGCTTATACTATAGTACCACTCTATCATATCAAGACTGTTACAGGGTATTGGTATGGTAGAGTTACAATTTTAATCTCCCCATTATACCACACACCTTCACTTTCCTTACTATGAGATAGCAGGTCAGATAGTCTAATATTGCGAACCCATGCACACCCCTTTGGACTCCTATGAGATGGTAGGTTAATTTTAGTAGTTGAATGATTATTCTTTGCCATGCCATAGTGTCATTGTCTACCCCTTATAGGGCTATGGTATTGAATTTTTTAATGTATTTTAGGTGGGAATATAGGGGTATATTATGAATGCAGTATTTTAGATATCATTTTATTGAAAATATTGAATAATTTTCTAATTTTGTAGTCTTTTAGTTTTAGTTTTTAGTATTATTAAAATCTAAGAGATCATTTATTTATTTGTGATGAGGAGGCTTAGTCATGTAGAGAGACTTTTAACATAGGAATCAAGGCTTTAGTCATTGGGCTCAAGGCTAGTTGTGATAATGGAACTAGGCAAATTTTGGAGGTTCTAACATAGGGGTTGTCATTTTAATTTTTTTTTCCTAAGTATAGAACCCTTGTACCTTGAGGATTTTGGTCATATAATTCATCATTGACCTCTATTTTTGGTTCTAGTATTTTAAAGTTCTCACACTAAAAGTTGATGAGGAGATTTAAGTTAGGGGGTTAATTGACCAACACCCTTGCCATTGATGTCAAAGGGGGAGAATTGAAGTAGTAAAACATAGCATGATCCATAATAGAATGATAGTACTAAAGTTAGGGGGAGAATAATAATAAGGGGGGGAATGACAGGGAATTATACTTGTCTTTTCACACAAACTATTTAATAATATAGGTTAAATATTTTGTTCACCTAATGTTAATATATTTATATGTATTATTCATTATTTTTTCCTTCACACAAGCATATTCAATGCATGTGGAGGATAGAAGCTGTATTACAAAATAAATCTATCCAAATATTAGAGAAATGACTACAATTTATTGCCAAGATTTTAAACAATTTTTTACTTTCATAGGTATATTGTTGCATTATTTGATACCTTTATACCTTGCTTGATTCTTTTCATATCTAAAATTTCTAGAGAAGTTAGAAAAGTCTAGTATATAGAAAACATATAGGACATATAATAAATTATATTCTAACTAAATAAAATTAATTTAAACCAAAGTAAAAAAACTAAGAATAATGATTGAACCTAACTTTAAACACACTTCAAATCAACAGTGAATATCTCAGGTTTTGTATACAATGCACCAAAAAAATAATGATGATTACATTCAAAATTGTATAAGTAAAACAATAGTGAACAAGCATACCTATAATCAGATCTTTATTACATTCAATAATAAATTACACCATACATATAACCAAATTTTAAGTGACAAGATAATAATTTAAGGTGACAGGATAATTAACATGACAAAACATTATCATAATCATCTACATTACCATCAAGATCAAAATCCTAATCACTCATGTCTACATCTACTTGATTTTCTTCCTCATCCTCATCTATGACATGCAATACATTCTCTCTCCCAATCTCTTCATTGGTAATCAAAATCTTTTCTTCAAACACTCCATCATCATCTTCATCCACTTCTTTGAATGTTTTTTATAAATTAACATATTTCCCATCAGGCATTATATTGACAACTTCTGTGAATTTTCATTTCAAACAAGACTTTGTTTGAATGACATACAACCATCATGGGCTTCTTACTACATCTATTATAAGTTAATGGTTAATTTGAAGAGGGAAAACATATGACTCATTAATATATAATAAAAATTATTGTGTATTTGCACATACAAATCCATATTCATTAAATTCTACTATGGATGGTCGAATCCACTTTCATTTTAATAATATAGGACTGTTTTCACTAAAATCCATGTGAATGAATTCTTGGATTAATCCAACATAAAATTTATTGTTAGTTTCATGAAGAAATCCAACACTAATAACACCATCACAATTTGTCTTTCCTTTGTCTTTTTCTTCCACTCTTAAATAACTACCATAGGCCCACATTCCACTAAAATGCATAGCCCATACATTTGGAGATTGTGAAAGCTCACTTTCCTCTATTGTTATATCTTGACCTTCTTCATTTGTATCACTAACTGCATTAGCAATCTATTCTTCAAATTTTGGAAAAGAATCACCTCCAATTAAATCATGACACCTACACTTTTGAGGTCAATGTTTCATCCAAGTTTGATTCTCTTCTTCATATTTTATACATAGAATATTAACATAAAAATAGTAATATTAATAATATAAATGTGTAAATGGAATTGAGTAAATAAATTATTGTGTATTTTTTTTACCTATGCCATTTATCAAACGAAGATGTGTTTTGAAGAATATAGGCATGCATCACACTTCTTTCTTGATGTGATAGTTTAAAGTGACATTTATTGCCTTATAATACTTCACTTGTAACACTCTCATCTTCATCATCATCCCATAGATGTCGATTGACATTTTAAAAATCCTTCATTTATTTTGTAAAAAATCCCATGGCCTCTTGCATTGAATATCCCTCAAACATGTTGCCTTATAGTTTTGCCCTAGTATGAACAATTTTTTTCAAAAACTTCATATATCATTTAATAGGATACATCCATCTCATTCTTACTGGGCCACAATGATCTAGTTCATATTCTAGATGTATCAAAAGATCCATATAAATGTTACATATTGTTGGTGAAAATTCTTGTTCCAGTAGACAAAGGACTTCAAAAACCTCCTCCCTCAAACTATCAAAGTTTAAAGGATTTAATACATGTAAACTCATTCTCTTTAATATTAGACTCAACCATATAATTACCAATCTTGGCCCCTTTGACAAACTTGATATATTTACCACAATAGGGAAAATAGTCTTGATTATGACATGATATTCATGGGTATTGATTCCTCTTAAGCTATTAATGTTAGTTTGGCTTATAATACTATTACTTACATATCCAATGAGAAAGTGAGTCTGAGACATCAACTGTAAGAATTGTGCACATTGTTCCTTTGTCTAGACATAAGGAACACTAGGTTTTCTATATTTTTCATCATCATATTTTCAACCCAAATATTTTGATAAGTCTTTGGTTGTTGAAAGTCTTCACATGATGAAATAGTATCAAAATCACCAAAAAGAGTTTCTATAATATCATAGGCTATATTTTTCTCAATATGCATAAAGTCAACAGTATGCCTAATTGATATATCCTTAAAGTATGGAAACTTATAGAATATACATAGCCATTTTACATTAATTTCATTACATGGATCATATCTACTACTAGCAATCCCAACATTTTCAATTATAAATGACATTCTTTTTTGTCCATTCTCAACAATGTAATCACCCGTTACTAGCAATGGTGATTCATGATTCTCTTCTTGACCATTGAAACATGTTTTTTTAAATGATATGGATGATCCATTTTAAGGTAAGAATGATTTACACAACAAATAAACTTACAAAAAATTCTTAAGTGCCTCAAAAAATCCTAAAAGTTACAAGCAGGACATCAATGGCATCCATAAATAGTGAGACCAAATAATGTGCCATATGCAGGAAGATCATGAATCATAAACAATATGGAATATCTTAAAGTGAATTTGATTGAATGAGCATCCCTTAAAGATTTAATTTCTTCAATTTCTTTCCACAATTACATTAGCTCATCATATAATGGCTCTTGATAAGCATCGATTGTATCTAAAGTCACACTTTTCTTTCCTGGTATAATCAATGATAACATTAAGAAAAATGGTTTAGTTGCTAACCATGGAGGCAAGTTATAATTTATTAAAAACATTAGCCATGTTGAACATTTAGTAAATTTATCTAAGAATGGGTTCACCCCATCTAGATCCAAACCCATCCTTATATTATGAAGATATTGAAAAAAATCAGGCCATGTATTATCAAATTCCATCCATGTCTTAGAAACAAAACACATGTTTTATATTGGTGCCCTTATTTTGGGCATGCCATTGCATAAGTTCAACAATGTCTCTAAACCTATACATTCAGATTAATCATGGGATTATTAGAAAGGGGTAAATAACCTTTCTAGGAACCATAATCGATTTCAACCCTTGGCTATACCTCACTTCATGACATTTTAGACATTCACTCTCACTTGAAAGATTATTGTGAAATAATACACAACCATTCACACATGTGTGTATGTTTTCATACCCTAAGCCTAAGTAAGTGATTTTCTTTTTACATTAACTTTGTCTTGTTGGAAATATGGATTCAAGTGGTAATAATGAACTTAATAATGCCAACAACTGATTTACACTCTTATTTGTCAAACCAAGTACCACTTGCAAGTTGAGAATTTAAAGGATTATTTTCAAACAACTTAACTTGTAATTAACATACATGGGATTTAAAGCATCCTCTTTCAACTTGGCCCAATCATAATTTAGACCCTCATCAACATTCCATCAAATTAAAACCCTTCATCTAACATTGCTACCTCTTAATCTATGTTTGGTGCCACTTCATTTATGTTTGTGGCCTCTTCATCTCTCACAATCTACAATTCTATCATATCTTCATAATAATTGTAATCTCAAGGGATTATAACACCATGTCCATATCTTATCATATGTTTATAAATCAGATTTAATTTTTTCACCTTTTGACCAAGATAGTCATTACATGAACATGGATATTTATCCATGTCCCTCTCATTAGCTACTCTCTCACCATATACATGGTATTGATTAGTAGTCAACCTTCGACATTGATCCATATGTAATGTTCTACATTATATTATTAATTTATTTTCCTATTTCAAGAAAGAAATAAAAATTTGAAACTCAACTTACTCAAGATCTAATACATGTAAACTCAATCTCTTCAACACTCTTTAACACTTAGAATTTAGAGTAATTCATAGAATTAGGATACAAATCACTCTAAAAAATTAGAATTAGAGCACTCTATAAGATATAGAGAACTCTACAACAATTCAAATTCAATAAATATAGCTAGGCATCACTCTATAGAATCATATGTTCTACCTCTACATAAATATTTGTGGTCAGTTTTGTGCATTTTTTACTTGTAGGATTCTCAGCTATTAATGGATAATTAGCAAGAAACATAGCAACTAACTTTATCTCATTTTGTTGCCCATGTGCAAGAGTTAGAGATTAAAATTATATGTTGTAAAATATCTATTATTGAAACCTCACCATTTATATTTCTAATATAAAAAATATCCATTATAGTTAAAAAAAATAAGAATGGTCAAATTGTAATACACAAAGATAAGGAAACTTTGAGGTGTTTGTATAGTATTTTTTTGCATTATAGAAGTATGTTGTAATTCTAAAAATCTTGTTGATCCTGTAGACTTATGTTCAATTTACATGTCATCTACAATGTGCATAAAAGAAGAGCATGATGAATGGAAATAAACAAATATTATTGTTATACATGTTTTATTGAGGGTTTTTCTTGTCTAGATGATAATTAAATAAATGATTTAGAAATGGAACATGTAACTTATGATTGTTATATTGATGAACCATAAGAATTAAACATATGGCAATCTTTTCAATGTTAATGAATACACAAACACTAACAAGTAGGGTAATGAATTCTTTGTTGTAACTTTGAGAATTACTTACTATCATAAATTATTAACATGTTGAGATAAGATGACTTATTCTAACAATTGGTATAATACCATGTGTGGACATATAGTATCAATTAAAATATCTTGGTTACCACATTTATTTGATGATATAGCATAACTTTCAACTATACCATATGAGATCATCTTTTAAGATGTCTTGCAATTAATAGATTAGGCTTGCACACAATGTTACCCAAGAATTAATGTCTAGGCTAGGGACATGAACCCATGGTTTAATGGAAAAGTGATCAAAAGAATTTAAATTTGGATGCATGTTACAAGTTCAATCCCATATTCTCCAAAATGCATAGAGGAAACTAATGAACAAATAGTCTGCTAAAATTAGAATTACCTGTATGGTTCTGGTACTTAGTTGCCTATGTAACTACTATAAGTTACACCAACAAATAACAAACTAATTATGATGTACATGCACTACCCATGTCATGAAAACTTATTGAAAAGGATCCTTAGGGATTAGGTTGGTAAATTGGTTACAAAATTATAAATTAATACATACTCATGCATGATAACGTGGAACACAAATAGACAACTTCAATATATGGTCACTACATTATATTGATTAAAAGCATCTGATTATTTCATAATCTCAAGAACTCTAAATGTTACATGGTAGTCAATGTCTTATGACAAGATACCCTCCTCTTTATGTAAATCATCTCTTATAATACACTAATTTTATTCTCCTAGTTAGATATAGTTACCAATTAAGAAGCTATAGATTTTGTGTTTAATGTAATAAGGGATTTGAATTACCTCCAAATTCACTATAGAGGCTATCCCTAAATTTTATTTCATTATAGAGGGCCTCACTAACTTCAAATTCATTATAGAAAAATCCAAATTCCTTGCCTTCCTTTTTAAAAGTCTCTAGGTCCTCTCCAAAAAAGCTTTATCTCCCATGCAAGTAAATGATATACTTATTTGCTAAAACCCAAAATGTCTCATGCCATCAAATTAGCACACAAACCCTCTCTAGTCAGCTTTAGATCCATTAATAATTAAAAAACCATCCTTCTATTTGTAGAGGTGCATTGAATAAATAATGTCAATTGTAGTCCCCATTCCTCCATCAAATTACCTTTTCCAAAATTTTCACTCTACTATACTCCCCACTCCCACCAATAATTTCCTAATTCACTGTTAACTCTGTGCATAATACAACCCACTCCCACCAATAATTTCTCAATTTGTTTATTTTAGTTACTCACTTTAATATCATATTGTCTAATTTTAATTTTTGTGACTAATTATATAGTCATTTTTATTTGTGTGACTAATTATTTAATTGTGTTTTTTACTTGATGATCAAATTAGTCATTTATATCTATGCTGCAAAAAAAATAGTAGAATTTAGTCATTTTTAGTTGTCATGACTAAACATTTTAGTCACATAGTCATTTATTTGCAAAATTATACTAGTGAAGATAGGGTCTTGGATCAGAAGTTCATCCCAATTAGTAAGGTATGACTAGTCAACAACATGTCCCTATTCAACCTCAACAGGCACAATACAACTATATACCTCCATCCCAACCATAATATTCCTAACATTAGGCCTACATAACTAATCCCAAATAGAACATTGCATAACCTCAAATACAATTTCAAAAACCACACCCTAATCCACATATGCATATTCTTAGTCCATTTAATATCCAATCCAACATACCCAAGAAAATTCTTCCATCATACCTTGATCAAATTAATCCACTTTTAACCACACAACCTCCACCTCAACTAGCCAATGATCCTACTAGTTTCCTTGCACATGAACTATAACAAATGAATGATGTAATTTCCATTATTCAACAGGGGAAACATACCAAAAATTTCAAGTTAGATAATGAATGTTTGTACACTCTCAATATGGAATACTTGCAGATACCATTTCCTCCAAGTTATGAGCCACCAACATTTGACAAATATAAGGGGAAAGGTGACCCAAGGCACATCTGATAGAATTATTTTATTGATATGGGTTTTATACACACCACAACCTATAACATTTTAGGATCTCAATGGAGGTAAAATAAACTTCAAGTCATGAGTTGTAGGTATGTGGTCTATTCTAACCTATTGATGGACTAGCTAGTAGGCCATATAGGTTGTTGACAAGGTTTATTTGATGGAGGTGTCATTCCCAAAAGGTATTGAATCTATATGTGAGCTAGATGAATGGTTAGATTCTAACTTAAGGTGGGTAAGTCTCAAAAACAAACTCAAAAAAAAGAAGGGAAGGGTAAGGAAAATAAGAAAACTTTATGGTTTTTAGGAATCACTTCACTAGCTAGTTTATAAAAGGATAAGTGTTCTTAGAACCTATTTTTGTTGCTAGTAGTAATTACACACACACAATCAGACATAACTAAGAAGTCTAAGGAGATAAATATGCAAGAAGTTCATACACCTCAAATAAAGGTTACTCCTTTTAGGGTAGTTGTTGGGCATACTTAATCAAGAGATTATGGCTTGGGGCACATATTTAATTAGGAGATTATGGCTTGGGTGAGTGAAGTATCTGATGTAGCTATTACACACATAGAGAAAACTACATCCAAGAAATAACTTATGCACAATCAAAATTATGAATCAATTTGAACTTGACTATCTTAACTAATATATTTACCAAACTTTCAATAGCTATTATACATCTACAAATTAGTACATCAATAAAGATAATCAAGAATCCATTCACAACTTTTGCACACTAAATATTATCAAAATATATAACTAAAGAAAGTAAAAACTAATTACATATAAATTAGAAATAAAATACACAAACACATTTATTAATGATCAAAACTGATGTTTTTCTTGTATTCAAAAATTCTCTAAATAAAATCCAAGTTAGATTATAATTATTTTTATAGACTTGGAGAAGGGGTCACCTTATCCTCCAAGTTCATGCAAGGTCATTACATGTGATAGTCAGAAAATGATTTCTAATTGTGTTCTAAAACTATATAAGATTCTATTTACACTTATCATTTTAAAATAGCCTTTGCAAAAGATATACAATGTGTACATGTGTATGAAGATGAAGGTGATTTTATTTTATAATTATAGATCAAACTATATGCAAAATACATATATATTCACCATTTTGCAAAAATTGTATATGCCTCATTTTATAGGTTATGATAACAACTTGTTTATCTTTTAGATTAGCCACCTTTAAAATGTAAATCAGACATGTGTCAAAGATAAGAATCATTTTATCAATATTTAGAACCAGTGAAACTATGACTAAAAATAACTATGCATTACATGTTGCTCATACCTCTCACTGAGTTTGGACATTTGAAAATTCTACCTAGGACTCACACTATTATATCTCTATGCATGATAGGACAAAAGCATGCCATTTAGCAGCTTTGTAGGGGGCCTCAATGCTCTTTATAATCTTAGCTCAAATATTTTGTGCTAAGTGGAAGTCTTTCACTAGTTCTAGGATATTTGAATTTTATACATTGACCTCACACCATCAATCATATATGTTTAAGATTATGTAGTTCATAGATCTTAGTGCTTTAACTCATTGACTCCTACAAGCTTGACACTTATCACATCCTCCTTCCTTTGAAAAATCTCTATCGATCTTGTACCATTGGATCAACTATATGGATTAATTTTGGCCATTGATTTGCCTAGGCCCACTAACATTTGATTTTAAATAGCTAATTTATGACCTTAAATTTGACATTTATATGACCATAAAATACATCTTCATGACTATCAATGATGTCCATACGACTGTCACAATGTAATCCCCTATTATTTTCTTCTTGATCTTAAATTTGATGTTCACATGATCATTAAAGATGTCCTCATGATCATAAATGATGTCAACATGACTAACATAATTTGAATCTATGTCCTTTTATTTCTAAGATTAATTTTGACATTCATGTTATTGTCAAAAGATGTCCATGTGATCATCACATTAGTTTAACTCCCTATGAGCTAAACACTTGTCATTTACCAGTTCACTCTACACCTACAAGTATAAATAAAAAGAGGGCTTAGAATAATACTTTAGGAAACATATATAAAGGATTCTGCTTGAATAATTTAGCCTAAGGTCTTAGTTGTAAAAATATGATTTAGACCTAGGCTTAGAATATATAAAAGAGCTCCTGTATTTAATCTCAATGAATTACCATAGAAAAGTATGATTGGGACCCTTAGTTAAAATCTTAAATCAAGCTCAAAACATATTAAAATTCTCTCCAAGCAAGGTGCCACTTAGAAGTATGATATTGGTCTTGGGGAAAGTGTTGTAGGAGAATTGTTTCAGGATTTATATATAGGGGAATTATTTTATAAAAAATGTCTATAACAATTCTCCTAAAGGGTCATTTTCATTGAACAAAACGTTTGAGACACAAAGTCTAAAGGAATTATCCTAGGGTAAAAGTCTCAAAGGATAGGCTCATAAGGAAAAATGCCCAAGGAAAAAGTCCTAAAGGAATGTGTAAAGGGCATGGTCTCTTGGATAAAATGTCTAAAGGAATGGGTTTAAGGGAAAAACCTCTTAGACAAAATGTCTAAAGGAATTGGACAAAGGACAAAGTCCAAAGACAAAAGTCCTGAAAGGTTGGTGCAAAGGGTAAAAGGGCCTAGGACAAAATTTATGAAGGGTAAAATGCCCATGAAAATTATCCTTAAGGGTAAGTTTTAGAGGGAAAAGGGCCTAGGACAAAAGTCCTAAAGGGTAGGTGTAGTACAAAAAATGTGGTCAATATAAAGTCCTAAAGGATAAGTCTTGAAGGGATAGGGGGCCATATAAAGTCCTGAAGGGTAGGTGGCTATTTCAAAAAGGGTTGAAGGGTCACTCAAAATATCTAAAGGGTTATTTTAATAAAATGAAAGGGTAGGTGCAAAAGGTTTAAAAGATCTAATTCATGTAAAAAATGATCCAAGGGTTTACTTAATAAGGTAAAGTTTTAATAGGGAAATGGTTTGGGATAAAAGTCTCAAATGGTAGGTTGCATAAAGCCTGAAGGGGATATGCCTTGGGGTCATTGTTTTGGAAAAATTGTATTGATAAGATTGCTTTATGGATTTGTTTTAGGATTTTTACGTCAGACAAAATGTTTGATGGCAAAAATTCCAAAGGGTCATTTTCATCAGGAAAAGGGTTGGAGATAAAATTCTTAAAAGATATTTTCAAAAGGCTAAAGGGAACTTTAAAAAAGGTCAAAGGGTAGGTGAGTTAAAGCTAAAGGGTCATTTTGATCGAGAATAAATTTGAAGGGTCTAATTTGTAGGGCATTTCATCCATGATAAAATTCATATAAGATATACTTAATAAGGGTTGAAGGGTAAATATGGAAGGCTAAAGGAAATTTTTCAAGGGATTTGTTTTAGATAAAATGTCTAGGATAGAATTCATTCAAGGAATTATTTCAGATAAAATGTCTAAAATAATTTTACTGGTGGAATAAGTCCAAAACATAAAGGCCAAAGGAAATTTTGAAGGGATGAGCTGAAGGGTGAAAGGCATGATATCTTGAACAAAATGTCTACAACAAAAGTCCTATAGACCTAATTCCATCGAGGGAATTACTTCAAACAAAATGTCTACAATAATGTCCCTGACAAAAGTAAGTTTGCAAAAAAAAAAAACCCATAACAAAAATTCTAAAATGATTTATATAATGGATAAAATACCCAACAAATAAAAATTTTAGAAGTCCCAAAATAAAAAAATCCCAAAGACATAAGTCAAATAGAAAGAATTAGACTATGAACACAATACTAATGCCATTTTGCTATAGTACAAAAAGTCCAATAATAAATCTTCTCCTAGATTTTTCATAAACATATAGAAGAGGGGCTCAAAGTCAAGACCATAGTCTAAAAAAAGTGGGTCCCCATTTCCTTATGGTAAAATTGGTGTGTTGGGTACAACAAATGGTAACTCACAAAGGAATAATCTTGAGTATTCAAGGACCCATATCTTTGGTTTGAAATCTTAAATCAATCATGAAGTGTGCCACATAAGAATACTTAAATAAGAAACATGAAAGAGACTCCTAAGTTAATTCACACAACATACTTGCCTTCTAATTTCTTGGATCTATGTGTGTCAAAACGTGTAGTTTATTTAATGCCTGATGTGACGTGTTTTTCAAAGGCTTGATGAAGATGTAGATTTCATTCTAGTATCTATTAAATATCAAAAATAAGGGAAGCTCAAGCATTTCTATGCTACCATCTAGGCATACATAGCCTCGACAAACATACCTTGGGTTCCTTATCATCTCATTCCATTATTTTATTTTGATGATGATGTGTGGTACATTGACCCTATTTCATCATGTGAGCCTTTTAATTTTCTTTAGATTTTATTTTTCTCTTTTGAATCCATTAGTTATTTATTATTTTGTTTTTATTTCACTCTTTTTTTTATTTTATGGAAAAGAGGAGATATAACCCCTAATGAGCTGGTATAATTATAAAATAAACCATTACTATAATGTCCTTACTAGCTACACCTATACCCAAAATTATCATTTCCAATAGGTATTTAATTTGATAAGTGTATTTGATCCAATAATATAAGAAAACTTTCTAAATTTGTATAAAGTACTTTGAGATAAACTTCCACATGCTCAATAAAAATATTTAGTTTTGACACCATTCAGAATAATCCATGATTACCTACCTTCATCCTAAAGACTCAAAAACATAGAAATACACCTAATCTATAAACGAGTCCTAAATTATCTAGATTTTGATTCCCCCCTTTTTTACAAGTCATATGCTCAGTTGATTTTGATTTTAACTTGGTTATAGTCAAAGTAAACATGATTTTTATCATCAAAGAAAATCAAAGAACAACTAATCTAAGAAATCAAGGAATTAAACTAGAAAGCATTAAAATCTAATCTAGAAAGCATGAAATCTAATCTATGAAAGAAATAAATATAATCTAAGAAAGTAGTAAATATAATCTCAAAAAGCATGAGATATAATCTATGAAAGCAAGAAATATAATCTAAAAAATCAAAAAATCTAATCTAATCCTATAGCTACATTCAACTGTCCCTCATTATTCAATAATATAAGTAGATGGCACAACCCTGAAGTAGTGCTTCAGGAACTACCCATTGAATAGATATGTAAGATAATTTCCTTGGAGTTCCTTCAAACTAAATGCATTATTTACCATGATGTCTTAAATTTAGTATGGTCCAATCCATAGTAGGGTAAACTTGTCATGTTGTCCTTTCCTCTTATGAGATTTATCCTAAAGTAGCACTAAATCCAAAATGTTGAATTTTTTGACCTTTGCTCTTTTATCAAACCACTTATTGAACACATCTTGGTGTTTTTTGAATGTCTATAAGGCCTCAATCCTTAAATATTCCATTTCTATTATGCTTAACAATTTTGATTCTTCTTTATTGCTTAGTTCCATGTACTCTTGCATGAATTGATAAGTAGGTAACTTTAGCATAATTAAGAATAAATAAGGTGAAGCTTTAAGGTTGTACTTGTGTCAAGTTCAATCTACCCAAAGAACATAAATAAATTATGCTAGTCCCTAGGCTTATCTCTAGTTGATTTCTTATCTCTAGTTGATTTCTTAATTACATCGATTAGATTTTTATTCATTTATTCTGCCAGTCTATTTCCTTGAGGGTAATGATTAGAATCTGACCTAATAATAATCTAGTTGTCATGTGCCCATTCAATAAATTCTATCAATATGAAATTTGGTTTATTATCATAAACTAGAGAAATAGGTGTGCCAAATCTAGTTATTATGTTTTCCTCTAAGAAGTGAATCACATCTCGTGCTCTGAAATTCTTTGTGTCTATTGATTCATTCCATCTAATGAAATATTCTATAGAAGTAAGTATGAATTTATGACCTACTAAGGAATTTGGTTTGATGACACCAATGAAGTCTAAACCCCATTGGGTAAATGGCCTTCATTCAATAAATGACTATAAAGGCATTATTGCATGTACTTCTCTCTTAGATAGAGCTTGGAATTCATGGCATGTTCTCATATGAGTGTGAGTATATTTGAAAATTATTGGCTAGTAGTATCCCATTCTCAAGATATTATGTGTTATGGTATTCCTAGAAGGATGACCACTACCTATCTTCTGATGCAATTTCTCTAAGATTTCTTTAGCTTCATCTATAGGTACACACTTGAGGTAAATACATTAATAATTTATTCTATAGAGGAATCCCTTTTTTATCATGTAATGAGTCGCTTTGAGCCTCAAATCTCTCTTCCTTTCTCTATTAAATTAGGGAGAACAAGTTATTATAATTAAATACTATATTATATCATTATACCATTCTCCTTTAGATAATTGAGATATATATACTTCTTCAATTATGATTCATAGATTGAGTTTAATCATAAGGTAAATAATGTATTTCCCTAAAACTATCTTTGTAGGCTTGATCTCTATGTCAAATTCTTGAAGCTTGGCCATCCATTTGCCTCATCATTTTCCTAGCTCATTATGTGATAGGGTGATATTTATAGTAGGAACATGCATGATGTCAATGAATTTATTCCTCAAGATGTAATGCTAAAACTTTTTTATGGTTTGGATAAGAGAAAAAATATATTTATCAATCATAGAGTACCTGAGTTCTACATCTTTTAGATTCATCCTCATAAATGCAATTGGATGCTCTATCTTGTCCTTCTTATGTGTGATGACAACAACAATCGTATTCTCTAAATAAAATGAGTATAGCTATAAATATTTATTAAAATCTAGATTGATCAACACTAGAGCATGTGATATTACATCTTTAATGTCCTAGAAGGACTTTCCAGCTTTAGCTATCTATTTTATTTTGGAATTTTGCTTGAGCATGGAATTCAAATGTCTAATAATTGAAAATAACAATTGTATGCTCTAAATAAAATGAGTATAGTTAAAAATATTTATTAAAATCTATATTAATCAACACTGGATCCTGTGATATTGCATCTTTAATATCTTGGAATGACTTTTGGCTTTAGCTGTCTATTTTATTTTGGCATTTTTCATGAGCATGGAATTCAAAGGTCTAATGAGCTCTATAAATATTGAGATGAAATTATTTAGGAAGTTAATATTTCCAAATAATGATTTGATCTCCTTCTTGTTATTTAGTAGCTGAATTTTTTAAATCACTTGAATCCTATCTGGATCAGTGGTGACCCCATCATTGGTGATGATGTGCCCAAAAATCTAACCTTCAGTCACTCTAAATATTCTCTTATTTAGGTTTAATGAAACACCAAATTTTCTACATCTTTTGAATATGGACTATAGGTGACTTATGTGGTCCTTATAATTCTTTAAAAATGTCATAAGATTATCCATGTAAATGATAATGCATTTTCCTATTAATCCCTTAAAAGCATGATCCATGGAATGTTGAAAAGATCCTATATTTATTAGGAAAAAAGGCATACTCTTATATTCATAAGTCCCCTAATTCATAGTGAACATTATCTTTATTATATCCTCAAGTTGCACCATTACTTGATTATAGCCTAAAAATCTATCCCAAAAAGACATCATTTAAGAAACACTTACTATCTATATCAGTTCATCTAGAGAAGGGAAAGGATACTTATCCTTTTCAGAATCCTTATTTAGATTCCTAAAATAAACACATAATCTGATCTCATCATTATTCTTTCTTACTGAGACCAAATTGGTCACCCAGGTAAAATTTTAGATCGAGAAGATGATTTTGGCATTTAAAAGCTTCTACACTTCTTTCTGAATGAAAGGATCCAAAATAGGATTGACTAGCCTTTGACTCTACTTGAATGGTTTATTATTTGGTTTCAAATTAATCATATGAGTAATGACATCTAGGTCATATACATTCAAATCTTCATATGTCTAGGTAATGACATTCTTATATCGAGAGATTAAATCTTACACTCACTATCTCTCTTTTGGGGTGTAACTAAGACCAATATTAACATAATGTGGGCTATGTTCATCTCCTAGATTTTCCTTTCTAAAGTTTGATTTATTGACCTTGGGCTACCTAAGTTGCTAATCTTGAGAGTATATGTTGATTGGTCTTTCCAAAGAGACCAAATCAATTGGAATTAGATTCTCTTTGAGCTAAAGAATGACCTCTTTGTCTGATTCCTCTTGATAGAGGTGAATAATGTCATCATTGTTAATTATTTAGGATTCAAATTCCCCTAAATTAGTTAGAAATTTAATAATTTGATGGTCATCATCAAATAACTAAAAAATTTATAGATTATCTAGAATAGAGTGACATAGTACCAATTCAATGGAGAACATTTTTATCTTAGATTATTTTAATGGCTCCAAGTTAATAGTAGCAACAACTAATGATTCAATGTTCTGATTTTGTTCTTGAGAAGTGTTACTATGTTAAAATCTTCAAAGATTTCAATCAAGCGCCATGTTATATGCTTGTATATCTTCAAATAAGACAACTTACATTGGTATTTATTTATGACTTGATTGACCACCAATTCTAAGTCACCATATACTAATATTTATTTCACACTATTCTTAAGTGCAAACTATAGTCCCAGAACTAAGGCTTCATACTCAACTCTATTATTAGTACATGGAAATTATAATATATATGTTGCTAAGAATTTTTTACCTTATGGATCAATCAGATTGATTCCCATGCCTGATCCTTACTTGGATCTAGTGCCATCAAAGTGTAGAGTCTATATGTGATTAGAAACTTCAGATTCTAACTTTTATAGTTGATTATGTATAGTAAAAGTATAATACCAAGGTTGGATGACTCATACTTTATGTCTTCATCCTTGAAATTATACTCTATAATGGGATACTTCATTTTTAGCTCTCTATCAATATTTATTTGATTTTAAACTCCTCTCCATGGTAGCCATGTATGGGAAAAGTCTATAGAGAGATATTTGTTGATCACTTTGGACCATTCTCTACTCAACAATAAACTATATCCTTTAGGTATCTCCACCACTGGAATATCAATGGTTATCTAAACAGGTGGTTTAGAGGCTACTTGGATATACACATCCCTTAGTTCATCAAATACAGGGACCACTATCTTATCCAATTGTAGAACTATCCTCTTTAAAGGGCTTGGCATCAAATAAAGATTTTGACGTATAGAAGTAGGCATGCTAGTTACAAAAGCTCTAGAATCAACGAAATAATTATGAATGTTATTTTTGAAATCCCAAATAGTCATTAAGAAGGGTGGAAATTCTAAATTTCTCTTGTAGATGACATTACTATTAGATGATTTCAATTTGTCTATAGATCTTTTGCTTTCTCCATAGGCATCTTCCTAGTAATGAACTTATAGAGCAACTCCTTTTGTTTAGTAATATGATCTAACTCAAGAAGATTTATATTCACCTTCATCTTCTGAATATCCTCAATAATATTATATCCTCCTTTACTTGGTTCTTCATTGTTTTGATGCTAATCATTCCCATTTGGAGGAGGTGGATTATTGTCTACTTTAGGATTAGGTGGAATAGCCATGGTATTTAGAGGAGTTGATGTTGTGAGTGGTTACTTATTCCTTAGATTATATGCACATCTTTGGAACTTATGGAAAGCATGAAATTTATCATGTTGTCCTTTGGATCATCATCATCTTCACCTAGAAATGGAAACTCATGAGTTTTAAAGAGCATGGTAGTTATAGAAGAGCTAGGATCTAAATGATGCTCAAGTGGATTATGCATATGATCTTGTCTAACCACCTCTATTTGAAATATTTTGAATGATAAAAAAAATTCAATGTAGTTGATCTCATCATGCTTGGAAGTATTGTGAATTTTACACCAATTAGGAAGAGTCATCTCTACTATGTTGATCTCTGGGAGTTTGTTAGGTTGATCCATATTATTCATAGATTTTTAAAAGGTTACTTGTATCTCTAAAATCTAGTATTCTAAATACCAATTAGGCCATTGGCATTTCCCATCCTCTTTTGCATATTTAAGAAATGAATGATCAACTTTTGAACTATCTTCTGAATAGAATCTAGTTTTGATTTTGTAGAATTAGTGCCTTGGATAATAGTATTAGGAGATGTAGTAGATTATTGATTCTATTGGTAGCCATTAACATGTATGTTATTTTTCAATAATCCATAATTTAGCTACATTTTTTGTGGCATGGGAGGTAACATATATAACTAGTTTGAATTGAATGATAAGATATTATATCTTTCATGTGGAATCATATTTAACATGAGAAAGTCATTGTAGATGTTGGACACATCGAACACCTGAGGATTGAGTTATTTTTTGATATTAATGGCTTCTTTAAATGCTCATGATTAATTTTTAGATGCAATATCTCTCCTTAGGAACATTATATTAATTGGATCTAACACCTTATTATACATCTCCAATGCTTATTCTTTATCTAGTTTGTATCATGGGGTTAACCAATTTTACATATTTTGAAATCTCATGTTAAAAGAACAAATAGGCTCATTAGGCTCTCTCTTCATACTAGTGAAGAGCTAGTATATTATGCTAGGATTGGTAACCTATCCAAATTATAAAAGAAAAATAGCTTAACACTCATCCCAAGAAGTGATGGGGTTATCCATTAGATTTAAATACCAATCATAAACATCATCTATTAATGTAAAATGAAATCATCTACATGAAACATCTTCATTGACAACATTCATTAATCTGAAAACAAATTTGAAATATTTGATATACTCTTTTGCTATCCTTGCTCTTGAAAAATAAAAGGATGGTAGATACTTCTCAAGATTTTGAGGTAAATTATGCACATCTCATGGGATGGTGATAACATGTCCAACCAACTAGGGTGGTTATTGAGCCATTAGTTTATTAAAAAGTAAAGGGTACCCTATTAGTAAAGGATTCCTTATTAGAGGAGATGGATTATTTTGAATTGGGATTATTGGCACAGTTCTAGGTCTCCTATGATTTGATAAGGGTGAGACTATAAAACTATCTTGAGAATTAGATCTGGTCACTCTCTTAGGTGACTCCAATGTAACTCTACACAAAGGATAAGTACTACTATCAGGGTGATGGCCCTCGTTCTAGCACTAGTGGGACTATTGATGTGGGTTTTATGCACACCATAGCCTTAACAAGATAGACTCTAACATTTTAGGGTCTCAATAGAGGTAAAATCCACTCCAAAGCATGAATTGTAGGTATGAAATCTATTACAACCATTTGATGGAATAGTTGGTAGGGCATGTAGGTTGTTAACAAGGTTTTTTAGATGGAGGTGTGGTTCCCAAAAGGTAGTGAATCTCTATGTGAGTTGGATGGATGGTTGGTTTCTAACTTAATATTGGTAGGTCTCAAAAAAATGAGGTAAGGGTAAAGAAAAAAAGAATGCTTCTATGGTTCTCAAAAATCACTTCCCTAGTTGGTTTCTAAAAAAACAAAGTCTTTTAGAACCTATGGCTGTTGCTAGTAGTGATTACACACACATAGTCAAACATGGCTAATAACTCTAACGAGATAAAAATGTAGGAAATTCACAAGCCTAAAATAAAGGTTCTCCTTTTAGGGTAACTATTTCACACACTTAATCAGGAGATTATGGCTCAAGCTAGTGAAGTATCTGAGGTAGCTATTTCACACAAAAAACTACATTCAAGAAAAAAATCATACATAATTGGAATTATGAATCAATTTGAACTTGACTATATTAACCAATATATTTACCAATCTTTCAATAGTTGTTGAACATATATAGATTAGTATATCAATCAAAATAATCAAGAATATAGTCATAGATTTTGCACACAAAAGATTATTGAAACATAAAACCAAAGAAAGTAATAACTAATTACATATAAATTGGAAATAAAATATAAAAACATATTTTTTGATGATCAAAATTGATGTTACTCTTGTATTCAAATTTTTTTTGACTAAAATCCAAGTTTGATTACAATTATTTTTATAGACTTAGGGAAGGGGTCATCTCATCCTCTAAGTTCATGCAAGGTTATTACTATGATAGTAATAACATGAGTTATACCTATGGTCTAAAACTATATAAGAGACTATTTGCAGTTATCAACTTAAAATATCCTTTACCAAAGATATGTAATGTGTGCATGTGTATGAAGATGAAGGCAATTTTATTTTATAATTATATCTCAAACTATATACAAATAAAAAATATGTATGTTGTTTTACCAAAACTATACATCCTTCTTTTATAGGTTGTGAGAACAACTTGTTGATATTTTAGATTAGCCAACTCCAAAATAGAAATTAGATATGCATCAAAGACACATATCATTGTATCAATATTTATAACCAGTGAAATTATGACTAATAATAACTATGCATTACATATTGCCTATGCCTCTCATCGAGTCTAGATCTTTGAAAATTCCACCTAGAACTCACACCATCATATATCTATGCATGATGGAATGTGAACATGCCATTTAGAAGCTTTGTGGTGGGCCTTGATGTTATTTATAATCCTAGCTAGAATGTTTTGTGATAAGTGGTAGTCTTTCACTAGTTTTAGGACATTTAAATTTTCTACATTGACCTTACACTATCGATCATCTATGCTCAAGATAACGCAATTCATCTATCTTATTTATTTGATTCATTGATTCCCATGAACTTGACACTTATCACATCCTTGTTCCTTTGAAAAGTCTCTATTGATCTCACACATTGTATCAACTATAAAGATCAATGTTAGCCATTGATATTCTTGGGCCCACTAACCGTTGATTCTAAATAGATAATTTATCAGCTTAATTTTGACATCCACATGACCATCAAATACATCCACACAACCATTGATGACTTCCACATGACCATCATAATTTAATCCCATATTATTTTATTATTGATCTTGAATTTGATGTTCATGTGACCATTAAAGACATACTTATAATAGTTGATGACATCTACATGACCACCATAATTTGAACCCATGTCCTTTTATTTTTGAGCTTAATTTTAATGTTTGCATGATTATACAAAGACATCCACATGACCATCACATCGGTTTAACTCCATACAATCTATAAACTTATCATTTATTGGTTTTACTCCTAGAAATTTAAATAAAAAGAGGACTTAGAATAATACTTTGGGAAATATATATAAAGGACCTTACATGAATATTTTAGCCTAATATCTTAGTTTCAAAAATATGATTGGGACCTAGTCTTAGAATATATAAAAGAGCTATTGCATTTAATCTTGATGACTTAGCATAGAAAATTATGATTGAGACCCTTGGCTAAAATCTTAAATCAAGTTCAAGACATAATAAAATGCTCTCAAAATAAGGGTGCCACTTGGTAGTATGGTATTGGTCTTGGGGTATTTGTTACAAGGGAATTGTTTCAAAAATTTTATGGGGGAATTATTTTGGATAAAATTTCCACAAAAATTCTCCTAAAGGGTTATTTTGGTTGGATAAATTGTTTGAGACACAAATTTTAAAGTAATTATCCTAAGATAAAAGTCTCAAAGGTTATGATCATAAGGAAAAATGCCTAGGGTAAAAGTCCTGAAGGGCATGGTCTCTTATATAAATGTCTAAAGGAATGGGTTGAAGGGTGAAATCTCTCAAAAAAATTATTTGAAGGAATTGGACAAAGGACAAAATCCTAAGATAAAAGTCTAAAAAGGTTGGTGTGAAGGGAAAAAGGGCTTAGGAAAAAGGTCCTAAAGGACAAGTTTTTAGGGAAAAATTCTCATGACAATTATCTTGAAGGGTAAGTTCTAGAGGGCAAAAGGCCTAAGAAAAAAGTCTTAAAGGGTAGGTATAGTATGACAAAGGGGGTTAGGACAAAACCCTGAAGGGATAAGGGGCTAGGACAAAGTCCTGAAGGGTAGGTGGCTATTTCAAAAAAGGCCCAAAGGGTCACTCAAAATGTCTAAAGGGTAGGTGTAAAAGGTTTTAAGGATATACTTTGTGGTAAAAATTCCTAAAGGGTCTACTTCATAAGGTAAAGTTTTAGTGGGGAACAGGTCTGAGATAAAATTCTTGAATGGTAGGTTGCATAAATCTAAAAGGGTATGTGCCTTTGGGTTCATTGTTTTAACAAAATTGTATTGGCAAGATTACTTTGGGGAATTATTTTAGGATTTTTATGTCAAATAAAATGTTTGATGATAAAAATTAATAAGGGTTATTTTCATCAAGCAAAGGGCCTAGGATAAAAGTCCCAAAGGATATATTCAAAAGACCAAAGGGTAGGGGGGTTAAGGCTGAAGGGTCATTTTGATTAGGCAAAAATTTGAAGGGTCTATTTCATAGGTCATTTCATCCATGACAAAAGTCTTGAAGGATATATTTTGGAAAGGTTGAAGGATAAGTCTGGAAGGCTAAAGGAAATTTGTCAGAGGATTTATTTCAAAAAAAATGTCTAGTACAAAATTCATTTTAGTAATTATTTTAGACAAAATCTCCACAACAATTTTCTTGATGGAATAATTTTAAAACACAAATTCCAAAGGAAATATTGAAGGGATGGGCTAAAGGGTGAAAGTCATGATATCTTAGACAAAATGGCCATGAAAAAATTCCTACAAACCTAATTCCTTCAAGGGAATTTCTTTAGACATAATGTCTACAATAATGTCCCTGACAAAATTAAGTTTATGGCAAAAAATTCTACAATAATAAGTTTGAAACAAAAAATTTGAAGGAATTTAGATAATGGATAAAATACCCGACAAAGACAAATTTCATAATTCCTAAAATAAAAAAATCTTGAAGACATAATTGAAATATAAATAATTAGACTATGAACATAATACCAATGCCATTTTTTTAAAGTAAGAAAAGGCCAATAATAAATCTTCTCCCAAATTTTTCATAAACATATAGAAGAGGGGCTCAAAGTTAAGACCATAGTTTGAAAAAAATGGGTCCCTATTTCCATATGGGAAAAGGGGTGTCTTGGGTACATCATCTTTTTTGTGTGCCAACCAATGGCCTATAACAACATATACCTATTGTTTTTATTTCCATGAAACCTCTTAGGGAAAGCATTGAAATGGTTCTTGAAGTTGCCCAAGAATTTAGTACTTAATTTTGATAATCTCTTGAACAAGTTTGTGCAACACTTATCTTAAAATATCAAACATGAGACTTCATTGGTAGATTTAACACAAGAAAAATTAAAATTCAATGAAAGATTTTCAAGATATTTATAGTGATGGAGATCCCTTATAAGCGGATTCACCCACAATCTACCAAATAAGTAATTAGCTGATGTATTTACTAAAAATCTACATAATGAGATATCTTACAATTTGGAGTTATAATGTGTACATACATTCAAAGAGATCATTAACAAAGGTTTGGTGATCAAAAAAGCCTTCATTAACAAAGGGATCATTAAATTAACCTCATCAAATTATAATAATGGCTAGAGTCAAAACCATAACAATGGACAAAGTCAACATCTAACCCAAATACAAGCATCATAACTAACACATGCCAATAATAATGAGAGACCCAAGTAATTCAACCACAATAAGAATGTTGTATGGAATTGTAATGGGCACCCCTATTGCACCCAAAAATAACCCAACAAGAACTCCTTATGACTCTAGAAGGTTTGTTGGAATTTCTTTTTTGTGTGTTTTACAAAGACTAATGCATGTAACATAAATATAGAATTGTAAGCATAGATATACACAGTTGAAATAACTGACACACTATATTTATATTAACTGCAAAATGAGTAAATGAGTACAATATCATCACATGGTAACTCAATAAATACTCTGATGATCATATGAACATCATTTTAAGTGAATATCCCAATGAGTGCTGAAGGTGTATTCATTTTGTTCTTCATCTAGCAGAACTACGAACTTTGCAGGCTGAAATCTACGGACTCTGCAGGCTGAAATCTACAGACTTTGTAGGCTGAAATATACAGAATCTATAGGCTGAAATCTACAGACTCTGTAGGAAGAAATCTATGAACTTTACAGGCTGAAATCTATAGACTCTGCAAGCTAAAATCTATGGACTCTATAGGCTGAAATCTACAGACTCTGCAAACTCAAATCTATGAACTCTGTAGGCTGAAATCTATAGACTCTGTAGGCTGAAATCTATGGACTCTACATGTTGAAATCTATGGACTCTATAGGCTGAAACTCTAATTTTTATAGACTCATGGAGGCTTGTATCTATGAACTCACCTGGCTACTACAAGATGCTATAGTGACAGAGCTACTACAGTGATGAGATACTATAGTGGTATGACTACTATAGTGGCATAGCTACTATAGTGGCATGGATAATATAGTGGCATAGCTGCTATAGTGGCATGATTGCTATAGTGGCTAAGAGCATAAACTCCAAAGACCAATCCTAAGGATTGATGTCTAGAGTGCTACAGTTGAGAAGGACATTCTCAAATGCCCAAATAAGCTGCAAGTGCAACAATTCTTTTCTTCTTATCCAACATGCCCAAAGAATCCACAAACACTTCCCTTTATCCTTTCTCCAAGGGGTGACTCAACTCACTTGAGCAATGTGGGATAAAGGATGTGCAATAGTTTATTCATTAGAATATTGCTTATGTTTCCCTTGGGTACCATCCCCATAAAGTAAATATTTAAAGTAACACTTAATATCTTGCCATTGGGTTAATATGTTACTTTTTAAAGCACTTTAGGCCTAAAAATATACTAGCAACTAGACTCTGAATGGTGCAAGTGATAGCTCACTAGAAAGCTCTTGACAAGGAGTATCAAATCCAATCAAAACTAGCCTCCTCTACATCCTATTAACTTACTACAAATAGTAAGCATGATGGAAACTAAGTAAGTCAACTACTAAAGTGGGGACATTACAGTCTGTCCCTTTGAAATTGCTTGTCCTCAAGCAATCTTAGACCAGCCTGCTAAATAACTTGCTCACTCTCCCATGTAGCATCCTCCTCCATCAGGTCTTTCCATCTGACCAAATACTCCTTCACTATCTTATTTTCGAGTTTCCTCTCTCTAGTGTCCAGAATAGCCTTGGGTTCTAACGCAAGCCTCCCTTCCTCATCTAAAGGGGGTAAATCTATAAAAGGCACTACACTCTAACCAATGGCCTTCTTAAGCCTAGATACATGAAATAAATTATGCACCCAACTTCCCTCTGGAAGTTTAAGCTCATTGTCAACTTCACCCACTCTTTGAATCACCCTGTAGGGGTCATAAAATCTAGGCTTTAGCTTCTCTACTTTGCTCTTCTTTAGTGATGACTACCTATATGGCTGTAGCCTCAAATGCACCATGTCCCCTACCTTAAAACTATGTTCTACCCTATGTTGATCAACATACAACTTCTACTAATTTTGAGCTTATTGTATATTCTCCTTGAGCACTCTCATGATATCTTGACTATCCTTCAATAGGTCTTTAGCTTTGGGCACTCTACTATCCCCCAAAACCATATCCATGAAGCTTGGGGCTTCATACCCATAGAATTCCATAAATGGAGTCATCTTGATGGTCATGTGATGCATGGTATTGTAACAATACTCCCCCATGTGCAACCACTTAACCCAAGCTCTCTGTTGCACACACAAAATTCCACAAATAACCTTCCACCCATTTATTTACTATCTCTATCTACCCATTTGTTTGAGGATGGTAGCTCATATTAGGTGTAAGGTTTATAACACACAGCCTGAATAACTCCCACCAAAAGGTGCTCATGAACTTTCTATCCCTGTCACTGAAAATAGATCTCGGTAACCCATACAACCTGAAAACCTCCCTGAAGAACAAATCTACCACCTGAGCTATTTTGTAAGTAGAGGGGATAGTAAAGAAGTGAGAAAAATTCATCACTCTATTTACTACCACATAAATGTAATCTCTTCCCTGCACTCATGGTAGGCCAGTGATGAAGTCCATAGATATGCTTTCCTCAGTCCAGTCTAGAATGGGTAATGGCTGTAGTAAACTAGCAAGAAATGTGTGCTCTTCCTTATTCTATTGACAAACTACACACTCCCTGACATGCCTCTAAACATCATCCTTGAGCCCTCTCCATGAGAATCTCTCTTAGATCTACCTGTAGGTCTTGAAAACCCCTAGATGCCTAGTCATAGGTGCATCATGAAATGCGCTCAGTATCGGCTCTCTTAAGTGTGATGATAGAATCAAATAAATTCTATCTTAAAATTTGATCAACCCATCTATCACCTTATAGAAATCATCTTGTATAGTGCCTGAAATCAATCCCAAAGCCCAAGCATCTCTGTCATATTCTACTATAATCTTAACCCACCAATCTCCTAAAATCTCTACAAGAGCACAAATATGAGGTCTTCTAGATAAGGCATCAACTACTACATTCTTCTTCCCTTTGACAAACTCAATGTCAAAGTCATAATCCTACAATTTAGTGACCCACTTTTGCTACCTGTCATTTAAGTCTCACTGGCCCATGAAATACTTTATGTTGTTGTGATCCATCTTGATCACAAACTTCCATCTAACCAAGTAGGATTGAAATTTGGCCAAGGCATGCATGATAGCTAACATCTTTTGATCATAAATAGAATATCTCCTCTCCACCCCTCAGAGCTTCCTACTCTCAAAAGCAATGGGGTGCTTCTCTTGCATTAACACTACTCCAATCCCATCACCCGATGCATCAAAATGAAGCTCAAAAGGCTTTATGAAGTTGGGTAGAGCTAAAACTGGACATGAAGACATCACCCACTTGAAATATTCAAAACATTGTTGTGCTACCTCTATCCATACAAAATCACCCTTCTTAAAGAGGTCTATTAATGGTGATGTAGTCTATGAAAAACCCTTCACAAATCTCCTATAAAATCCACATAATCCAAAAAACCCTTTGAGTTGTGTAAGCTTATTGGAATAGGCTAGTCAACAACCACCTTGATCTTTTCTGGATCCACCCAAACTCCTTCAGCACTGATAATATGGCCATGGTAGAGAAACTTTGTCATGCCAAACTCACACTTTGATTCCTTGGCATATAGTGATTCCTTCTCCAAAATGACCAGCGCCTCCTCTAATTGTTGTAGGTGTTCCTCCCACATCCTACTAAATACCAAGATGTCATCAAAGAATATTCATACAAATCTTTGGACCTGCCCTCTAAATACTTGGTTCATACAACTCTGGTAGGTAGCCAGAGTGTTAGTTAGCCCAAACATCATAACCAAAAACTCAAAGTGCCCATAGTGACACCTAAAGGTATTTTTTTTATGTCTTCTACTCGCATTCTGATCTAATGGTATCTTGAATGTAAGTCTATCTTAGAGAAATATCATTCTCTATGCAGCTCATCAATCAGCTCATCAATCCTAGGGATGGGGTACTTGTTCTTAATTGTCCTCTTATTGAGAGCTCTATAATCAATGCACATATGCATTGTCCCATCCTTCTTCACCAAAACCACCACTGAAGTAAAGGGGCTTTTACTGGGCCTAATATGCCCCATCTCCAATAGCTCCTTTATTGACTTCTCTATCTCATCCTTATGATTTTTAGGATGGTGGTACGGGGTGATGATTAATAGTTTAGTCCCCTCCTCTAGCTTGACAACATACTCTATACCCCTCTCAAGAGGAACCCCATGTGGAATGCTACCAAACACCTTATCATGCCTAGAAATGATCCCCTATACATCTGGGTTATAGATTTTTACCTATTGCTCTGGAGGCATAGGCATGATCAAACATTTAGTTGCCCACTCTACATCATCATGTTTAAACAAATGTTCCATCCTTTTCAATGATACCACCCTGAGCCCCCCATTAGGTAAATCTCAAAGCACCACCTTCCTACCCTAATGCTAAAACCTCATCTCTAGCTTAGCCAAGTTGAAGGTGAACTCTACCAGAGAAGCCATCCACATCATTCCCAAGATGACATCATAATTTCCCATGTCAACTACATAGAAATCATCCTCCAACTCATAATCTCCTCCCAATCTAATGCAAAGTTTTGAAATCTTCTAAGTGCATAATAACTTGTGGCCATTGGCCACCATGACTCTGAACCCCGCGTGCTCTTCAATCTGAAGGCCTCTCTTTGCCACCAATTTTACATCAATGAAATTATGAATTTCCCCTAGGTTGATCAATGAAACCATGTTTTACCCCTGAATCATCCCTCTTACCTTAAAGGTATTGGCCTTTTGGACCCATGTCAATTGAGCAAGAGACTTCTCATCATCTGTACTCTCCTTAGTAGTGTTATTGCCCTGACTAGATTCTAAATCTGAATGTTGCTCTTTGTCTTTGAAAGGTGATTCATCTACTAAAAAGTACTCCATTAGTTTATCCTTCACCTTAAGTGGACATTCATGGTAGAGATTCCATGGCTCCCTACAATGAAAACATAGTTTTTTTTGCCTAAGCTCATTGAGGGTATCACCACCAACCCTTTAGTTTTCCCCTTAGGCCACTAAGGGTCCTTCTAAAATGTCTTTCTTTCCTTATCCTTTTTAAAATGAGAGTCTTTAGAGTGAATTTTACTCCTGTAGGAAGAAGGTGCTAGGTCTCTCATTTTCTTAATGTCATCTTGTAGTGAAGAGGGGTTATGTCCCTTTACCCATCCTCACAAGGGATCAGAAAGCCCATCCATGAAAAGAAAAATGAGTCTCCTTTTAGATATATCTATCACCAATACTGCCAACTTTTGGAACTTAGTGATATAGGCCTCCACAGAGCCCCACTGCTTAAGTTGTGCTAGCTCCTTAAAATACAATTTTGGGCCCTTAGTGTCAAATCTGTCAATGAGTCTCTCAGTAAACTCTACATAGGTATCTATCTATTTATGGCCAAGTGTGACCATACCATGGTGCCACCACTCATGGGCACTCCCATCCACATGTAATGCAACATACTTAATCACATCTTCCTCAGGCATGGGATTAAGCTAGAAATAAGTGTCTAATTTTTGGACCCATGTTCATGCTAAAGTCTTCCCTATACCATCATAGTATGGAATAGACAACTTTCCCAACTTCTTCCTCATCTCATAATTCTATTGCCTATTTTCTCTCATGGGCATATGCTTGAGTCTAACATCCATATACTCCCTAAAGGACATTTCACCCTAAAAATTTAGTCCAACATTTCTCCAATCCTCTAGTATTTGGTCTTGTATCTCCTGCTGTGTAGGACCAACATCATTTTGGTCATTCTATCTCATAGGGAACTATGACATGAGTGGTCTTGTAGTAGAAGAACTTGCTCTAACATATGTCTGGGCTCCTTTGTTAATCAATGTATCTCCATTACCTCCATTACCCTATCCACCTACTTGGTTAGCATTATTACCCTAGTTGGCATTATTACCCTGATCTGTTCTAGTCAAATGTTGTGTAATGGCTAGATCCATCTACTACAATGTAGGCTATAGCTCTTTTTAACCCCTAGCAAGATCACTGAGCATCATCCTAGTGATAGGTTCTCCCCTTTCCCCATCTCTGTCACCATGGTTGGTGCTAAAAAAGGGTCACCCTCCTCTTCAATCTATAAAAAAATTTGTAAGTCTAGGTTTGTCCAGTTTCTCCTCAAGAAGTATTGATGTGTTGGATGCATGAAACCTCACAGGATGGTAGGAAAAATAGGCTCTGATACCAATATAATGGGCACACCTATTGCACCCAAAACTAACCCAGTAGGAATTCCTTATGACTCTAAAAGGTTTATTGGTATTGCTTTCTTGTGTTTTATAAAGACTAATGCATGTAACATAAATATAGAATTGCAAGCATAGATATACACAGCTGAAATAATCGACATACTATATTTATATTAATTTCAAAATGAGTAAATGAGTACAATACTGTCACATGGTAACTCACTAAATACTCTGATGATCATATGAACATCATTTTAAGAGAATATCCCAGTGAGTGCTAAAGGTGCATTCATTTTGTTCTCCATCTAGTGGAACTACAAACTCTGCAGGCTAAAATCTATGGACTCTACAAGCTAAAATCTATGGACTCTGTAGGTTGAAATCTATAGATCTACAGGCTGAAATCTATGGACTCCTACAAGCTGAAATCTATGGACTCTGCAGGCTAAAATCTATGGACTCTGTAGGCTAAAATCTATAGACTCTGTAGGCTAAAATCTATGGACTCTACAGGCTGAAATTTATGGACTCTGTAGGCAAAAGTCTATGGACTTTGTAGGATAAAATCTATGGACTCTGCAGGCTGAAATCTATAGACTCTATAGGCTGAAATCTATGGACTCTATAGGTTGAAATTTATGGACTCTGCAGGCTGAAATCTATGGACTCTACACGCTGAAATATATAGACTCTATAGGCTAAAATATATAGAATCTATAGGCTAAAATATGTAGACTCTTTAGGATAAAATCTATGGACTCTTCAGGCTAAAACTCTAATTTCTACATACTCATGCAGGCTTGTATCTATGAACTCACCTAGTTGCTACAAGATGCTACAATGATGGACCTATCATAGTGATGAGCTACTACAGTGGTATGATTGCTACAGTGGCATGGCTACTATAGTGGCATGTCTATTATATTGGTGCAACTATTACAGTGGTGCAACTACTACAGTGGCACAGCTACTACAGTGGCTAAGAGCACAAACTCAAAATACCAATCCTAAAGATTGATGTCTAGAGTGTTATAAATGAGAAAGACATTCTCAAATGCTCAAATAAGCTCCAAGTGCAATAATTCTTTTCTTCTTATCCAACATGCCCAAAGAAGCCACAAACACTTCCCTTTATCCTTTCTCTAAGGGGTGACTCAACTCACTTGAGCAATGTGGGATAAAGGATGTGCAATAGTTTATTCATTAGAATATTTCTTATGTCTCCCTTGGGTACCATCCCCATAAAGTAAATATTTAAAGTAACACTTAATATCTTGCCATTGGGTTAAAATGTTACTTTTTACAGCACTTTAGGCCTAAAAATATACTAGCAACCAGACTCTAAATGGTGCAAATGATAGCTTAGTGGAAAGCTCTCGACAAGGAGTATCAAATCCAATCATCAAAATTGGCCTCTATTGCATCCTATTAACTTAATACAAATAGTAAGTATGCTGGAAACTAAGTAAGTCAACCACTAAAGTGGGGACATTACAAGAATGGATTAATAGAGTTTTGACATGTCTAAATGGTGCAATCACCATCTACTCAGCCTCTACTACCTTTCTAACTTACTCATGACCAACAACCTTTTTAGTAGCTGTAACAGGCATAAAAAGCATAACAACCTAGAGTAACACAAAAAATGTACTAACCTATGCCTTTGAAAACCCTCCTCTTCTGAGGAGAAATATACCTAATTTCATGATTTTATTTACCTTGAATATCCCATTGAATTATCTTTAACAAGCTCATAGGAGCTAACTTGATTAGATGGTCTGTTCTAAAAGAATAAGTTCATTAGGGTGCTAACATGTTAGACTGGTATATGCTACAATAATTTATGATTTTCATCAGGTTAATGGCCATAATTTTTAGTGTTGTGTGAAAATTAGACATTTAATTTAGAATATGTTTGAAAATAGAGATATCACATATGATTGTTGAGCTTTCACATCCAATTAAATCCCTCACATTTATCAAAATCCTTTTACCCAACATAATAATCAATAACAACAATAACAAAAACAATAGTGACCAATACAACACAAACAAAAATATTATCAACGACCAAAGCCAAACCAATAGACTTAGCATAACCAATAATAGAGCCAACAATGTCAATATAATGAATAGAACCAAGGCCAAAATGGTGTGAATAACCAATGGACCTACCATGTAGGTGCACATGACTATAACTCAATTTCAGGCCATATTGCAAGAGGTTACATTACCACCATTTTAATCAATCCAAGAATAAGTAAAAAAAGAAAAAACATTGTGAATCATACCAAATCAACCAAATAATTCTGGTAATCCTTATTTGACTTAGTACCACACATAGGTGAACTAGAAATTAGGGATTATAATGTTAGGACCATATAATAATAATTCATTGTTAGCCCATGACCATGCACAAGTTCATTGATAACTAAGACTTATCCTATATGGTCCCCCTCCACCATCATTTTTTAGCAACAATGGTCTGGTATCTATTCCTGATTATGCAATCACAACTTAATTTCCAAATATTACCATACCAAGCCCACATTTATCTACCACTTTTCCCATCATCCAACCAATCATTCTACCTTAAAACAAACCATTTAACACTATCCAAGAAAATATGTTTGACATTATGGAATAATTACAAAATACACTAGCACAAATATCCATTTTCAATTTATTGCATATGTCAACCATCCAAAAAACATCTTGATAGAGTTCCTTGGTCAATCCGCAGTTCCAAATGACATATCTCTTGACAAATTTCAATCTTTGGTTGGACATCTACCTCTAGCTCTAGCCCAATAAATAGCCTTCAACCAGATCAATATATCATCCCTTGTCCTACTACATAATAATCCATTATACATCAAAGTTTACATAAAGAGGCACAAAGTGAAACATGTCCTCATAGATAATGAATTGGGTCTAAATATTGCGTCTCTAAAGCTCATCAATATTCTTGGGTACACCTCAGTAGATCTCCAATTAGAAACAATCACTATCAAACCCTATGATAATGAAGAATGAGAATCATAAGGCACTATTATCTTTTCGGTTATCATTGGGTCTTTGGCCCATGTTACACTTTACTTGTGTTAGATCTTGATTTGTCATACAATATGGTTTTAGGTAGACCTTGGTTACATTATATTTGTATAATCCCATCAATACTACACCAGTGTATCAAGTTCTCCCATTCAGGGATGGAGGTTAGTATTCCAAGAGATTTGCATCCATATGAGCATTATAAACATCTAGAGGTTGAGTTTAAGAGTTATAATTACCATTTAGGCTTGAATCTAGTCACCAAACAAGACAAAGGGAAAGCAATACTTATTGATTTATTAGAGGACAACTGCATTGAATTTAAAACTCTTGATTCACTTTCTTAAATGACACCTTCTAAAATGTCCAATAATTATACCATCTTGGATAATGTCCTTGGAGAATACCTGACCCATGACACCTTTCACATTACAAATATTCCATAGAACCCCAAGTCATTTGGAAGACCAAAAGCCAAACCACTCATGTAATGGTAAAGAAAAGGGAAATACCATCAACATAGTCCAACACCTATCACTTTCATACCAGCCTCTGGCCAAGATAAAGACCCTATAGAAGGTTATGAATCATGGTTGTATAACAACAAGTTGGTTGATTATTACAAAAGTCCCAAGTATTCCATTCCTAATTGGATTATGGAGAATCAAGACTATGAAGGAGGAAGCCTCGGGCCAAATTCATAGGGAAAACTTCAGCCAATTTCTATGACTAAGTACAAAAGAACCTATAGACTTGGATTTAAATTACTTGGGAATGACCCCACATATTTTATTCAAGTTCCATCAAAAATGACTAGTGATGATGATGCTAGTAGTGAAGCAGAGTCAATCATAGCTAGTTCAATGACCTATCCCATACCAATTTATTTGATAATAATGCCATTTTTACCTTTTGAAAAATCATTCATCATAATCCATTACCAATTTATTATCTACAATTTATAGAATAGGGCTAATAAGAATCTAATTTGCCAGTTGATGAGTTTTAGAATGATGAAGCATTATGCAATTTTCTAGGACTTAGGGACAATTTCCATTGGGAGACCCAAAAAAAGGGTTCTCAATTAAAATGTATCTTGAAGCCTATTTTAAAGATAAGGTGAACACCCTTAGCCAAAAAATAAAAATAAAACACTGAGGTCCCAAAGTGAAAACCTCTTTGAAGTGATTTTTAACTAGGGGAAAAGTAAAAATAAAGGCTAGTGTAGTGGTGAAAACTAGTTTTAGGCACTATTAGATGATGGTGTTCAATCTTATTAAAATATATACAAAGAGACTAACAAAAACTAACTTTTCTATGGGTAAGATATTATCCTTGACAAAGAATAATATTTTGATCAAATTATTTATGATAACAATGATGATGAACTTGTTCATGCATCTGAATTTAGTCTTGAAAAATAACAAGCTTTTGAATGCATCATTCAGGAGTTTTTAAGAATTATTTTTACATGGAAATCCCTCCCACTAGGGGATTATGACTCATCATTCCTAGGATAACTTAAAGAATAAGTCCTAATATAGGACTCTAACAGAGTCAAATAGTTCAAATCTCTTGCCCACTATTCTTGAAGATGGTTTGACCCTTTTAGTGGAAGACACAATAAAGGTAAAGATAGGGTATCCAAATGACCCAAAGTGGATTAAATTAGGCACATCCCTCACTGAGGAAGAGTGTGAAGTCTTAACAACACTATTGAGGGAATTTGTTGATATATTTTCATGGGCCTATTCTGACTTGCTAGTTTGGACCCTAACTTGGTTTTTCACCACCTTGTGGTACAACTTGATGCCAAACCAGTGAAATAAAATTTATTAAAAATGCATCCTCACATTGTTGTGTTAGTGAAGAAAGAGTTTGAGAAGCTCTTAGAATTAAAATTATCAATCCAATCAACTATTTTGAATGGATTTCTAATGTTGTACCTATTAGTAAAAAGCCAAAAGGAATCAAAATATGCACTAATTTTAGGGACATTAACAAATCTTACCCAAAGGATGTATTTACATTTCCAAACATTGACATGATAGTTGACTTCATAATGTATTATGAAATGCTTTCACTGATGGATAGGTTCTTAGGCTATAATTAGATTTGAATAACACTAAAAGACCAACATAAAAACACATTTGATACTTTATGGGGAACATTCTATTATCAAGTTATGCCATTTAGTCTTAAGAACATCAGGGCCACCTATCAAAGATCCATGGTAGTCATATTTCATGTTATGATAAATGATATTGTCAAATACTACATCAATGGCATACTATGAAAATCAAAGACCAGGGCTGATCATCTAACAACATTGAGGAGGATATTTAAGTGACTACATGAATACAGTAAAAGACTACCAATTTCTCATTGAAAATATTCTAGTGCTGGCTCATGAATAATCAACCATCATAATGATTTGTGATATTATTGGTCCTAGCTCTTCTTAGTATTCAAACCTTTACACTTACTTTTATGACCATGTTTTACTATCTAACTTATCTCAAAAATAATCCAAGACCTTCATGCACAATACCCAATGTTATATCTTACTCAAACTAACCCTATACCACTATAATTTTGATAAAACTCTTATTCATTATTTACCTTTGGTAGAATCTATACTAGCATTATAGGAAGTTCATGAAGGGGTATGTGGATCCCACACTAGTGGGCCCATCCTATCAAAAAATCCCATACATATTGGGTATTATTGGCCAATGATAGACACATATATGGTTTTATATGTTAAGAGATGTGATATATGTCAATGAAATGATAATTTGATTCATGCCCCAGCCAAAACACTAAAACCAATGTTAACACCATGGCCATTTGCTATATGGGGTCTCAATCTCATTTGGAAGATAAACCCCACCTAATTCGACAACCATAAACTTTTTTTTACCACCTCATAATATTTCACTTAGTGGGTTTAATCTATACCCCTCACTTATATGACTAGAAAGAAAATTTCCAAATTCATCTTCAACCATCTCATCTGCCACTATGGTATCCCTTTTAACATTATATCTAATAATGAAGGATCATTCAAGAATAAGGATGTCAAATCATTGTGTTGAATACAAGATTACTCAACATTTTTTCATGGCATATTACCCTTAGAGTAATGTCCAATCTAAGGCATGAAATAAAAACATTATCAACATCCTTAAAAATATCATCAATGATGTCAATTATGATTAGCACCTTTAAATATTTCATTCCCTTTGAGCATACCATACCAATCATTAAACTCCCATAAGTGCCACTCCATATTCACTTATTTATGGTACTAAAGCCATTATTCCCATTGAGGTTAATTTACCTTCATTACACATCTCTTTGAAGCATGTCTTAAATGATGAATACTATCAATTAGCTTTCCTACAAGAGCTAGAGTTACTTGATGAAAAATGCATGGATGTAGGAAAAAACCTTCAAGCATATTATAATCAACTTCATGGCCAATGTAATTGGCATGTGAAACACAAAGGCTTTGAGATTGGTGATATTATGCTCAAAGAGAACCAACATAATACCATAACCAAAAGGAAACATAAAGTCAAGTTCAAACCCAATTGGGTATGTCCTTTAATCATTATTACAAATTATGGTGTAGGAGCATACAAGCTCACCACACCAAATACATATGAACTTGATGAGCCTATGAACATTATACACTTCAAGTGGTATTGTGCTTGAGTAACTCAATATACTATCTATGAGGACCATTTCAAGTTATACCATATTATCAATATTCTTCTTTTTTATCATACCATTCATACCATCCTATCATCTTATCATTTTATCATCCTATCAATCTACCATCGTATCACTTTGCCTATACCTTATCTATACTACCATTCTATTCTATAAACTTAACATGTTTTGATCACTCCCCACCTATCCCATTTGACCTTGGTTCATCCATTGGTTTCAGATTTAGCATAAAGCATCAGATTAGTTTTAGTAGTTGTTTCAAGTATTCTAGATAAAGGTAGTATTTTTGAGTAGTAAGATAGAAGTTTTGGTAGTTTCATCCTTCATTTCTTATTCTATTCTTATATAAAGTTTATTTATGTGAACCTAATTATATCTACCTATAGGGGAAAATTAGTGTCTCACTAGCCTTTTTACTAATTATAACCACCTATGGGAAAATTAGTATCAATGATCTGATCCATTATATCATAGTTATAACCACCTTTGGGCTAATTAGGAGCAACATTTATTTATTGTGCCTTACTATACCAACTAGCAATTTATATGTCATGCTATACCACTATGCCAACTTTGCCTTTTTGTTTGAGTTGGTTATTACATTGGTAAAATTTCTTTGTTATAAGGTGGAACTAATATGAATTAGTTACATTTTTAGACTATATGGGTCATGCTTAATTCATGTTGAGGTCAACTCAATCCCCCTTTTCCATCACACTCTCACCATTTTGTGAGTATCCATTTCAATTTAGCCACTCTCTCATTATTTTGTGAGCTTGGACCATTTCATATCTCATCATTCTCCATCAAGTTGAGATACTCAAAAAATTATAAAAACATTTGTAAAACCTTCTATATAAACCAAAAACATTGATCACTTCATTACCTTAAGGATTCTGGGAACCCTCACTAAGTCACAAGAAATCATTTGTCACTTAGTTTCCCTATATTTTTTTGGCTTTTATACCATGCACTTGCCATTTTACAAGACCATTCTTATTATTATATCACATCCATCATGTTTGTTTTTTTATCATCATTATTTTTATTCTATCCCATTTCCTAAGAGAATTACATTTAGCCTAAAGTTTTTATTGGATCATCATGTTCATATAACTATGTAGGAAACATAAACTTGCTTAGCACATATGGAGATAAATTGACCACCTCCTTCCTTTTATTATATTTCCACATCATGTTTGTTTGTTAAATTGTCACCTATTTTCTAGGAGAAATGTTCATCATGTTGTTTGTACTAACATTAGGACTAACTATTGTTTGTTTGTTTATTTGTTTGTGTGCTTGCTTATTTTATTTTAGCACTATTACCTTGATTCATTCTATGTGCATTCATTGGGTGATTCTTTATACATTTATACTTGAATCCATCAATATTCATATGTCTACATTGTCATCAGAGTTTTTATCATTGGTGCATTTTTTCCATTAAGTATTGGATCATGGGAGTTAGTACTTATGCATTTTTCATCCAAGTCCTCATGGTGTTCTATCATGATGCCTACCATTAAGTGATAAAACAAAAATCATATTCAATAATTCTAAATCATCAATACAACATCGATATCTCCTCAGAAATATCATCACCAACATTATTGATCCAATCCCAATCATATCCTAAAAAAAGTAATTAACCAATGAAAGAATTTCAACCTTTGCAAGTTATCCCAATCCATCTCTATCCTCTATATCAAGTTATCATCATCATGTTTTCAATCATCATTCATCAATCTTGTTTGACATAATCAGGGTATAATGCTTATAACCACCATTGGTTAAACCATTGTACACTATCCCAATTGTATTCTTGGTGATTTTGGCCAACTTTGAACAAATCATTATATGGTCACCCTATCACTTTTCATTTACTTGGTCCACTCATTTCCTTATTTCAAGGGTCCATTTTCCACCCATTTTTCCAACCGTTCCCTTAAGGGGGCACCATATAGTTCATCCATTGCCATTGAAGTCATAAACACATAGAACATTTTTTCTTTGAGAAGATGTTAGCGTTCTTACAACTTATAATGCTTTCCTAAATAGGGTAAAATTTTAGACATCTAAAATTAGACATCAATGCATTTAAACTTGAATTTAGATCAATTATTACTAATAATTAAACATCTAGCCTAAGAATTTGAAAATGTCTCAAATTTGGCTTCATCACATGAAATTATATCAATTTTGTCCAAAAATAAATTAAAGAGAGCAATTGCCTAAATCATTTAAATCCAAACTTGCACAAATATTCAAAATCCTAAAAGAGATTAATTAACGTTCAAATCCTAATCAAAACATAATTGAATTCATCCATGAGTAATTAAATCAATTATTAAAAAGGGAAATTCAAAAATCAATAAATATCCTAGGTTTTCATCATTAGCTTTTGTGAGTTGTTGTTTTTGTAAAATATCCCACTCATGATTATTCCATGCTAATAATGATCATTTGACAACTTTTAACCCTATTGGGGTTAACTAAAAAACCTTATTTTATTATTTAACTCATTCCAAGTTGATTTTAAATCCTATAAATACAAGCCTAGAGCTCTTGATTTAGAGAGCTTGGAACATAGTAGAGTTATAATATAGGATTTAGGGCATGAAGCAAATGTATAGTATTATAATGCCAAAATTGAGCTGCTCCAAGCCATTTTCAAGCAACATCAAGCCAAATCCAAGCCAAACATGGTGCCAAGAGGAGATGGAGATAACCAAACCCCATTTATGAAGACTTTTTGAGCACAATATAAGCAAGCCAAAAAACACATCATTTGGATCATTCGACAAAAAATTGAAAGTTTATTTATTATTTAGTTGAGCTTTGTCATTTGTTATTTGTTCACCAATATCCCCCTATGATCTAGATATGGAGGTTTTATGTTTTTTTAATATGTTTTTAATTTCATTTGGTTTAATGGAGAATAACACTTGATCTAACCTCCCCTCCATTGTCAAATTATTAGCATCATAATACATTACTATTGGCTATGTGTGTAGACTCTATAACAAAGAGAGTGATTGGATATCATGCTAATACTATTATCTAAACTATCTGATCTATAGACATATCTTGATTAACTACTAGATGATGTTTTGATGTCTATGAACTCTTGAAAATATCTTGATTATTGATCAAATTGAGACTTTACTTTGATCTCTATGATTGTCTCCAAATATCTTAATTGATGTACAAACTAAGGATGTGCTCTGATCTCTTTGATTATTTCCAAATACCTTAATTAGTGTTTGAATTATGGCTAATCTTTGATCTATGGATTATTTAAAAATATTTTAATTGGTGTGAAAATTAAGTCTATACTCTAATCTCTATGATTATTTCCAAATATCTTAATTAGTGTGCACATGGAGGCTATGCTCTAATCTCTATGAACTATATGCCATCTCTTCTGAATATATGGTGCAAAATATTTCTCATAAATAGGCATCCTAGAAAGCACATGGATCATATGATGAGTAACAAATGGATCCTTAAAGGGAACATCTTGGAATAACACTATCATAGAGAAGTGTGATCTAAGAGATAGTGGAGACTAAAATCTCATTACCCCCTCTATGAATGCTATAATGCCTCAATTGGTATATTGGTAAATGTATTCCTAGAGACCATAGCAATTATTATATGAATGCCCATTTATCTTATGAAAATAATAATATGGTTTGTTTTGTACCCTATGCAAATGGTGTGTTGTATGATGATTAGTAGGAGGAAGTGTGATCATCTCCTTATCTAATAGTGTAATAAATATGTCACAAGGCCTATCTCTATCTAAAAAAATTATAACCCCTTTGTGTGTGTCATATGGTCTACTCACTGTAGTAAGTGATCTATGAAGTGGCCCTTTACCCTTGTTGACTATTTCTATTGGTTATTTATATTCCACTAGTTTCTTAATCATAAGTGGAGTAGGTTATTTTACCATGTTAGATGACTATGAATTTGAGAAACCTACATCAAAATATACATCTAAATGTGTAGCACCTAGTCCACTCTAATGTTATAAATATGTTACATAGATGTTATAATGATATAGATGTTTGATATAATAAATTATCCTTAAGAGGAAAAATGAGGCCTCTAGTATAGATGTATTGTACCTCTAAATCTATTGGATGATAAATCAAATAATGCGAACCTGATTTGAATCTTAGAATGTATTTAGTTATTGATTTTATCTCACCCTAGTGTAATAAAGGTAACATCTCATATGTGACTTGAGGTCCCTTATTCTGTATGTAGTGCCTGAGAAAAATTACTTCTAACTCATCATATGTATGCAGTTAAACACTAGGGATTACATGATGAAACCAATTTAGTGTTTCCTCATTTAGGGACTTTGAAAATAATTATAGTAGATTCAAATTGTTGTGACATGTGCCAAGAATCAATCATAATCTTAAAAATGCATGTATGTGTCTATATGCCCATTAAATGTAGGTAACATTGGTATCTAAAAGTTAGGTGGCAACTTTATAGTGAAGATTCTACGTAAAATAGGATTGCCAAAGATGACATTAGATTTATCCCTAGATTGGTATTATTTTTTAAATGTGAGATGGTATAATTGTTGCTAAAAAGCACCCATAACATGCATCAAAGATATTACCTCTTGTGAAGTTATATTACCATCATCAAGGGGTTCCTTTAGCTCTTGAATTTTTCTATTTATCTTAGCCATTGGTATATTGGATTGGGAACCTTTTCTAGAGAGCATTGGTTTTCTCTGTATAACCTTTGGAGGTGTGATAGCTGGGACATTGTTAGAGGGAAATGATATATCACCCTCATTTAAGTTAGGTTGAGAAATAAGTTCTACTATAATAGGGGGATCTGAGGGAAATTCATTGGTATCTATTATTTTTTTAATTTTCAAATAATTATCACATTCTAATGGACTAAAAATTACTTTATTGTCATGTGAATGTAATTTATCTAAACTATGAACATAAAAATAAATGTGTGTGTGTGACTTTTACCATGTGACATAGTATTTGTTTAAACAAGAGAAATAGGTAAAGTAGGAGGATAAATAGAAGATGTATACTCCATGTATTTTTAACCATAATCATAATAATCATCATTATCCCAATGTACATCAAAATTAGAGTTTAATTCACTTGAAAAAGTAAGAGTATAATAAGTATCATTCTCATGCTCACTAAGAGAGAGAATATTTTATTTTTTTACTACTATGCAATATGTCATCATGTGTGGGTGTAATCCAGTCCATTTATTTCCTAGCTGTGTGGAGTGCATGAATGATTATTAATTTCAATCTTGGATTCAAGGGTATAAGATGTATCAATCATGTTTTCGTTTTGCATATTATGACATGTAGGAGATGAGTTAGATAATTTACATTATCAATATGTTACAAAGAATTATTGCATTGAGTTTAGAATGTAAAAGAAGGTGATAAAATATTTTTTTTTTACCTTAGTTTGTGCATTGGTAAGGTGTAATATCATTGGTACATGATTTTTTAAATTTAACTAAGAAGGGTAAAGAAGATGCATTGCTCTTGTATACTTTATTTGAATTATGCAAACATATATTTCATGCATTTCACTTATATTGATTTAATTTTAAAAATGAGATATAAAAATTAGTTGAGAATATAGTATCACATTGGAACAAATAACTAATAAAACAAGGTTATATTTTAATTATATTATGAGTTTGATTTTGAGGTGTGATAGAAGAGGGAGAAGAGAAGAAGATGTATCTAGTAAATATTCATCAATATTTTCATTTTCATGCTCATAGTAATCATCATATCCATAATTAAAAAAATGGTCATCATCATTATAAATGAAATAATTATTATGTTCTAATGTAAAATCTTGAAAATCTGTCCATTCATTATTATAATTATGAGAAAAATTTAGAAATTCATCAACTAGGTAGGGTGGGAGGCTTCTTGGATGGCATTTTAAACTTGCTAAAGAAGATAATATAAATAATGAATAGAAAACATTCAAGAAGTATAATGTAATATAACATAGGTATATGTTCAATAGTGATAAATATTTAACCCAAATTGTTTAATAAATTAGGATTGTAAGTGAAACCCTAATTGATAGTATTTTCATGTATAGAGACCTAGTATGTGGATCTAGGGTTTGAATGAGGTTTGTTATGAAAAAATATAAATTACATATAATTAATGAAACCATAATATATAATTAATTTTAATGATCTAGGTTTTTACAATAATTAAGAAAAAATAAAAATTTGTAACCTTAATTTAGTGCACAAAAATTAGAAGGTCAACCCTAGGTAAAACTAGGGGTTTAGGTAATATTTGAAGAAAGACACATTAACCAAATGTTTTAACTATTTAAGACTTAGGGTGTGTAAATTATATATTTTTAAAGGGATGATAATAACATTAACTTGGAATGAAAATAGGAAATAATTGATTTGACAAGCCTTTCCCATAATAGTAAATATATAAATAAAGAGTACTTATCTAGAGTAAAACAAGTATTTTTATAATCAAAAGGCTAAAATAGGCTAGAGAAATAGTAAAAAACCTTCCATTATATGACTTTATCTAAAATTTGGGTTTAAATAGTAGCACCCTTATGTATTAAATAACACATTGTGGAACTAGTGTCCAATTATGGTGCTAGTGTCCCTTTTGGAAGAGATGTCTGGAACTTTTAGGGAAGATAAAAAAGGTCTTGGGGGACCTATAGGTGGTTCTATATATTTCATAATATTATCCATGCCATTATTTTCATTGAATATCTTATAAAAACCTAATGAATACTTGCACACATGAAATAATAACTAGATCAAATGTAAAAGAAAGGGGAAAACTTGGTTGTGGGATATTATGATCATGTAGAGCATAACCCTTATTGTCATACCCATTACCTATATTAACCCAAATTCTAGGGATCTCACATCAAATATAGTTATCCCTAAGGGAAAATATATAATCAACATGCATGGTATGGTATAATGACTTTTATTTAGGCCATTCTTTGATCAAGCATGTAATGTATAAATGTAATAGTTGAGTAGTATGTAAAGTATTGAGCGATACTATTGATTAATTTAATGTAATTATGTGTCAAAATAGTAAGTTATAGATGTAAAATGCCTTGTGAGGCTCTTTATATAGAAGAGAATTTAATTTGAATATAAGACCTTGTTTGTTTGCTGACAAGTCATAGAAAAGGGATAAAAACATAAAAAAAGGTTCAAGGTAGGGTTAGCCCCAAAACACTAGATAAAATGACCACTAGACACTAGATCCATAATTAGACACTATCACCACATGTCACTACTATCTTGATAATGGTACTAGTGTCTTGAGTCCTAAAAATAGATTTATGACCAAGTAGGATAGGCTATGGGCTCATGTGTCTGAGAGGAGGTGACTTAGTACCACTGGGGGTGAAATAAATATGAAAAATAAGACATAATAATATCAAAATACCCAAAATGACTGTACAAACAAGGTTTATATTCATCACTAAGATGTTCATGTGAAAGATCAATAAAAGACATAGTACTTATGGTTGCTTGACCAAATTTGGGTGTATTATGTGTGTGTACACACACACACACACACACACACACACACACACACACACACACACACACACACACACACACACACACATGTTTATAGAGATATATTTGATAATTGATGTGATTTTTCATTTGATTTCTATAGAGGCTATAGTGAAGAAGATCAAATGGGTAACCATGGTGGAGAGATCCCATCATGATATATTGGATGGTATGATACCTCTACATAATATGACATAAATGATTGATATTGTGGTATATTAGATACCTAATTATGATAGTTGGCTTTTATTGGTTGATGAGGTTGCTCAATAGATACATAGACTATCAGATGTAACACATGTAACATTATTACAAGGAGTGGGTAATGAGGATCTGTGAGGTTGGTAGTTGTTGGCTCAAGAGTGATCCACACACTTGGATATAGTTATATAGTTGGAACATGTGTAGGGATAGGTGGCCAATCTATAGGGATAGATGGAGGGTTTATGATCATAGATGTGGTTATTATAGTGGACTATTTAGATAAATAAATCATAATCCTTGATGGGTAGTGTAACACATCCTCATGATGGACCTTATCCTTACATCTATATTTTTATTATGTTATATTATATCATTTTGTATTATATCATAAATTTTATACCATTTTTATAGGTATATGTTATTAATGACTCATGGTTATATGTATTATTTTTCTATCACTTGTATTGGTTACTATATGATATGATAAAATATGTTTATGAATGTGTTACTATTTTATATAAAATGTAAGCTAATACATGGTTAAAAATAATGATGTAAAGGAAATGTAAATGTGAAACAATTACTAGTTTATAATAATTTGGAAAAGATGTCAATAAGTGATCCAAAATTCAAAACTTTTGGTTGAAAAATATTTCAAGAACACAAAAATAACATAGTAACAATGAATTCTCTGAGAAGAGATGTTTTATTACTCAAGATCACAATACAACTATATGCTTATCTCTAGAAGAGATGTTTGATTTTCCATTTCAAGTTACATATTCATTTATACACATTTTTAAATTAGGGAGAGGATGTGTAAGGTCACTAATATTGAGGGGGATGAATTGGTTTGACTTCCATGATTTAAAACAATATAGAATTTGAGGAATTACTATTTTTAGAAACTTACTATTTTTAGACTGTAGTACTAAAATTGAAATTTGGGGTAATTCCATTGGGATTTTAGGGGTCAAACTTCGTCAAGTAGATATTGATGAAATCTCACCTTTTTATCCTCATTATTAGCTTTCCAATGTTTTAAATGGTGAGTCAATTAGAGCTATGGTGCAAAAGTTATGGCTCCCAAAAGTTTCATCATCAATTGGGGTAGAATCGTCACCTAAATTATTTTGTGGGTCATTCTTACCTCATTGAGAATCAATGGTACCCATTACATCAATGTTACTCATTAGGTGTGGTAGTTGTGTCTTGATTTGATTCTCTATGAGCCACTCACCTTGGTGGCTAAGCTGGCCCCATTTGACCACCTGATAAAGCATAATAGAGCATCCTCTTATTATCTTCATCTAGGTGTCCACAATCTGATGCTCCTCCACTAGAGCAAATATACGTGGATCAAGTTCATAAATGTATAATTATTCTTTTATGATTGAAGTGTCTAATAGAGGTGGATGATATTGTTTGAGGAGTTCCACATTGAATATTGGATGCAGACCAAGGTAGGCTGGTAGGTTCAACTCAAAAGCATTTTCTCCAAATTTATTGGTGATGGTATAGGGACCATATCATAGAGGCCAAATTTTTCTATGTGAGCCTACAATTTGTTCCTTTTGAAGGTACAACCAAACCTTGTCACCCAAATAAAAATGTCATGCAATCTTATGTTTATCATGGCATTGCTTATTCTTCTAATCCATCTTCTCCAAGATGTCATGAACTTGCTACTAGATGTGTTGCATTTGTTTAATGAAATTATTTTCTTTTGATACCTTAGATATTCCATGAGGTGTGTATTCCATGGTGGAGAATGGAACAACTATATCAATTGGTGCCATGGGTTGGAACCTAAAGCATACTTGGAATGGATTGTGCTTAGTTGAGATGTGCAGGGCTCAATTATATCCATGTTGTATGAAAATAATCCCCTCATCCCATGTGCATTAATGTTTAGAGTGATACATCCAAATCATGTGAATAATCAAGTGGTTCACCACCTCTATCAGACCATCAATTTGTGGATGGAAGGCTATGGATTTCATCAACTTGGTATCCATCATCTTCCATAGAGTGGACCAAAAGATGCTCAGGAACTTGTTGTCTCAATTTGAGACAATGGAATTGGGGAGACCAAAATGGAACCATACATGATTAATATATAGTTGAGTAGTTTCTCTAGTAGATATATTTTTATTACAAGCAATCATGATATCCATTTTTTAAAAATGATCAACTATAACAAAAATATAGTCCTTGCCATGTTTAAAAGTGGGAAAACTTGAGATAAATTCCACTGAGATAGATTCCCTAGGCTTGGTTGGTTCTGGGAATGGCATGTACAATCCTTGCTTCTTATTTTTTGGCTTCACTATCACACACGGGGTGCAAGATTTGAGATACCTTTCCACATCCTTTCACATATGGGGCAAGTAAAAGTGTTTCTAAATAAATGCCATTGTCTTTTGTACACCAATATGTCTAGCTATCCTACTAAAATGTGATTCCCATATCATCTTCTATTTCTCTACAACAGGAACATAGATGTGCCCCATATGATAGAGGACATTATCTTGAAAATAGAAATTAGAAACATGTTTACCTTTTTGAAGCACTTGATATATATTAGAAAAGGTAGGATATTCTTCATAAATATCACCCCATGTGGTAGTCTCATGTCTACATAGGTCAAGAACTATTGTGATTACAATAATTGGTGGGAGGCTTATACAATCTATAGCTGTATTTGAGCTCCCCTTTTTGTGTTTGATTATCAAATGGAATTGCTAAAGATATGTGGCCCATTTTTTGTGCCTCTAATTTCATATTTTTTTATATGTCTAGATGAATTCCAATTGTCTATGGTCAATATGGATGATTGTCTCTTTCCCTAAGATGTAGTGTTTCCATTGTTTGTAGGCTTACTCAATAACATAGAGATCCTTATCATATGTTGGATATTTCTTGACTGTACTAGTGAAATTTTCACTATGATATGTAACAAGATGGCCATGTTTCATGATGAAAACTCCCATATCATATTTAGATGCATCTATCATCAACTCAAAAGGTTGATTCAAATCTAGCAAGGCAAGAATAGGGGCTGAGCAAAGTCTATTCTTAAAATTCTCAAATGCCGTTTGTTGTATTTCACCTCATTGAAATTTAGCTTTAGCTCCTCATTTATTCATTTAGGTTAGTGAGAAAGAAACATGTGAAAATCCATGAAAAAACCTATGATATAAATTTGTAAGACCTAAGAAGCCGTGAATTTCTATGACGGTCCTTTGTGTAGGCCATTCTTGAATAACCCAAATCTTTTCTGAATCAACATGGACCCCTTCTTCATTCACAACTTACCCAAGGTACTAAATTATTGTCATCCCAAATGTGCATTTGTCAAGATTTGCATACAACTTGTGCTCCCAAAGAGTTTGAATCACCTTATGAACATGTTGTAGATGTTCCTCCCATGTTATACTCTTGATGAGTATGTCATCCAGGTAGACAATCATGAATGAAATGGTGAAGGGTCATAGGATGTCATCCATCATCCTCATGAAGGTTATAAGTGCATTAGTTAAGCCAAAAGGCATTACCAACCATTCAAAGAACCCCTCCTTATATTTTAATGAAGTCTTCTAGACATCAGTGGAATCAATGGGAATTTGGTGATATCCAAATTTGAGATCAATTTTGGTGAAGAACTTCACACCATGAAGTTGGTCCAGTAGGTCATCAATCTTGGGGAGAGGGTAGCTATTCTTCATATTGATTTTATATGGGGCTCAATAGTCAATGCAAAGCCTCCATGTTCCATCTTTATTTAGTAATAGGATAATTGGATTACCATAGGGTGAAGAGCTTGGCTTGATGTGAACCTTTTGGATCAATTCTTGAATCTATCCTTTTATCTCATCATTCTCCAAAACTAATATGTGATACATAGGAGTGTTAGGCAAAGGTGACCCTGGGATCAAATCGATAGAATGTTTTACCTAAGAATGTAGTGGAACTCTTATGGGTGACTTGAATAAGTCATCATATTCTCATGTGATTTTTCCCATTTGATTTTTTTGTTGTGTTGATTGTGTAGTCAGGATGGCAACATCAACCTTCTTGGATTTTTATGGTTTGACCACTATGAGAATGAATTACTTTGTCTTTTCTACCAATATCTTACATTGTTTGGCACTGATCAAGGAGAGAGATGTGGGAGGTGATACCTTATAGCGCCATGTTATAAGAGTGAGGGTGATTCTTTAGGTTTGTGATTCATAGATGCCATGTCGATCATACATGAATGGCTGACCAAGGAGTACATCACAAACATCTAGATTAACCACATCACATAAGACTTCATCTTGGAAAGGTTTTATTGCATATGAAAGAAGACACTGATGGGTGACATAGAGGTCTCTCCCTAGGCTCAACCATCTAATACTATATGGATTTGGGTGTGGCTTCATGGATAGATTCAGATTTTTCACAAATTTAGCAGAGATTAAATTCTTTTGACTCCCACTATTAAGAATGAAATGTAGAGGCTTACCTTTTACCCATAATTTGGAGTGGAATAATATTTCCTTATCATCTAGCCTTCCTCACAGGTCTTTGATGAAGTGATGATAGTGTCAAGCTCAAAATCTACAATCTCTTCTTCGTCCTCTTTGACTATAGGTTGTGTAGGAGACAAAGTAGTATATGTCAAATATTGTGATGTAGAAATAATTATTAGAAAAAAGACACTCTTAATGAAATGTGTTTGTGTTAAGAACTGTTTAAAAAAATAAAGACCTAATATACTCTAATGATTATATATAAATCTATTATAAATGAGACACACTTAATCAAGTGTGCCTGTGCTAAGAACTATTTAAAAAATAAAGACTTGAGATACTCTAACAAGTGGATGTAAATATTGGGTTTAACAAGTGAAGTACATAGATCATCTCATGAATGTTGTATATACATGATAATTAAAATGGATTTACTTACCCATTACATGTTCCCCATTCCTTAGGACCCCTTATAAAATAATCAATCTACTATGAAGATTGGGAACTTCAATGAAAATGTAGGTGGCAATAAATGATATAATGAGACCTCCTATCCTAGTCTACTAGCATACCACACCTAAATGGACCTTGAATCTATTATGAGGCCAATTTTGGAGTTTTAGCTTTAATTATAATAAGAGATGTGCCAAAGAAGAATCATGTCTTTTGGTATGATTTTGACTTTTGAATTTATAATTGCCTTTTGATCATTGCCTTTTGTTTTAATGATTTGGATTTTAACTTTTTATGGGTTTTTTTTGTTCTTCATCCATATGGATTTGGAAAACCAATCATGAGTGATATAAGTATCAAATGTAAGAAATATTACACATTAATTATAAGAGAGATGCACTTAAATAATATGTCATCCAGAATGTTCTTAAAATTTCTCATAGATAAGTGTGCAATCTCAAGACTAATCATATGTGTGTTTGAAATGAAAGCATGTTATGGGAAAATGAAAATCATGAGAGAACCATGTATGTAATATACAATACAATGATAAGTATGCTTTGTAGCTGATCACAAGGTAAAATAGTAGATTTTTTAGGTTGGTATAATAGACATGTCATATAAATAGCCATACTATTGAGCAAATGAGCTATACAAACATGAATTAAGGGAAAATTGTCCCAAAATAGGGGGAATATAAGTGTTTACAAATTATATAATTAAATATAATTATAGAGATGAAATTTAAGATGTAAAGAGATGATATTTGAAAATCAAGAACCATGATTATAGAAGTAAAATTTCAAATATATAGAAGAGAATTATAATACCAAGAGATAAAAAATGCATCACAAATTCTACATTGAAATACAAATACCAAAACATAACCAAGTGAAAATATGAGGCATAATATGACATATAAAAATCACATACTCAAAAATATTGATAGATTTCATAGCATACATCATCAATAACATCAAATAAATCCTATTGTAGCTAGAACCTATCCTCAATCACAATCTCATCTATCTTTCTCAAAATTCATGCAAGGACTTCCTAACACACTATCGATAGGTGTTTTTAATCCTTTCATATAATCAATTTTTATATTGATGTCATTCATACCAAATATAGTGTTCAAAGTTATCTGTAGCAAGGCTTATGGTTGTAGGTCTTATAGAGATTGTTTGGGGGTTGTTAATTTTAAATGTCTAATCTAATATATTTTATAAAAAAATTGTTTATGTAATAAATAAAAACACTTTATGAAAGTAAACAATATGCTAAAAATAAACATAATTTCTAAAAGTAAATAATTTGTTGAAAGTAAACATGCTTGCTAAAAGTAAACATAAAAATTTTCAATCTTAAATTTAATCTTATAATTAATAGATAATTTTCTATAGGTCATGAAAATGAAATATATTTTTAATTGATAAAAATTTTAAACACACATAAAATATCATACAAAAATACATTCTTGATTCCTTAGGAGAGTGGGACCTTACTTGCCTTAGGAATGGGAATGAAAGGAAAACGAATTACTTGAAAAGTAGACATATATTTATTAATTGGTCAAAACATAGTAAATGAGTATAACTACAACTTATATTACTACGTTGGAAATCAACTAAATAATACAATAATTATCTCTATCTTTGATATCTTAAGACATAGAGATCCACCTATATATAGGTTATAATTATAGATCCCTAGATCTCAGTAACCAATATTTTATTATCAAGACCAATATCCTAATTTTATTAGGTCTTCAAAATAAGTGATTGATGGTTTGAAATAGAAAGATCCATCCATTACAAAGTTTACTAAATATTTACTAAGAATAACTTCCTAAATCTATTAGATTTATTTGTCTTATAAAATCCTATTTGACATATTTATAATGACTGATATATGTATATATATATATATATATAAAGTCTATTTATAGATTTATTATTTATAATAATGATATAAATATTAACTGACCAAAATAATATTATAGTATGTTGACAAAGATGGAAAGTATGGATATTTAATTCTACAAGATTAGGAGATGGAATGGAAGAGTTTGGAGCAGTTCCAGTAGAATCCATAACAACTCTATCAGAGTCTAAAGCTATATTTGTGAAAACCTAATGGAGTCTATAGAAACATGCTTTAAGGATCCTAAATATTGAGGAATTCCATAATAAGGGTTTTATAGGGATGATAAAATGCTTCGGTGAAGAATGAAATCCAATCTTGAATGAGTTTGTAGTTGCTGACTAGATGAGTCTATAGCTAGTGGGCAGGTTCTTAGCAATGAACTGTGTAAATATGTAGCTATTAGACAAGTCTGTAGCTAAGTCTAGAGAAGACTTGAAAGATCTAAAAGTATTTCAAATGATTTTTCATCTTGACAAATTTAAATATCCTTCATATAGGTCACCTTAAAAGTGTTTATGATCAAAATTCCCCTATTATCAAAATGGGGACCCTCCTTTCTTCAATTTTCAAAAGTGCCCAAAATGCTAAGCATATTAAATCATTTGAAAGCATGGAGAATTGATTGAATTTCCTATTACTTGTGTTATTATAATTTTTGGTTAATCATTCATTTTGCAATAAATATTGATACTTATAAATATTCAAATTATTAAAATTCTTGCTTAAGTTTTATTTAGTAATGAATTATTGACCATGAATGGTTTAATGATATGTAGATAGGGTTTTCCTAAGGAAGTGTGACATGCATCTCTAATAGACATGAACATAACAAGCTTCATTGGGTTTTATTAAACTAATATTATGTTGTTTTTAAGGTATTTGGTCATAAAGTTATACTTTAAAATTGTTTAAAATTTCTTAAGATAGGCAATGACATCTTCAATAAGCTAAATTAGTTTCTCACTTGGCCTCACAAGATGTCAAAATTAAATTTATGGTTTATGATGCTTCATGGGATGTCAAATATAATAATATGGACTAAAATGATAGGTATCCACCTCATCGAGCCTCACAACACATTAAAGATTCATTGCATCCCACACAAGACACATGGATAAAATCTACCAAGTATGTGAGTTATATGGCATCATCTAGAAGGCTCATGAGAATATAGCTATTAGAATCCAAATATTTGGAATATGTGCTAGTAAATTATCCCTTACAAGTGATCCCCATTTATTTGAGCTACCATGCATCCCTCATTCACCCTTCCCTAGTTTAGAATCCCATGAGATGCCTCTATGTGTCTCAATGGAAACCATCTAGATTCAAGTGACCCTATAAGGTAATACATATCCACCTTGGGTTCATTTGAGGTCACCATATGTCAAAACCATATTGCATCCATCCAAATCTCATAAAATCTTGCAAGGTAGATACACTATTTCAACTAAGCCATTTGATCAAGGTTTGGTAATGTAAAATTGTCTGAGGTGCCTTTTGAGAATGATACTTGGCATAAGAACAAATAAAATCCATCAAAAATGACATGTGTCTCCTTTGGGCCTACACAATGATGCCACGTATCATTCACATGATATTTATATTTGATATCCATGAGATTGCCTCAAGAGGAATGCATGCCTCCACCTAAGCTATTTGATTAGTGCCAATTTGTCAACAGTTGTCCAAAATCCTTTCAAAGGAGATACTTGACAAGGAGAGCCATGATTGCCTACATAAGTGACATGTGGAATTCCCATAGCCAATTAGGATTTAAAAGTACCACCTGAGAGCTCACTATGAATTTAAAGATGCCACATGGTGAGATATATATGCGTCATCATGCAAAGCTACATTCTGAGAGTCTATGAGGCAATAAAAGATACCACATGGTTGGACTTTGAGCTAACTAGGCAACTTAGTCATATTCTAGACATGCAATTACTTAGCTAGATCTGAGGTGGTAGCCACATGTCCAAATGTGGTAATATTTAGCTTTAAATCTAAAATTTATGAAAAATCAAATTCAAATTAAAGATAAATCAAATTATGGTGCAGTTAATTACTAAAAGTAATAGTTCAAAGATTATATCAAATATATGTAAGGTTGACAAGCTTACTATTAATATGGCACAAACTAGGATCACCATCAACATTACATTAATTAGAGTAGTCATTCAAAAGGCTACACAATTAAGGCTATTTTTATTTTCATTTCAAAGTTATACATGTTTTCTTTCTCTATTATCTATTCTCTCACAATTCAATAAAGCTAAAGCTATTAATAGACTACACTCCTAACTACCATTATCAAAGATTGAAAGTTGTAAAAGGGACATTGATTCTTACCCAAAGTATTGTAGGAGATGACATTATTAGTTATTTTTACTCCTGGTAATATTAGTTCCTTTGGGAATGATGACTTTCTAGTTTAGAATAGTTCTTTGGTCATCTTTAATGATAGTAAATTTATTTTAGAGGCTATAACATTTGGTGAAATGCATTAAAGTAGCATATATTTCAATGTAGAAGTAGTTAGGGTTGTTGATGAGATTGAAACCATGCCTCATATAATACAAATAGGTTTTGATATCCTTACCATCAATACAATTAGTCTCCATAAGGCTGCAACTAAGTCAGAGGTCATGCCATGCACTGACCTAGTTTACAGTATTTTTGGGAGGTCAAAATTCAAAGATGGGATAATTAAATCAATGTCCTAAGGTATCTTTATTACTTTCATATTGGGATTGATCTTTTAAAATTACTATGATCTTCCTTACCATAGATAAAATATAACCAAGTTATCATCGATAACGGGTATGAAGTGCACTCCCTAGAGAAGGCCTTAGATTCATGGGTGACTAACCCAATAAGAGTTGTTCTCATGGATGATCAAGGAAACTTTCCCATCCAATAATTTAGACAAGAAGTCAAAATTAGCCTAACCCTATTGAATAGATTATTTAGCAATCTACACATTGCCTATGTAAACGTAAGGTCTATTTTGTTATTTTAGATAATCCTAGAGGACCAGTATATTCCCCCATAAATGGAAATTATTAGAAATACCTTGGTGTATATAATGTAGGAAACTTTTAAGAATGGTTCCCCCTTATTTATGATGAACTATTTATTATATGTAATATGTGCAACTACTCAACTAGGTCAAAATTCATTGTCTCTTAAACATTAAGAGGTTGTTATTGACTTTATAAGTGACCCCTAGGTTGGTGTAAGGATTCCAAAGGCCTTTCAAAAGATTTGTATGCCTACAAGGACCTGAGTGTTCAAAGTAGAGCATGCAAAAACACTTCTTGTCTATGCTTAAACCCAAAATAAAGGTGTAGGTCTACACAACAATGTAATAATAACTCATGCTCACATAAATATCTCAACATATGTATTCATGTAGGATTTCATGGCATATAATTCTAAGAGCATGAAAATTTAATGATGTAGGTCCATGGGTTCTATAATGGTTAAGTGAAGGTTGAATACATGACTTAATATAGATTATGAAGGATGTAATTAGGATCTTTAGTCCTCATGCATGCCTTTATCAAAAATCTTCTTCATGCTTAGTCAATGTAGTTCTATGCCCATGCATAAGATCATACATATACACCTATAAATGAAGTATACAACTCTCCTTCCATCGGTGTCATGTGGTAGATCGACACTTGTTTAACACAAAAATTGTATGGTTCTCCTAAGAAAAGTTCTAGCTCTCCATATGTCAACCTAGCACTCATTAAAAGATGCTCCCTTTTGGTAGAATTTTAAGCTATGCCATTCAATAAAGAAATGGAGAGGAGGACTCACCAAGCTACTGTAGCAAATAAGTAATGTCCTTATGTCATAACCATGCTACTTCCATCCAAAGATAAAAATGATTCCTTTGAAGTCCCATCAAGGTGACATGTGTCACCCTTATAGTACCACACCTAAGATCGATCATAAAGTGTCATGTGACAAGGGGTATCAATATATAGACAAGGTCATTGGGGTAGTTAAGCAAAGACTAAGATGGGTCCCTTTTGGTAGAATTTTAAGCTATGCCATTCAATAAAGAAATGGAGAGGAGGACTCACCAAGCTACTGTAGCAAATAAGTAATGTCCTTATGTCATAACCATGCTACTTCCATCCAAAGATAAAAATGATTCCTTTGAAGTCCCATCAAGGTGACATGTGTCACCCTTATAGTACCACACCTAAGATCGATCATAAAGTGTCATGTGACAAGGGGTATCAATATATAGACAAGGTCATTGGGGTAGTTAAGCGAAGACTAAGATTCTATCAGATCAATCAAATGTATAAGTGGCTACTTTACATTAGGATGTTCATGCACACCACCCTTTAATTCTATCAGGGAAATTTTATTTTCCCTTGTGAAAATGTATTTAGAAGTGATCTTGTCACCAACCCCAAATTTAATCATTGTAAATTTTTTAAAAAGCATGGTCATAGTGCCATAAAATAATTTAAATATATGCCCACCATCTTAAGTGATGCATTTATTGTAAAATAGGCTTATTCTCTATAAAAGCATAGTCTTTCACTTGTAAAAGGGTCAACACTTTTCTAACAACCTTACACTAATGAAATTTTCCCTCCATGAGAACTTGTATTGGATAAATCTTGTAGATCAATGAGAATTAAGTGTACCTCTTTATTTTATTATAATTTTTATGTTTTATTTATGTTTGTTGATCCTTGACTATGGGTAATATTCACCCCTCCCATCGTTGTTCATCCCCTCCACCTCCATATTGAACTTGAAACTCACTTGTAAGTAATATCCTATGCACATGCATGCTTATGTTGATGTTGTTTATGAACCATTTTTCATATATCTAGTGTTATGTTGTGTTCCCATGCCTCTATGTGAAATACTTATGTATTTAAAGTAACTTGGTAAAAACTATGTGATATTGTCTTTTTCTCAAGAGTCTATATTGTGTTTATGGTAGTAAGAATACTCACTCTATTCTAGGTGCATTACCATTTTATTTTTATCATATTTTACCTTCTCCCTTCCTTTGCCTCCTAAAGATCCTAGGTTTAGACTAGCATTATATTTACCTTTCTACTCTTTAGGCCTATGTGCTAGTCTTAAACCAAGTGTACTTAGAATATAAGGAATATGACCTACTCTAGAGGCTCATCACAAGGAGCGTATGGGTCCCATGTCTTGGGGATGTTCCCATAATTACAATGAGACAAATGCTACTCTCACACATAGCTAAGCCATAATACTTCTACATCTAGCATTGAGTCCTCATGCATCCTATGTAGGACCTTCATACCCAGTGTCCCACAATAAAAACTCCCCTGTGTTGCAAATCATCCAAGGGTGCATGTTTTGAATGACAAAAATTATGCCTCAACTCTTTTCTACAGTGCATATTCATAGATTCAGATGTAACAATAGAATGATTACATAAGAGTTTTACCTAGTGGATTATAGGGTAATCACTAAATATGAGATGCAAAGGGTTCCCCTAAAGTTAGGAAAACCTTGAGAGACATGTGTATCTACTGGTTATACCTAGACTGCATAGTCATCAAGATAGGAGTGATGTTGGCTCCTCTTAGATTGTCAAGGTTCATGCCAATTAAACTAACTAAAGAAGAAATGGACTATCAACTTTGACATGGATTTGATGGAGTCTTTAAGAACAAGAAGAAAATGCCCCCTCCCCTTCAAGGTCCCTTATAAATTAGGTAGGACCAAGATTATCAAGTGGCATGATATTATTGTAGCTATTGGGTATAGGAATTTATACTTATTGCCTAAAGATGGCTTCAGACCATGGGATCCTAATAATGTCATTACTAGGCATATTTTCAAATTCAATAAATATGTGGTAATGAAATACAAGCATCAATAATAAGTCCATAAGTTGATATATAGAGATGATTTAAATGATGATGTGGTGGTCAAAAATGCTAAAAATAAGAACATTAAACTGGAAATGAGACTAAATAGGGAAAATAAGAATGAGGTTATTGGTAAGTCTTAGCCACCACCAACACATGGGAACATGTTTTATGTTGACTAAAAGTAAGGGCAAGATGAAGAAGAAGACAAGATTTATCTTATTAGGAACATGTCAAATAGGCCTCCATAACTTGCCACTTCAAACATTCAAGACTTACCTCCAAGCTTTGAGTAAGGAGGATCTAGAAATCAACCTAACGCCTCCCAAGGTCCTACATTAACCTTTGTATTTACTATAAGAGCCACTTTGTAAAGCATAGGTTAGCCTGACCTCACTATTATTGATCTTGAGTAATTGTAATAGGGCATTGAACTCTCCATGAAAAAAGTGCAATCACTGGCTAGTAGAAACATTAAGAGAGTTTACAAGAGGAAAGGGAGCCTAAGACCACTCTGAGAGGAAAAATAACCCCTCCACTAGCTTTTCAATTTACTGTAGAGCCTCTAATGCAAGAAAATCTATAAGATACCCTTGGAGCACAAGATCCTAATGTAAGTACATCATCACTACCTTATTTTCTAATTATCATTGCATCTCAGACTAATTTTTATTCTATATTTTTTCCTCCTACCATTGCTCCCCCATTGGCTTCAATATCATTAGTAACTGTAACTACCATTACTCAATATTTAGTTGATACTAGCTTGGTCCAAGGTAGTGTTTCCTTAGGATTCACCCTCCCCCATTTCATTTCTCATGCCACTACAAATATTGCATGTTTATCAAGGTCCCAATGCATTAGTGCTAATCAGGTTGTTAGTTCCACTCCTTCCTAGGTTGTAATAAATAGTGTATCACTTTTTATTGGATCCCTTACATTGATAAGGCCATTAAGACCCATTTTAAAGCTTTTCACCTTTATAAAACCACCTCTTCCCTCATTCTCATTCAATATTTATATGGATGTAAAGGTGAGGGTCCTCAAAATTTGTCTTCATTTATTATAAGTATGGTCCTTATAAGAACTCTATTTGGCACACTTAGAAAGATAAACCCAGTAAACTGGGCACACATTCCTACTAGATCTCTAGCCTTTACCTCAGCTAAACCACCTCAAATAAAACCAATTTCTACTATTTTCCCAAATTGGGTCACAAATATTATACTAGTATAAAGATAAGAGAGACCTTAGGTAGTCCTCTATGCACCATAGATTGGTATGAGATTTGATGATGCTATAGGTATAATGAAAAGAGTGGTGAGGAGGTAGGTTGAGCAACCCTTATCTATCTCAATTATGGCTCATGAAATTAAATCTTCCCTCTTCATTTTAACAATGAAGAGAAAATATAGTCTAGGTGAAGTAGATGAGTATGCAGAGGACCCTATTTCCATGGTATAAGACAATGTAGAATCCACAATGACTTTAATGAAAAGCATGCTGGAGAAGATGGAGAGATTGAGGGAAAAAGAATTACTTACAGTGCCAAAAAAAACTATAGTTAAGGTAATTAATGTAGTAATCAATGTCTTTAATTTATACAAAGTCATGAAGAGAAGGAAAGAATATGGGACTCTATAATATAATGTGGTTGTTAAATATGATAAAAAACTTGCACTCTATAATTCTACATTAGCAAACCTAAAAGATTTACAAGAAACAACAATTTCTTAGACCTTAAGGTATTACCACTTAAATACGTCATCCTATCATAGACCATAATGATGAATCAAAGGAGAATTTTTAAAAGGTGGATGGAATATGTTAAGGATGTAACTACATCCTTAGAAAAAATAGAGTTTAAAATTGCCCTATTACTAAAGGATGCTATGGTCACTAGGTGACCAAACCTAATGGTAGCTTCATGGATGACCAAGAATTTAGGGATTAAATAAATATATTTGTTACAAAATTACAACATGAAATATCTAATGCCAAGAATGCCACTAAAGTGATGAACATTGTGGCTTTTCCCAAGCAATGGCTAGAGAGAGCTAAGGCCATTAAAGAAGTGATGAGACGTGTGCTTGCAGAGATGATAGGATTATTCAATAAATCCCTAACTTAGTTTAGCCTATGATCCTTGATTTTAGTCAAATTGACCAAGATTACTTAGCATGCACTAAAGTTTGGATAAGGGAAGAGACAAAGAAATAAATGTGGCAACAATAAGCACCTCAATAACCTCTTTTAAGTCCTTGAGGAATATTCAAATTTTTTTGCAAATTCAAATTTAGAATATTCCACTATAATATTTGGCATTTTAGTTATTTTCATTCAAAATATAAAATCCACTTGGTTTTATTTTGGCATCTTTTTGTGGGCCCACTTGAACTTGCATAAGAATTTTGAGGCCTATATATGGGGGTATTCCCCCTCATTGTAGAAAAGGAATAGTTGTTATCGTATTAGTGCAAAAGATCCAAGAATTTGTGAGATTATATGAGTGATTTATTGTGTGTTTTTTAGTTGTTTCTTCTCATGTTTTATAGAATTAATGGTTTCTTTTACGCTAACTAATCTAACAATAATATCAATATATGCATTTGTTGGTTTGAGTTTAACACTAGGCTAATAAATCTACTGGTTTATGTGTTGTATATCATCTTATTTGAAATTAAATGTGCTTATGAAATTTAATGTGAATGAGTAACTTTTGTGCAACATATGTTATCAAATAAATGCATTTCCTTTCCTTTTAAGTTTCAACTATGTTTATTTGGCTTTGAGTATTATGTTAGGGCTAGTGAATTGTAGTTTTATATGTTATTATCATAAAAGTTATAAGAATTGACACCTTTGATCATCTGAAGTAAAAAAAATTCTTCCCTACCTTGATTACCTTTATATCTACCTTATGATTCAGTTTAGTTTATCTCAGTCAATAAATATTCATGGTTTGTTTGTGCTTTTGCATTGGAAAAGTTTAGAATAATTTCACAAAGAATAGAAATAAATAAAGTGTCACTGTGTATAATTTGTTGTCCCTGTAGTAGGGTCTAGTTGTAGACTTAAAAGTGGTGGAAATATCTCTACCATTTTTTATTTTTAGTAGTAGTTGTATAAACAACTCAAGCCCTGAGTCTTCCAAGATGTAAAATTGAGATTATTACTTCCCGCACCCCCCCCATTCCCTAGTCACATAGGGAGCACATTAAGTACATCAATAAGAAGGGAAAATATGGTGCTAGAAGGAGGGACCCTATGTAATTAATTTCATGCATATTGGTGAGATTGTAGTGTACTTCATTAAATATATTCACAATTATTTCAAATTACACAAATATTGTTAAATAACATTGAAGATCTACATTATTTTTATGAATCTTTACATTCTTTGGATGAATCCTTGCATTCTCTAAAGGGTTCCATCAAAGTTAGTGCTCATTTATATAAATTTGGAAATTTTGTTGTCTAAATCTATGTAGAACCTTAAATATAGGTGAAATACCCCATTATTTAGGCATAGTGAAGGTTATTTAGATCATCTTTGTAAAGGTTGACAAAAATTTGGTAAATAATCTAGATATTTGTAAGAATTTGTACAAGATCATAATTTCTCTAATTGACATGGGATCATGTAAACCTTTGAATAGCTTTGTGCTGAAATACATTTTGAAATAATCAAATGCTCTTAGATAGTTAAATTAGGCATGTAGATGTTGGTATGACATTGGTCTTTGTAGGCTAACATGTGGAACTAACAATATTTGTATAGGTATTAAAAAATCTAAGGTTTCAAGGCTTAGATCCTCAAACATCAAGGTAAATCTAGTTGATATGAGACTTTTTTTGTAAAACATTAACTAATCTTTGTGATATTTCACACCTGTGAAGATACCTTTGAAGTGCTTCTACTCTCTTGTTATTAATACTCATTCTACATCCTAGAATTGCCTAGGATTAGAACCAAGTCTTGATCTGAACCCAAGTTCCTTTTAACATTCCTATAAATTCATAGGAAGGTGGGAGAAAACAAAGGTAAACGTAGGAAGTCCAAGACCTAGCCAAATTCCCCATATAACCAAAATTTATAACCTCTCTTGCCAATCATGGCATGGTGAGTTGGCTCATCCATCAATGTCCTTAGAGCTATGCACAATTTTCCAAGGAACGTAGAAAACTATTTGCCTCTCTTCAACCCCACCAATAGAGTACCTATTAAAGAGCATATAATGTTATTTAAATCATATTTGAGGCTACTTAATGTAACTTATGAGGATGTGGCATGCTTCCTTTTTCCTCTTACATTCTAAGATGTAGCTTATGATTAGTTCTTCATCTTGCTAAAATATTACATCATGGGATAGGATTAATTTAATGATACTTTTATTTCCCAATTTGATAGGTTAGTAATTCCTAGAGTTGTGTATCAACAATTCACCACCCTCAAAAGGGACTTAAAAGAACCAATTAGAACATTTAATACAAAGTTCTAAAATATGAATATCCTACCATCCCCACCCTATAGTCTGATAGATAATTTGTCTTTAGAAATATACAAAAATTCCCTAGACCCAATGACATTTGTCTTCCTAACAAGAGCCTTTAAGATTGACACATTGCCTTTAACATATGTTGAATCCATCCATATTGATGAGAAAATGCACCCATAGGGGTATCCTACCTTTACTATACTAAATAATGACCTAATGTTACCTAATCTAAATGTCATATCCAACATGAATAAAAATATATCATCATTAAATCATGTGTTAGTAATTAATCAGTTACCATTAAGCCATACTACACCCAACCAGAAGCTAGGATTCTTCAACCATGTGAATGCTAGAGCACATCCTCATAATTATATTAGTCAAGCAATGATGCCCATAAGTAACACCAATGTTCAAATTGTGACCCAAAATAAAAACTCAGAGCCTCCAAAAGGAGAATTATATTTTATATAGATAACCATTCAAAAATTTGCTAATGATTTCTTGGATTTCAAGAAACAAATGGGATATACTAGTGAAGGTTCTAATAGAAATTACAACTTCCTTAGATACAACAAACCATTCTATAGGTATAACAATAATAACTATCCCCCTTTGAATAATTTTATTGAGATCAACGTTTACAAGTTTGCCTTGCCCAACTAGTGCTGAGTACACAATACTACCAGACATTGAAACTAGACTGCATTGAATTCTATCATGCATTTAAAGCCATTCAAAGCCAAATGGAGGAGTTCAAGATAAATCCCACTAATCAAAGTAATGATAAAGGCTCTGAAATACAAATGATGCTTCTAGATATCCATAAATAGTCCTCATGGTTGAGACCTATGATTTTCCTAGTCATGATGAAAATGATCCTAAAGATAATATTAAGGAATTACATGCTTTATAACAATACTAAAGGAATAACTATGATTTGAGAAGTAAAGTTCAATGCCCACCTATAAAAACTTCGAACCCACCTAGTAAAATATATACACCTCTTGATGGTAGGATAAATAATAATCCTCCACCCCCTAAAGGTAAGGAGAGTCAGCCAACAACAAAAGCTCCCTACACAACATCAAAAAGTGGATATAACATAGTGAAATATATTTAAAAGATCAGTGTAAACATAACATTGCATGAACATACTCAAATCACTAAACAACATGATTTATTATTGAAATCATAGAATGAAAATGCTAGCTCTAACAAAGCTAAACTAGCTCATGCAAATGTGGTAATGTATAATAGTAAGCATGAAGTTCCATCATTTTTGTTTACTATAAGGATTTTTAGTAATAATCTTCATAATTGCTTTTTAGGCTCTGGTGCTTCAGCTAACATTATGCCTTTAGAAATCTATGAAAAATTGAGATTAAATCCAATCAAATCAGAGAAGGTAGTGGTGCAATTAGACAAATAAAGAGTGAAAGTGGTGGGAAAATTGTTAAATATTCACATGTAACTTTCTCATGAACCCCAAATCTAGTAGTTCATTAACATTCAAGTCATTAACATTCTTGAGGCTTACGAGTTGTTATTGAGTCATGATTGGACTAAATACCTGAATGGATATATGTCCACTAATTATTACCACATGTGGCTACCTTGGCATGGGATTCCCAACCAAATAAGGATTGATCAGGAACCCAAAATGAAATACATGATCACTAAATATAATGCCAAGAATGAAAAGGTGAATTACCAATCCTTTGACTTAGGTGTTTAGACTTTGGAAACCACTAATCTTGTTATAGATGACAAGGTGAAAGAAGAAAGAAAAGGTCCTTAGACATTGCACTTTGATGGTGCACAGGATAAGCAGGTTTTGGAATTATAATTATTCTTACAAATACCAAAGGAAAACAATATATAGCTTCTTATATATTATAGTTCATTTGTAATAATATTTTAATAAAATATGAAGACCTTATTTTAGGACTTCAATTTGTAATCAAACATAAGGTAAAAGAACTATGAATATATGGTGATTCACAATTAGTTGTTAATTAGGTTAGGAGTAGATACCAGTGTAATATATTTTGTTTGATAAATTATAAATTTATATCTTGGGATTTGATTGAGTATTTTGACTTGTTTAACAATATTTCCCTACCTAGGGAGCAAAACCAATTGGTAGATACTCTAGCTTCAACATCAGCAAAATTGGTGCCTCCAGAGCCTTTAAAATTGAAAGAGTTTATTGTGGAAATAATTTCATACCCCTTTATGCCAAACAATATCAATCACTTCCATGTTTTTGATAATGATAAGTAGATAATTGACTTCATGTGTAATTTTGGCATATTTGAATCCCACATTATTGATGAACAACATGAAAGTTATATACAAATGTAAAGAATAATGAATATGGAATAATCCAACATAAAGAGAATCAAATAACCAAGGGCATGATATCCTTAAAAATGATGTTTGACCTAGATAAATAAAGAACTGAAGATAGACAACCCAAGGTGAGTGGAAAAGATTATGAGAAAGTCAACTTGGGAAGTACTAAGAATGGTCAAAGTATCAACATTGGTTTAGTTTACACTAATGAATATCTAAAGGAAGCTGCTATCAATTTTGACCAAATTCAAATATGTCATTTCCCATTCATATGATGATCTTAAGATATTTGATACTAGTGTGATTACTCAAACTATCCCTTTGAAAGAGGCTTGTAGACCCTTCAAGTAAAGATAGAGGCCAATGGATCTAGTGATAGAACCACTAATTTACAAGGAAGTGAATAAATTGATAGAAGCAAGGATAATATTTATTATACAACACTCGACATGGGTTGTGAATCTTATGCCAGTCCAAAAGAAGAACAAAGAAATCTGACTCTACATCAATTTCATAAACTTAGACAAATCCTCTAAGAAAGACAATTATCCCTTTCCATCTTTAGATGAGGTAATTCAGTTGGTGAGTGGGTCTATAATGATGTCATTACATGATGGTTTTTCAAGCTACAACTAGGTCCTAGTGAATAAGAATGACATAATGAAAATAGCCTTCACCACCTAGTTGGGAATGTTTGCATATAAATGATTACAATTCAGATTCATCAATGTAGGAGCAACTTTCAAAAGAGTAATGAGCCATTAATTCCAAGGATTAATAGGTAAGTGTATCATTATTTACATGGATTATCTAATAGTTTTTTTTAAAATAGAGGTGATCACATGATCCATTTGGAACATGTGTTGGAGAAGTGTAAGAGGTATGGTATTTATTTAAACCCTAAGAAAATCATATTTTATGTAACCAAAGGTAAACTTCTAGGACATATAATTAGATAATAAGGTATTACTATTGATCCTAATAGGATAAATGAAATTTCAAAGGTATAAATCCCTAACAACAAAAAAATAATTGAAATCTTTTTTTAGCAAGATTAATTTTGTAAGAAAATTTATCTCTAGTTTTACAGAGATTGTAAGACCACTCAACATGATTCTAATGAAAGATGTGAAGATTGAATGGATTACTGAAGTAAAGAAGGAATTTCAAGACATTAATGATGATATTGTTCAATCTCCTATTCTGATAAGTTCTAATTTTAGCAAAGACTTTTATTTATAGTCTTTTGATTCTGATCACATTGTTACCATTATCTTAACATAGAAAGAGAATGACAAAAATTACCCTATAATATTCATGAGAAAAAAATTTAATAATGTGGAACTTAATTATCCTATTTTTGATAAGTAAGCCTACACTCTTGTGAATTCCATCAAGAAGTTTAGATAATACATCCTAAAGAACAAGATGTATGCTATAGTGTCCAATCTAGATGTCAAGTTGATGTTGGGATAAAATAAACATGTAGAATGAAGAGGGAAGTGGATGACCAAACTCCAATAATATGATATATAAATGAAATATTCTAAGCAAGTAAAAGGCCATGGTCTGATCCATCTTATTACAAATACTGGTCCATGCATTGATGTTTTGTAAGTTAAAGCAGGTCATGTGTCCAATGGTGATTGATACAAGGATATTATTCATGATTTTTTGCATGGAGTGTGTCCCCTATACCTTAAAATGGAGTAAAAGGGCCCTCAGGGTGAGATCATCACATTTTATGGTTAAAAGGGGAGTCTTCTATAGGAAAAAAAATGAGGGGATCTATCTAAGATGTGTTTCTAGAGCTGAAGCCACAAAAATTATGAATAATTTCCATGACAAACTGGGAAGTGGTCACCCTTTAGGGTGTACCAAAGTACACAAAATATTAAGATTAGGATACTATTGGCCAACCATATTCAAATATCCCCATGCTCATGTGTGAATGTGTCATCAATGGCAAGTGTTTTATTGATGAGAGATAAAGGCAGCCATGCCTTTGTAATTAGTGATTGAAATAAGGCCATTTTCATGATGGGGCCTCAACTTCATAGGAGTCATCAATCCTAAATCCTCAATAGGGCATACATTATTACTCACTAACATGGATTATTTCATTAGGTATATTGAAGTAATGGCCATAAGAAATAATAGAGTGATTGATGTCATCAAATCTCTAGAAGAATATATCATCACTCAATTTAGGATGCCCTTGATTTAGTATGTGATAATGGCCTAGCCTTTAAGTTATCTAAATTTATCAAGTGGGAATATGAAAATACAATAGTCATTAAGTCTATTTTAAACTATTACCCTTAAGGTAATGGAGTTGTAAAATCTACCAATAAAAAATTGATGAATGTTATCAAGAAATCTGCAGATAAAAAACCTAGAGAATGGTAATCCCTACTAAATTATGCTTTATGGGCACACATAATGAGATATAAATATGTGATAAATGCATCCCCATTCCTAATGGTCTATAGGTAGAAACCTATTTTTAATATCACATTGAAGTTTCCCACCTATGAGTTTATGGCCAAATATATGAAAGATGATGAAAGAGTATAGTCCTAAATATTGAACAACATCAAAATAAAAGATGATAGAGATGAAGCATTGAAGAATTTTAGCAAGCATCAAGATATTATAAATAAATGGTTTGATAAATGAGACAAAGTTAAAGCATTATACATATAAAACTTAGTCTTATTATGGGACAAGGCCCATAAGAAGAAGGGACAACATGGCATGTTCACTCCTCTCTAGATTGGACCATATTAAGTGGCAAAAATACTACACAAAAATGCATTTAGGGTAAAATAACTACAAGGGAATGACTTAACCTTGCCAATCAATGGGTAATACATGAAACATTTTTTATTTACCACTCTATCACAAACTCCAGAAGGATAGTAAGCTTGTTTATATTTAGAGTAGGTAGGATTAGACTAATTTCCTTTCCCACATTGATTTCCTATTGTGTTTTTTCTTTTTTTCCTAATTTTCTTTCCTATTATGTTTTTTCTCACTTTTTAATTGCTATTCATTTTCTAATGTGTGATGTAGCTTAGTAATAAGTCCTTTGGACAAGAATTCATTGGCTCTATCTGTGTTAGTCTAGTCTTAGAAATTGGAAAAAGGGATTTCTAGTTTTAAACATTAGTCATCCAAAGTTTGGAAACCTCCAGTAGTGTTTCAATTTAGAAAGGATGGGCAAGATTTATTAGAATTTAGTTTTTTCATGAAATTCTTAAGTCATTTTAAGATTGTAATATAGTTTAGATGAATGAACATTTTCTTGAATGACTGTTTGAAAATGTGTGGGCCATCATACTGTCACTTAAATTCACCAAATAAATTTATAGGGTAGAACTTGATATTCAAAAGTGAATTACATCTAGACTATGTCTTGACAAAACCTTACACCTAGCTAATTTTGGTTCCCAACCATTATGGTTTATGAATGCAGGTATATAAAAAAATGATATAATATGAAGTGAAATCATAAAATTCTTTCATATTCCATGAATGGTGATTTATTTTATCTTTATCAAGACTATGGATGCCTATATGGTAGTAGAGAAAGGCTCGAAGTGGAGCCAAAGGTATCTCTATTGGGGCTATGGACACTTGGTTGGTAGCAGAGCAATGCCCAAGCCATCCTCAAATAACAAAAGCATAATTATATAAAATCTAGAGAATGCTTAAGGAATTTCATGTTTGATGTCTTGAAGCTTGAAATTTATAATTTTTAAACCTACTGGCAATGGTTAAAGAACCTCAAAGCACATACATAGTATGATTATCTACAAGTTTTAAACATTATTTCAAGCATGTGGGTTTTCATTAGTTTTAAAAAGTAGTTTTGGAATTGACTAAATATCATAATGAGATAACTAATTTCTAATTTATCTTTGAGTAAAATATCTAGATTCTTAAATTTTAAAATGTTTCCTCATAGAAGCCACCATTTGTTGATGATCAACATTCCCATATTCTCATAATGGGGACCTTCCTTTCTTCAATTTTCAAAAGTTCTAAAAATGCTAAGTATATTAAATCATTTGACTGCATGGAGAATTGATTAAATTTACTAGTACTTATGTTCCTAGAATTTTTGGTTAATCATTCATTTTTCAATAAAGATTGATACTTATAAATATTCAAATTATTGCAAGTCTTCTTAAATGGTATGCAAACATGATTTTTCTAAGGAAGTGCAACCTAGATTTTTAATAGATATGAATGCAATAATATTTATTAGGATTTATTAAACTAACATTATGTTGTTTTTAAGGCATTTTGTCATAAATCTATGCTTTAAACTTGTTTAAATTTTCTTAAGATATGAAATGACATCTTCAAGAAGCTAACATAGTTTCTCACTTGGCCTTGTAGGTTGTCAAAATTAAATATATGGATTATGATGCCTCATAGGACATAAAATTTTAGACTACAACCTAAAAGGATAGGTGTCTACCTTAAAAGGCCTCATAACACCTTAAGGATTCATCATGTCCCACACAAGAAACATAACGTAAATCTACCATGTCCATGAGCTACATGGCATCATCTAGAGGGCTTATGAGAAGCTAGCCATTGGAATTAAAATCTTAGGGATACATGTTAGGATCATATCCCCCATGATATATCCCCATCTAATCTAAGCTACCACACATCCCCATATGTCCTTCCCTAGTGTAAAAGTCCATGAGATGCCATCATGTGTCTCAATGATAACTTTCTAGACTTGAGCAAACCTCTAAGGTGATGCATGTCCCCCTTGGGTTCATCTAAGGTCACCACATGTTCATGTTGAATTTCATCCATCAAAATATTATGAGATCTCACAAGGCAAACATGTAGTTGTAATTAAGCCATCTGATTAAGGTTTGATGATATATAGTTAACTGAGATGCCTTCTGAGAATGACACTTGGTAGAAGACCAAATAAAATCTTGTAAGAATAACACGTCCCCTTTAGGTATATGTGATGATGCCACATATCATTCCCAAACTATTTATATTCAAGTTCCATGAGATTTCCTCTGAGAGGAATGTGTATCACCACTTGAGCCATCTAATTAATGCCAAATTGTTGACAATTGTCCAAAAGCCTTATGAGGGAGACACCTGGTAAGGAGATTCATGATTTCCTATGAGATCTATGCATGGCATTCTCATGGATAATTAGTATTTAAAAACACAAACTAAGATCTTTTTATGAATTGAAAAATTTCATGTGGTGAGATGCAAATGGGTCATCATGCAAAGCTACATTCTAAGAGTCTTCAAGGCAATCAAAGGTGTCATATGTCTAGATTCTAAGCCAACTAGGTAGTTTAATTGTATTTAGGCCATACAAGTAATTAGATGGATTTGAAGTTGCATCCATGTGTTAAAAGGTGGAAATATTTATCTTTAAAGCTAAAATTAATAGTAAATTAAATTCAAATTAAAGTTAAATCAAATTTTGGTGTAATTAATTGCTAAAAGCAATAGTTTGAAGATTGTTTCAAATATATGCAAGGTTGACAAGCTATCCATAGCACAAATAAAGATCACCATCAACATTTCATTAATCAGAGTAGTCATTCAAAAGGCTACACAATAAATGCAATTGTTATTTTCCTTTTAAAGCTATATGCATTTGCTTTCTCTATTATCTACGCTCTCACAATTTGACAAAGCTCAAGCTATTATTAGATTGAACTCATGACCACCATTATTACTACTTAAAGTATTTTAATAGATGGAACAAGTAGGTCCTTATACTCCATGTAAGAGTAGTTCCTTTGGCAATGATGACTTTCTATTTTAGAATGTTTCCTCAATCATCTTCAAATATACTAAATTTATTCTTGAGGCCATAACATCTGGTGACATGCATTATAGTAACATATATTTTAATGTCGAATCATCTAGGGCTATTGATGAGACTCAAACTATGTCTCATATAATCTAATTAGCTTTTGATATCCTTTCCATCAATGCCACCAGTCTTCATAAGGCTACAACTAAGCCAGAGGTTATGTCATGTGATGACCTAGTTTATAGTATTTTTGAGAAGTCAAAATGTGAAGATGGGTTAATTAAATAAATTTCCCAAGGGATCTCAATTTTTATCATAATAGGACTGATCTTTGAAAATTACTATGACCTTCCCTCACCATAGATATAATATAACTAGGTCATCATCGACAACTGGTATGAAGTGCACTTCCTAAAGAACGTTTTAGCTTCATGGGTGACGACCCAATAGGAGTTATTTTAATGGATGATCAAGGAAACTTACCCATCTAAAAATTCAAACAAGGAGTTAAAATTGGCCTATCCCTCCTAAATAGAATATTTGGTAATCTATGCATTGCCTATATGGACATAAGGGATATTTCATTTCTGTAAATAATCCTAGAGGAGTGGAAAATTCCCCAACTTAGGGAAAATATTATCAATAACTTGGTGTATGTATTGCAAGGAAGTTATAAGAATGGTGCCCCTTCTTTATTATGAGTTATATACTATATAGAATTTATGCAACTGATCAATTGGGTCAGAATTCATGGTCTCCTAAATGTTAGGAGGTTATGCCTCATCTCTTTTTTGTAATGCATATTCATAGATTCAAACATAACATAAGAGTGATTGCCTAATAGTTATGCCTAATGATTTATAGGTTGATCACTAAGTGCAAGATGTAGAGGGTTCCCCTTGAAGTTAGGAAAACTTTGAGAGACATGTGTAGCTACTAATTATACCCAGACTACATAGCCATTAGGATAGGAGTAATGGTGGCCCATTTTAGATTACTTAAGTTCATGCCAATGAGTCTAGCTAAAGAAAAAATGGTATATAAAATTCTCTATGTATTTAATGGAGTATTTAAGAACAAGAAGAAAATGTCCCCCCACAAGGTCCCTTAAAAACTGAGTAGGACTAGGATTACCAAGTGGCATGATATTGTTATAGCTATTAGGCATAGGGATTCATACCTATTGCCTAAATATGACTTTAGACCATGGGATACCAATAAAATCATTTGAAATCATCTCTTCAAATTCAATAAAGATACAGAATTGGAATACAAACATCAAGAAGAAGTCCATGAGTAGATATATAGAGATGCTTTGAATGATGAGGTGGTGTTCTGGAATTTTTTAAAGAATAACATTGAACTAGAAATGAGACTAGATATGAAGAAGAAAAAGGAGGATATTGTTTAGTCTCAACCACCAACAACATATGAGAACATGTTTGATGTTTAATATGAGGAAGGGAAATATAAAGAAGAAGAAAAAAACATTTCTCTTATTAGTAACAAGAAAAATAGGCCTCCAAAACTTGCCACTTCAAGCATTTAGTACTTACCTCCAATCCTTAAGCAAGGAGGATCTAAAAGTCAACTTGACCCCTCCCAAGGGCCCACATTAATCTCTACATCTACTATGGGATCCATTCTAGAAAGCTTGGGTCAACCTGACCTTATTTTTATTAACCTTGAGGAATTCTAATAAGGCATTGAACTTTCCATGGAAGAAGTGTAAGCACTAGCTAGTAGAAGCATTGAGAAAGTTTACAAGAGGAAAAGGGATCATAAGACCACTATGAGAGGATCAATAACCCCACGACCAACTTCTCAAGTGATTGTAGATCCTCTAATGTAATAAAATATATAAACTACCCTTGAGTGCAAGATCCTAATGTAAGTACATCACCACTTCTTTTCAATTGCTAGTGCATCTCAGACTACTACTTCTGTCTTTGCCCATCCTACCATTTCTCCCCCATTGGATTCATTATCATTATCAACTATAATTACCACTACTCAATCTTTAGTTGATACTAGCCTAGGCCAAGCTAGTGGCTCATTAGGGTTCACCCTCCCCTATTTCATTTCTCATGCCACTAAGAATATTGCATCTTCATCAGGCTCTTAATGCACTAATTCTAGTTAGGCTATTAGTTCCTCTACTTTTCAGGTAGCAACAACTAGTGCATCACTTTCTATTGATTCCCCTTCATTGGTAAGGCCATTAATTCCCATTTCAAAGTTTTTCACCTTTCCAAAACCACCTTTTCGTGCATCCCCATTTAATATTGCTATAACTACAAAGGCGAGTGTGCCTCCTAAATTTCCTTCATTTATTATAAATATGGGCCTTGCAATAAATCTATTGAAAACACTTGGATAGATAAACCCAAAAAAATTTCCATGCATTATTCCTACATCTCTAGCCTCTACCTTAGATACACCACCTCTAATAAATCTAATACCTTTTATTGTCCCAAAATAGGTCATATATATTATACTAGAAGCAAGATAAAAGAGTCCTCAGGTAGTCTTCTATATAACATAGATTGACATGAGATTTTATATTGCTGCAAGTATGATGAAAAGAGTGGTGAGGAGGTAGGTTGATTAGCCCCATTCTATCTTAGTTATTGCTCATGAAAGTGAAGAGTCCCTCTTCACTTTAATAAAGAAGAGGAAAGATGACCCATGTAAAGTAGATGAGTATGTAGAGGTCCCTATGTCCATGATCCAAGCTAATGTAGAATCCGAAGTGTCTTTAATGAAAGGTATGTAGCAAGAAATTATGATATTAAGGGAACAAGCATTTCCTAAAGTGCCATAAAACACTACATTCTAGGTAATTAATTGATTCATTAATATCTTCTATTTATACAAGGTCATGAAGAAAAGGCAAGAAGATGGGACTCTATAGTATAATGTGGTAATTAAATATGACCAAAAACTTTCACTCTATGATGCCAAGTTGGTAAAATTGGTTAGAGTTTCAAGGAAAAAGAAGATCTTAGACCTTAAGGTATTACCACTTGAATACATCATCCCAACATAAACCATAATGATGAAGCAAAGGAGAATATTGAAAAGGTGGATGGAATAGGTTAAGGATGTAACTGCATCCTTATAAAAAATAGAGTTTAGAATTGACCTATTACTAAAGGATGCTATGGTCACTAGGGTGACCAAACTTAATAGCAACTTCATGGATGACGATGAATTTAGGGCTCAAATTAAGGTATTTGTTATAAATTTCCAATAGGGCATAGATAATGCCAACACTGCCACTAAAGTGATGAACATTATTGCTTTTTCCAACCAAAGACTAGAGAGTCGAGGCCATTAAAGAAGCACTGAGACCTATAATTGCAGAGCATGACAAGATTATTCATTAAATGCCTAAATTTTTATGACTCATGATCATAGATTTCAATCAAATTGATTAGGATTACTTATCATGCACTAAATTTCAGATAAGGGAAGAGGTAGAGAAATTAAGGTAGTAATAACAATCACCTTAATAACCTCCTCTAGCGGCTTGAGGGATATTCATCTTATTTTGTAAATTAAAATTTAGAATATTCCATTATAATATGTGGCATTTTCATTATTACTATTCAAAAGTTAAAATCCACTTGGCTATATTTGGGAATCTTTTTATGGGTCCACTTGAACTTGAATAGGCATTTTGAGGCCTATATATAAAGTTATTCCCCCACATTGTAGAAAAGGAATAGTTGTTATATAATTAATGCAAAAGAGCCAAGAACTTGTGAGATTGTCTAAGTGCTTTATTATGTGTTATATAGTTTTTGCTTCTCATGTTTTAGATAATTAATGGTTTCTTTGATGCTAACTAATCTAACAATAATATCAATATGTGTATCTATAGATTTGAGTTTAACACTAGGCTAACAAATCTGCTAGTTTATGTGCTCTATCTCATCTTATTTGTAGTTAAATGTGCTTATGCAATTTAATATGAATGAGTAAATTTTATGCAACATATGCTCTTATATATATCCATTTCCTTTCCTTTGAAGTTTCAACTACATTCTTTTGGCTTTGAGTATTATACTAGGGTTGATGAATGCTAGTTTTATATGTTATTATCATAGAAGTTATAATAATTGACACCTTTGATCATCTAAATCAAACTTTATTTTCTTACCTAACCTGCTTACCTTTAGATCTACCCTATGAATCACTTTAGTTTATCTCATTCTATAAATATTCATGGTTTGTTTATGCTTTGGAAATAATTGACAAAGTTAATAACAATTTCACAAAGAATGGAAATAAATAAAGTGTCATTGTGTATAATCTATTGTTCTTATAGTAGGGTCTGATTGGAAACTTACAATTTGTGGTCATATCTCTGCTATTTTTCTATTTTTAGTAGTAGTTGTATAAACAACTCAAGACCTAAGTCTTTCAGGACTTAAAATTGGGTTTATTACTTTCCCCCCATTCCCTAATGACATAGGGAGCACATTAAATGCATCAATAAAAAGATCATCAAAAGGTCCTTATTCTTTATAGACTATTGTATTATCTTTATATACATAAAATTAGGAGACTAAACACGCAAAGAGTTAAAATTAAATGATGGAAATAGTAACTTAGACTTTAGTTACATTAAATAAGATAAATCATCCATTTACTACACTAGGGTTAGATACAAGCTTAATATCCATGTATTATTCAACCTAGCAGAGAGGTAATGGAAGGAAAATGAAGAAAACTGATAGTAATAATGAGTCATATTTTGGACTCATCATTTCCCCCATGCTTTACCTTTTAAAAGTCCCTTTTGTAAAATCAACAATTTTTTATCCCCTCATAACTATAAATTCTATCTTATAAACATTGGATAAGGTCATATATATTTAATTAATCATCCTAGTGATCATCTAGAGGATTAGTGAAATGATGATACATTTTCACCATCTATTTCTAGATCTAAAACTAGTCATCTATTTAAGGACTCCATCTATGACATGGTGGAATAGGAGTAAGAATAAGTGGTGGATTGAATCTCATACCTACCAAAATTTTTTCTCATCCTAACTAATGACATCAAAAATAATGTCATTTATATATTTTTCTCTTCATAATCTCCATCTCAAATTTGTTGGAGACATGACCTTCCTTTTCTTTAATGGAACTGTTAATGTGTCCCAACACCTAGTATTAGTCTTGTATATATATTAAAAGAGATAAAACTATTATAAAAATCCTAAAAATAATATTCCTTGATATTTTGATTTATCAAATAATAAAATCTAAAGTCAATCAATAGAATTTTTACACTGCAAAAAATAGGTCTGATGCATAGCCCTGGAGTTTTGAATTTTGTTACATACTCCTCATGTTTGGCTTTCCAAGCTATCTTATTTTTATTAACTAAAAACAAGATATCTCATATGGACTTATCACACACATATATTGACCGTAAACTTATTATAGTCTCCTAATATCATATTACACAAACAAAATTCACATAATAAATCTTGATGCTCTAGAGTGGATTCCTTAAAAAAATAAAAAAAACATAGGATGATCTTTAATGTTATAAGGTAGATCACATGATATTCTCAATACATGCCACCTATAAAATTGTTCATGTAAATATAGGTTCTAAGAGAGGTAAGGATCTTTGTAGGCTAGAAGGTATTCCCCTGTTTGACAATAAACTTGTAAATTACTTTCAATTTTCTATATATGTTGCTTTAATTTCTATAGATCTTATTTTATGGTCTATTTTTCACTTTATAAGGTATTATTTTGTTTCTTGAGTTATCTCAAATCAAAACACATTTTATTCCATTTGTTTTGATAGTCAAAATGAGAAACAATATTTTGATAGGTTTGATCAGCTAAAGGTTTAGAACAAGATTATGTTTGCATAGAAAGTTGTTGAAGTATTAGGGTTTGTTGCTGAAAATTCTAGAGTTGATTTTTTAACAAGTACTTCTTCCTCAATCCTATTGATTTTATTTATATGATTCAAATCGTTATTTTTAAAACTATCTAATCTTTAAGTTAAATAAGAATTAAGGAAATCCTTACATTCTAGCTGAGCCAAAGGATTAGTAATATCTATAATCTATTGTATGATGATAACATTATATTTAGATAGTGCAAGGATGAGTTTCCATTATGGATCTTCAATGAAGATGGAATATTTTCCTTCTTTAGAGACCATAATATGTTTTCCTTTATCTAGTACTGATCTTATATCAAGAATTGAAGAAGATAGAGAGGATTCTACTTCTTGTACTAGAATTTCTTCTATGAGTATATTTATTTCCTTAAAAATTTCCTCAATACAAGATAATTTTGTTGACTTAGGAATTTATATTGTGTCAAGTTCTTCTTGAAGTGTTTTTTTATATAATATTCTTGGTGAATAAATAATGGTGATTATCAAAGACTATCAAGGTTGCAGCTACTTCTATCTTCTTATCATCTTGTGTCAAGATTAATATTCTCCATCTTCTTTTAGTCTACATAGGGGAATTAAGCTCCTTCAAATAGGTATCCTCAATTTCTTGTGGTTTACCAGTTGTTTTAGGTTGTTGTACTATGCTTACTAAAGGAATAACTTTAAATTTAGGGTTTAAATAATACTATAAAACACTATGTCTTAATTTTTTTATTGAATCTATTAAAAACTTTATTTAATCACATGTGTTGTTTGTAATTGAGTATATCTTCTTTCACTAGATGAAACCCTAACCATAGAAGAGGAAGATTCTTATTTTGACTTGGGTTTGGTGTTTTTATAGAAGCTTTTGGAAGAGATGCTGAAGTATGACTAATTTTGTATTTCATAAAGTTATTCTAGGATGTTTTACTTTGTTGAAGGAAATGATGTAGATTAATCAAATGGATAATTCTATGATGATGAGTTGGAGTTGACCTATTGGTAGCTAAAACCTAAATAGATCCATAAAGGTATAGTGGTAGATTAACTCTATGTTGAATTTGTTACTAGACATACTCAATGTGAAGAATGATCCTTATAGATTCACACCCCAAAATACTACATTAACATGCACACATGAAATATTTCATAACCCAAAAGGAAAAAAAAATATAGGGTTTAGGTAGGGTTTCCCTGTTGATCCCTTTTGCCTTTCCTTGATGATTATATATTCATGTTATATGTAGTTGTTCATTATCATTAAATTGTGCAATTAACTCATAAAAAGGAGTTATCCCAAGTATTCTCATACCATCTTCAATAATCTTGAAAATTTCATTAATGATGCTGTTGGAGATTGGAATATTGATGCCTTTAACAATTGTGGAGTATTATTTTAGGTTTATAAAAAATTCATTCACCAAATTTTCATCATGCCCTTCAATTTTTTGTAGAAATGGAAGCTAAACATTTTCCTCAAAAATTTCTACAAAAATGTCATCATTCATCATCTTAACTATAGACTCAGGTTCTAATATTTTCTTTTACCCATGGTAACTTTGGTGATTTTCTATAAGAAAGAGGTAGTTTAACAAGTGAAAACAATAGTGACAATAAAAAATATGTCACAATGAAGATAAAAATAAGCAATCAAATGGTTATTAATTTTGTCTTAGTGGCTTCTAGCATAATCCATAGTAATCATGATACTATAGGGAATTTTTAAATGGAAGTATCTTTGAAATAGGTTCAATGTACTATCACACTTATTAGACATGTGTATCATCAAACACATCATCATTCCTCAAAGTGCTAAAACCTAGGTTGGTAGGTGGTTTGTACATGTAAATAAAGTTTACATGACACTCTTTTTTACTTGTGTGTCCTTTTACTTATTACCTTTCCATGTCATCAAATATTGTTATTATGGTTGTTATTTTATCAAATTTTTAGACATCCTTGGTTGAACTTTAAACCTCCTCCTCAAAGTGAACATGCATGTACCAAAAGGAATTATACTAACCTACTATAGATAAATAAAATACTCTAATTACCTAATCATACTAATAGCCCTTTTTTGTTTTTATACCACCTAAATCTAAATTGAGAAAAAATGCATGATTTAGTCTTTATTAATGTATACAAATAAATAAATTAGTGATTTTATTGCCTAAAATAAATTGATCATTTTTTGTTGTTTTCTAGTTTTTATATTTTATATTTTGCCTTTGACTAGAAGTTTATGGTTTTTAAGTCAAGTCTCTTTATTCAATGCATGAATAGATAAAAATCTAATTTTATGATCAACAATATCAATATCACCCTAAAAATGATTTTCACTATTGAATTTTTTTATTTTTTTTATTTTTGGAAGAAGAAAAAAATTAGTGGTCTCCTTATTATTTTTTTAATAATATACCATCACGGAATTGTTATCATGGAGTAAATATGGTTTTATATGAAAACCACTCCATTATTAATGTTTTGAACAAACTCCTCCTTATTGATAGGTTCTTGATATAATTTGAGTCTATTTCTATTGACTAGTAAGGTCATCTAATTTCCATATATTAGCAAAAAATGTAATGATCCATTCTCAAATATGTTTTTATATTTGATATGGGCCTATCCATATTGTTCTCAAATTTCCTTTGAATTTATGAAACTTGGAGTCAAATAGGAGTTCCTAGTCTCCTTGAGATCTTCTTTATTTGATGTGAGAATCATGCCACATTTTCCTTTAATGCTGAATTATTTCTATTTTTTGTAAAGCTTCCATATTTATCTCATTGAGTTTATTTATTTTGAGAATTATATATTTTCCTACCTTATCTAAAGCAATTCCTACTTCCATTAATGTCTTTAGAGTTTTTATTTCAAATTCAATGGAAAGTAAGTATTTCTTACCATACACTAGCTCATAAGGTTAAAAACTAGTGGTTGTTTTCCAAGTACTATTGTAGGCCCATACCACTTTTGGTATTTTTGATACTTAACATTTTATACTGATAATAACTATCTTTGTTATAATGTTCTCAAATTCTTTTTTGGTAATTCTACTTGACAATTAGAGTATGTATGGTAAGGGTGTTGGTAACTTTTACTTGACGATTGGACTATGGATGGTAAGGGGAGGATTTCCTATGATTTAATTGGTATAATTAAATGAAATGTTTGATAATATTAAACATAAATTGTGGTCCTTGATATGATACTATCTCCTTAGGTTCACCAAACAATTTCATGATATTGAAATACATAAAATATGCTACTACTTTTCTAGCAAAAGACAATGCTTAGATTTCAATGTACTTAGTGACATAATTTATACATACTAATAGGTATTCATTTCATTGGGATGGAGGATCTAAAATAAAATCAAAGTCTATTCCCCATTTCTCAAATGATTCTAATACTACTTATGGATAAAGAGACATTTTTACTGATAGTGTAGGATGTCCCATCTTTTGACATGGACCACATTTTCTAATATACTTATTTACTTGCCTATGAAAGGAATGCCAATAATATTTCCTATGAAAGGAATGATAATAATATCCTTATCCTAATATTTTATTCATGGTTTATTTTATATAGTAATGACCTCCTCCTAGTTCATCATGACAATCTTTAATTATGTCATAGGATTCATTATCTGCTAGATACCTATAAAACACATCAAGTCTACACTTAAATAACATGATATTAATCCATTAAAAAAAGATTTTTATTTAATTAAACTTTTTTTCATTTATGAGTAAAATGAGAAGGAAATTTCCTATGGCCAAATATTTGGATATATCACCAAACCATGGTGATTCTATTAAAATAGTAAATAGTTGTTCATCTAGAAAGCTATCTTGAACTAGTTCTTTATCACCTACAATATTTATTCTAGATATAAAAGTCTGCAACCACAATAAATTTTCTTAGTTTATTAATAATGGTTATATAAAATTCATTCAAAATTAAAAACCATATTATTATCCTTCCTCCTACTATGGGTTTATTCATGAAATATCTTATGGCTGAATGATCTATGTATATGAAGACCTTATAACTTGTAGTATAGTGTTTGAATTAGTTGATATGATAACTTATAGTAAGGAATTATATTTTTGTGGTTTTATAATTTATTTTATTTGGTGTTAATTTTTTGTTGATGTAATAAATGGCATACATATGATATTTCTCATCTTTTTGTCCTATAACTACCCCCATTACATAATTAAAAGCATTAGTGTAAATGTGAAAGGGTTTTTCCCAATTGGGTCCTCTAAATACTAGTACAGAGCTTAATTTCTCTTTAATAGCTTCAAAATATTTTTGAAAGTAATCACTCCACACAAATTCATTATCCTTTGCCAATAAATCAAATAAAGGAGTAATATTTTTATTGAATTCTTCTAGAAAATGTCTGTAAAAACTAGCATGATCTAATAAGCTCTTGATATCAATTTGATTCTATGGATTAGGCAGTGGAAATTATTTCAATTTTCTTAAGATCCACTTGGATTCATTTTTAAGAGATGTGGTATCCTAAAATTATGCCTTGATCCATCATCATCAGACATTTATCTCAACTTAATGATGGTGTTCTTCACATTTAGTTATGACATTGTCAAGATTGTGTAAGGCTTCATCAAATGTATCTCTATGATTATTGAAGTAATCCATGTAGACTTCCACATAGTCATTAGTAAAATCAGAAAATATGGATAAAATTTCTCATTTAAAAGTAGTCAGGGCATTACAAAGACCAAATGGTAATACTTTGTAAGTAAATGTACCCCATGGGAAAGTGAAAATGGTTTTATCTTGATCCTTAGCTATCATTGTTATTTGATTGTATCCACTAAATATTTCCAAGAAATAAAAGTATTTTTTCTTACCATATTATTAAGCACTTGATCAATAAAAGGAAGAGAAAAATAATTCCTCATATTGGCTTTGTTTATCTCTCAGTAGTCTACACACACTCTCCATTTCCCATTTTTATTTGGTACAATTACCAGTGAATAAACCCATTGCATATCTAAGATAGGATAAATTAATACCACATCTAATAATTTATCAATTTTAGTCTTTGATATATATTTTAGTGCTAGATTTATCCATCTTTGTCGTTGTCTAGCTATTTTGTCATAGCTTATATAAATATAATGGGTGCAAACACTTAGATGAATTCCTTGATCATGGGTTAATCAACTATTTATATTCAATATTTTCCCTGGTAATATCATAACCTATTTAGTGTTAGGATGGATAGACTCTACTTGTTTGAATTTAATCATCAAGGAGTTACAAGGGCATGGATGGGGATTTTCAAATCCATCTCTTATATAAATGATTCTAGCTAATGGATAATTAAATGTAGTTAAAAATTTAGTTAGTTTATCTTCTACCCAATTCCAAATACTTTTTTTCAATGATATGTGGTCATATGTTAAATGTACAAATATGAGTCTATAGTATCAAGTCTAGTTGAGTTTGTAGATTATGGACTAGCAGAGTCTGTATCCTTAAATTTGATAGAATCTAGAGATGATGGACTAGAAGATTTTGTAACTAACATACTAGTAGAGCTCATAGCTAATAGACTGGTAGAGTCCATTGCTAGGCTCATGAGGCTAGTGGATTCTTCCAAATCTTGTGCTAACTCATCATTTAGTTCTTACGTGTGTCTTTGTACTATTATCATGGCTATGGAAGAAAGGTTGTTCTTGTTTTTATCTTTTTCATCCACCCAAATTATTTTAGTGTAATATAATGAGGATTTTATAGTGGTATAATGATATTCATTTTGATTTTAGACCATTTGAAATATCATATCCCTTGATTTGAAATCAATTAATGATACTAAAATAGCCAACTAGGGTCTTCCTAAAATTAAGGGGTATCGTAGCTTCTTGGTTTTAGGTTACACCACCATAGAATCTACTAGATACTCCCATGACTCAATTTTTATAGCCATATATTCTATAATACCTTCTGGTTAAAAAAATAACTAGTCAATCATTTGAAAAATGGTGGAGGTAGGTTGCATCCCCATACGAGATAGTGTTTGGAGAGTATCAATTATCATTACATTGATGTCTACACCTAAATCTACTAAAACATTTGGTATTTATTTATTCTTGATGGTTAATGTTATGACTAGACTACTTAGGTCTACATATTTGGGTAGTAATAGTTTTCCTATTAAAAGATTAGCTAGTTTACCATCCATATGTATGGTCTTTGGGTATTTTTGATTTTTTATAGGTGTCTTGACACATGATTTTAATTACTCTATTTAATTATGAAATATACTTGATAGCTTTTAACAAAGGTACTTTAATGTTTGATTTTCTCAATTCTTAAATCAAATTAGATTCTTTCTTAGTTTTAACTTCCTTCAATCTACCAGGAAAATGTATAGGTGAAGGAATATTTATATGTTTCTCTATCTTCTCTGTATTTTTTAATTCCTTTTTTCTAACTATTATTTAAGGTGGATCTATTTTTAGTTTTCATTGAGTAGTTATGAGATGGTAATAAGATTCTCTTGAATTATTCTACCTAATCTAAGTTGAATGTTTACAAATTTAATAGCTCTTACATTAATGTTTTATCCTTTTTCATTTAGATAGAAAGGAGATGTTGGTTTATTCTAAGGGTTAGCCACTAGTTGATTTGGCAATTAGGAATGATTAACTTGTTCTATAGGTTGAGTTACAAGATGTACCATCAAATCTTGTTATGGTGGGAACCTTATTTGGGGGTTAAAATATGGATTGTTGTTCCATTGTGTATTTACAAATTATTATGACTATGGTAGGGGCATCCATCATTATTGGGGCATCATACAAGATTGAGGCATCATCCATTCTTAATCGGCCCATTATGGGTGTACTTTTCCCCACATAGGCTGACGTGAATGAGTAATTCAAGGTGTCATCCATAGATTAATTGGATTTCTTGGACCAAACTAACCTTAGTTATAATTTTGAAACAATAGATTAGTCTTTGGATGTAATTCAGATATTCTAAAAGCTGTGCATTTTGATTCAATTTATTTTTCAAAATAAAAAGATGGTTGCAATGGTTTGTGTCATGGTATTTACTATCACATATCTCACAAATTTATATTTTATCCAAAGGATAATCTCTGAGAGCATGTTTTAACTTGCATTTTGGATACTAAATTACTAAAGGTTATATGGTGAAATTAGCTTTAGCTTGAAGACCATCTAATGTAGTGTTTAACTAAACTAAAGTGTTAGTTTTTCAATTGGAAAATTCCTCTATCAATTGACTAACCTCATTAGATTTAATTAATTTTCCTTTCATGATGTTTGGTTTTATCCTAGAATAATTAGTATATAAGTCTAAAATCTAATGGAATATTAATTCTACAATGTATCCTTTACCCATCAAGTTCAAAGCATCCCTAGATTCATCATCCAATCCCTTAAGAAAGATCATTTTCACTACTTCTTTTGTAAGTGTATAACCACTATGTTTGTGAGCAAATGTGAACCTATCTAGATAATCTTATAAACTCTCATCTTCATTCTATTTAAAATTAAAGAATTTGTTTTTCATTTCCCTTACTCTAAATTATTCTTGATATTTATCAAAAAATTTAGTTTCCATGTCTCTCTATGTATTAATAGAATCACCTAGAAGGCCCATGAACCACCTCATAGATGTCTCCTTAAGTGTAGAAGGGAATGGTTTGAGATTAGACGATCAGTTGTATAATCATAGGTTTGGCATAACACTTTGAACTCAAATAAGAATTGACCTATATATTTTGAGGACTTATCCTTAAAATTTGATAGAATTAAAGGTGAAATATTTTTCATAATGGTTTGATATGTCAGATCTATGACTATAGGAAAGGAAAAGGTTATGTTTTGTTGTAATTGTATTCTATTTTATTTAGGATTTTCCATATTTCTTTGATTATCATCCATGGTTTATATTTCTTTCCAACTTTTATTAGAGATCCAATTTATTAATTACTCTTGATATTACAAAGATTGGGGTCAAGACCTATTATTTTAGACAAAGGATCCTTAAGATTAATTCTTCCTCTAGGAGAATATCTTCCAAATGTGAGTCTTCTTATAGGGCTTCTTTGTGAGGATGATCCTAATTATAGTGATGAATCTAAATGTGATTCAAGCATTTTTCATATACTTTCAAATATCTTAATTAAAAAATTTATTCTTTCCTCTTCTGGTCCTAACTCAAGATCTTTGGAGATTAAACTTCCTTTAATGTCTCTATGTCAATTCATACTTTTTAAATTTTTTTTGATTGGTTATTTAATGTTCTTGTTTTTTACTATAAACTAATAAGGATTACTTTACTAATAGTTAATGGTCCCCTATAACAGCACCAAAAATTATGGGTGTTATTAATCCCTTCATTAATCAACTTTTTTGTTGATGTCATTCATACCATGGGCAGTTTCTAAAGCTGTCTACAGTAAAGCTTATGGTTTTAGGTATTGCAAAGATGGTTTGTCAGGTTTTTCTTTCTAAATGTCTAATATAATATGTTCTATAAAGTAATTCTTATATAATAAATAAACACTTTTGCATATTTAAAACACTCTGTAATCTAATTTTCTAAAATAAACACACTTGTTGAAAGTAAACCATCTATCAAATATAAATAGACTTGCTAAAATTAAATAATTTGTTGAAAGAAAACACACTAATTTATAATATTAAATTTAATCTTATAATTAAAACATAATTTAATTCAGGTTATTGAAATAAAATATATTTATAATTACTAAAAATTATAAATATACATAAAATACTATATATAAATATGTTTTTAATTCTTGAGAAGAGTGGACCCTTGCTCACCTTGGGAACAAGAATGAAAGGAAAACTTAATACTTGAAAACTAGATATATCTTCATTAATTAATCAAAATAGATTACATGAATATAACTATAATATTATTATGGTGAAATATCAACTAAATAATTCTCTCTCTCTCTCTCTCTCTCTCTCTCTCTCTCTCTCTCTCTCTCTCTCTCTCTCTCTCTCTCTCTCTCTCTCTCTCTCTCTCTCTCCTCTCTCTCTCTCTCTCTCTCCTCTCTCTCCTATATATCTTAAGATGTAGAGATCCTCATATATATAATGTTATATCGATCCATAGATCTCAGAATCCAATCTTCTATTATCAAGACAAATCTCTAAATTTTAGTAGGTCTTCAAAATAGGTTATTGATGGTTTGAAATATAAATATCTATCCATTAAAAATTCCACTAAATATCTACTAAGAATAACTTCTTAAATATATTAGATTAATTTATCTTATAAAAGATTATTTCATATATATATATATATATATATATATAAAGTTTATTTATATATTTAATATTTATATTAACACTATAAATAGTAAGTAACCAAAATAATCTTTAAGTATGTTAACAAAGATGCAAAGTATGGATCTTTAATTCTGCAAGATCAAGAGCTAAACTAGAAGAGTCTAGAGCAATTTTGGCAAAGATCATAGTAACTCTGATAGAGTCCAGATATATATTTTTTAGAACCTAATGGAATCCATATCAATATGATTCAAGGATATTAAATATTAAGGAAGTTCATAGTAAGTTTGATAGGACGATAGGGATGATAGAACACTTCAATGAAAAACAAAATCTGGTCTTGAATGAGTCTGTAGCTATTGACTAGGTGACTTCATAGATACTAAGTGAGTCTATAGCAGAACGCCGTGTGAGTCTGTAACTATTGGGAAAGTCCATAGCCAATTCTGAAGAGGACTTGAATAAGCCATAAGTTTATCAAATGAGTTCTTATCTTGTCAAATATCAATACACTTCATATAGGTCTCTTTAGAAGATCATAAAAAAGGTCCTTATTATTTATAGACTATTGTATTATTTGTATATACACAAAATCAAGAGACTAATCATGCAAAGAGTTAGAATTAAATGATAGAATTTAATAACTTAGACTTTCATTACATTAAATAAGATAAAAAATCCATTTACGATACTATGATTAGATACAAGCCTAAGATCCTTGCATTGTTCAGTCCCAATGAGAGGTAATGGAAGGAAAATGAAGAAAATTGATAGTAATAATGAGTCATATTTTAGACTCATCAACTATCTTTATAGAGAATGTATGTATGCTATAAGAACATGGATGAGATCATGACATGTCCTATGAAGTATAATCGGTGTGATGAACTGGTGATACAATCTAACTTAAAATATCAAATATATAAGATGATGAATAGGGTGGGTAAGGCTTTGTCCTTAACTATGAATGACCCTGAGTGTGTTGTTGAGAAGGTGATGGTTTAGGTAGTGGGAAACCATAAAAGTACTAATTTAATACTCTATGCTCATCTATGTGATGTGTAACACACTAATGCTAAAGATAATAAACCTCCCCATATTTATGGATTTAATCTAGAAGTATCTTATGAGGAGGAATTTTCTTATCAACAGACTATGTCTTTTTTGGATGAAGTGCATCAATGTAATAACAAATCTATTGTTAATGTGTAGAGGTATGTGTGTTTGTGTCATGAAAAAAATTCATTGAGTAGCAGAATATGGAGGTCTATTAGATGTGGTAGAGTTATATCCTAATGCCTACTACTATAATAAGAACCTCTAATTTTCATGACAATCCTTGGCCCAATGACCAAAAACCTTATGAAATTCACAATATGGGTCATCATTCCCATCATGATAGTATAAATTATTATGGAATACTTAACCTAATGTTGATGGTTATCATTAATGAAAATGATCATTTTTATAGTGTATTCTAGATCACTTTCATCCTTGATAATAGGAATTTTAAAAGTATAGTTAAGCAGATAAAGAGTTTTAGAATGAGGCGACCCATATTTTTTGTTTCAGTGACCATATGAACATTGCTTACATGTAGATTTTCTATGAAATTATAAGGTTAGGTGATAATGATTATGTTTAGTGGGTTATCAAAATTTATCATATTATTTTGATTTTGATGTTCATTTCATCAAAAATGTACTGCATGATACAAAGATCGAAGGTACTGAATAGGAGGAAATGGTTGATAACACCTAGATTGAGCTAGTCAATATTTGGATAAACATGTACAAAAAATAGTATAATAATCCTATAGGGTCAAGATAATTGACCTAATTGGACATAAAATAAGAATAGTAGTGTAAAAACCTACAAGGTCCAAGTTGGTCAACCTAGTTGGATAGATAGGAAGAATAGTAATTTGGAAAAAATTACTAGGTTGAGATGGTTGACCTAGTTAGATAGACATGAAAAATATAAATATGAAAAACCTACTGGGTCGAGCTATTTGACCTAGTTGAATAGATAATAAAAGTAGAAATATACAAGGTTAAACTAGCTGACTTAGATGGATCTAGAAAAATAATTACTAAAAATAGATGATGTCTAAAAATAGAGGAAAATAAGCATAACATAATAGAATGAGTTGAGTTTGGTTGACTTAGTCTATAAAAATATAATCAACTAGGTCAATTCTAATTTATCTATTTGAGTCACACAACACATAACTATGTCAATGTAGGTCAACATAATCTACAATACAAAAGAGAAGCAAGAAACCTGTAGAAATTAAAATTTACAATTAACTAAGTGTATAACTATCTATTCGAAAGGAAGATTAGGAGTATATTATAAGAGGATTTTATTGATTTATAGGATCTCAAATATTCTTGCTTATTCATTAGATAATGATGGACCAATATTTTAAAGCAATAATTATGGAGGATTAGACCTTGCCCATAGACCATTAAAGTTGGTTTCAAGGATAAGCTAAAAGTAAATTATCGGTGCCAAATAATAATTGATGCAACATAAGATAAAATAGATGGTTGGATTCCTAAATTTCAATACAATGGTAAATTGATGATCTGATACCACTTATAAGTAAATTACTTAGATGATTCACAAAAATAGAATTATATATGTTAAAACTAATTTCAAAATAATAAAATCCCTAACAACAATTGGAGAAAGAGCATAATACTTGAATATTATATCTGAGTAACTTCGAGGGGGAAACCTCCACAATAATGCAATAAGAACATAATTCAAAATATTATGATAAAACACTAACCACTACCATCTATATATAATCTATTTATCCATGGTTAGTCTATAGGCCGACCATACTAAGAAAATCAAGATATGCAACAATCTAATATGAATATGTGTAAGCCATAAGTCAGCTACACATATCCCTAGTCACATTATAGGTTAAGTTCATAGCATTAATACTCAATTTTTATCACTTATCTACATTTTAAATTTCTAGTATCAATATTTCCATTATTATTTTGTTGTTTATTACTACATGCATCTCACATAACTATTTTGATCCATTTATGCATATGATGATGCAATGCTCCTCCATGATATTGTTATTACTTATTTCAAAACATTTTCACATATATTTTTGTTTTGAGTTAATTTATTATGTATATTGAACAACTCAACTCAAAAGAGGGGGAAAAGGTAGTGGCTTATCTTAGAGACTAATCCCCTAAAATACAATGCATAAACATAATTTTATAGGCCTCACATAGTGGATCATGGAACATAACTAGAAAGCACTCAAAAAAACTATTTGGACATGAACACTCCATTTGGCATGGATCACCCATCCAAATAGGGAACTATTATCCCATAACACATAAAAATAGTCACTTTTAGAACTTATCAAATTCCTAGACAACACAAAATAGTAAGGAATAGGCTCACGTCTTAGTTTCCAAAAAATACTCAAATTTTCTTAGCTTGGGGTCATCATGCATGGCATGTGTTCTAAGTTAGAACACAAGGTTTTTCTCATAATTACAATTTTCATTACTCAATCTCAGAATCCATATACATTAAATATTAATTTGGGTACATGTGCAGGGAATATGGATTCCTCATTATTTAGTTTTTCATAGATTTTATAGATGGTAATGTTTTTCATTCTCTACACTGTATACATTAGACCCAAATTATACTAAATTTTTACACTAATTTTGCACCAAAAGTGAACCTTATTCCATCTATAGAGGTTGGATCAATTTTTTGCACTATAATATTCTATTAGACTTCATACATGGATTCCAAGATAATTAAGTATGATAGGTATGAAATTATGGATTCAAGTATACCTTGAGTTCTTAATCACTCTCCTATCAATGCATATTGGGTCATGCACAAGTTAATACAATATTTTCAACATAAATGAAATCTCCAAGGGTCTAAACCTCTAAAATCACTAGTTTTGCATTATAAACATAATGGTTCATGTACCTAATCAAGTGTATTCATTACTTGTTATTATATATATTAATTTTTTTTCCTTATTTATTTTAATATTAAGTAAATACTAATGTTATACATGTTTCATTTTAGGTATGCATGAAGCATAGTTCAATGTTGTGGCCTACATTCAAGATTGAAATTCATATGTAAGTTTAGATTTAGAATTTTCCCTTTTAATATAGTGCTTTTAAATTGTTGCATTACCATAATAAAATGTGTAGAAATTTAGACACAGATTAATATTTAAATTAAAACAATGTGATTGTGACCACCCTTTTGACACATTTAGCTCATCCCTTATCTTAGGGAATTTTGACAATTTTCCTTCTATGTCTACATGATTTTTCTTTCATTTAAGTGACCCAAATTAATTCAAAATGTATCTATCAAAACTACTTAGTATCCTAAGTTTACTCTCAAACTAACCCACACCTCTAGTTTAGAATTTATGCCTCTTAAGATAATAGCTCCTGATTTGGATAATAATACTTCTTGCTATTGTCCACTTATGTTATTAGTGTCCTCTCACCAACTAATAAATATTTTAAAAAATTAAAAAGTTGTCAAAGGGTTTTATTATAAGTTTATAAATCTATATCTAAAGGAATTCAACAAATACCACTATAAAGTGACATTTAAAACCTTTTTACACATAAGAGGCTTCCATATCGAAAAACACTATAATTGTAAGTGCATGTTGATATAAAATTCCCTATTTCTCCTAATTATGATTATATACAACCCTATTAGACTTGAGATAAATTTTGTATACACCTATAAGGTCACAACTCATGGTTAAAGCACTTAATCATACCATGATTACATTATAATGTAGCATTTTTCACCAATATTTCACACACACCATTGTAGATGGGAGAACTACATGAAGTTTGATCCCTATTCAGAGTATTTGTATGTAGGTAATGCTCAACATATGTGGGTTTCAAGGTCAATAAAATATTCAACCACTTAACCATTTTTATTTAATGATTTCATTCATCTTTCTGTCATTGATCTAGGGTTTCAAGTGAATAAAGACTTACACATTAGTCTTTGCATTAGACTAAAAGCTATCACATAGTCCATAAAATAAATAGGTGAAGGTGAATATAACCCAAAAATATTAGATCCATATTGTCTACCAAACAATACCACCTTATTTAGATAATAACGCACCCTATTATTATATCATTACCCCATTATTGTCTAGGAACCCTACCAACTCTTCTTTTGGGTCTACACTCAGTCAACATAGTCTTCCTCTCAATCTCAAATATAGAAAAAGTTTTCATCTTAAATTTCTACCTAATTTTATGTTTCAATTTATTAATTTCTATATTTAATATATTTATATATTTCTCAAGTTCCAAATCAATTTATGTCATTTATTGCATATCTATAACAGTTTGATATTGAATATTTTTCTATCATATTAGGGTAATCACTTTTCTATAGTTATGCTTAAAATAATTTAAAACATAATAGTACAAATGTAAGGTCAAGTTACTGGAGTGTGATTTAGAATACAACTTTAAAAAAATCCACATCCTAGATAAGATTATACATATATTAATTTATGATCTTCAATAGTTTCATTTTAATATTCATTACCCTATTCAAGTAGTTTAAAGTATGATTCAATGGTATCATGTCCTTTTTCATGTATCTTAATTGATCTTCCTTTCAATTTCTTGGTTTGTGTCCATGTCCAAATGACACTATCCACAATAATGTCTTATTTAATTTTATATGATTAGAACCATGTTCTATTAGGCCTCAAACAATCTCAGTATAATGCTTCACCTTCTTCTCTCTTTGAGGGCTTCCAATATTGAATCTTCACCTTTTTAACCACATTCTCACCTTCCACTTTAAGGTAAATATACCCATCTTCCCTTCCCATCCATATCTTTTCATTTTCATTTATTAGTCATATCATGATCATTTATACCACATACACATCCATCAATGGATTGAATGCTTGTTTAAGATCTTCCACAAATAGTACCAACATAAATATCATTATTACTTATTATTTTTTTATTAATGTAGTATTGTATATGAAAATATATGACTCTAATTATTTGGTCATATATGTAATTATCTTATATTTTTTTTGGTAAAAAAACATTTGACATCCTGATATAATTAATAAGTGGTCTATCCAAAACACACAAAACATATTCTTGATACATTAGCTTTAGAATCTAATATTATACACCTACACTTGTTACACTTTCCCACTAATGCTTAATATATGATATTATTCCTTTTTATAGTTCATCCATTTATTTGAGTTCTTTAAAAGGTGCTAGTTTGGTTCACAATTATCCTTTGTATGCTAGATTAAGATTGGATGAATCCATTTCAAATAATTTATTATTTTTGTATATTCCATCACTGGTATGCCATCCACAACATATAACTTGAACATATCATATTTGTTAATACCTACTATATTTTGGTTTTCATTTAATAAGTGTGGTTCAAAAAAGGCCTTGAAGTCATACAATTCCTAAATAAGGTAAGGAGTTAATGTACTTGACCCTTGTTGGCATGTTATATAGGTTTACATGATATGTGGCAAAGAAAATGTGTCTAATTGCCATAGTGATCTTGCTAATCTACCAAAATTCCCATCTATATCCTAATGAGTGTGTCCCATTGGTAGGAATATTACATAAATAATGTTTAATACCCCTATTTATATCAAAATTAATCTAATTAAAATAAGGTATTATTCTTGTTGTCACTCAAATCATTATCTAGCTAAAATTAGAGGACTAGTGGCTATTTTTTTTAATTAATTACTTTTACTAGAAACACTAATTTCTTCAAAATGGAAAAAAAATCATTATATCCTTTACATTTTTCATGCACTTCATTTTTCAATAGTAAATCATGTAATGATTATTTGGATGATCCATAACTATACAATAAATACCTATACTCATCATTGCTGGGTTATTCAACCTTATTGAGACACAAGGCTAATAATGTGACTATGTAGTTATCTCCATGTTCAACAAATGGTAGGCTAAAGTGGCCAAAACCCCATGTATTTTGTGTATGTCTGAACATGCCAGTCAAATTAATTGGAAGGTTCACAAAATTACTTATTGGATTTAATTTTTTGCCCATCCTTAATATGGAGGTTTTCATTTTGTCCATTTTATCATACACAATGCTAAACAATCCCTAAGGTTGTTAGTTTGATTGAAATATATGGGAGTAGTAATGTATATGAAAATTTCAAATTTATTCACTGTGCCATGTTTGTTCCTCTTCATGTTTTGAGAGTTTTTCTAGGCATGTGGTGGCTCTACATGTGTTTTAAAAACATATACACTCAACACACTTGGAAAATAATTTGTTCTTTGTAATCAAAAGATGTTTAAATATTATGTTCATTATCTTGCTGAAACTTTGTTGTGACACTAGAGGAATATTTAACAATTTAATTTATTTGTTATATTTTTTCATTAAATTGTGGGTATAGAATGTAGAATTTAGCCTTTATGGATATTTGAGTCCATATAGTTACAAATAATGAGTTTAATGTATATAAATATCTATTTTTTATTAATGATTATTGATATGTGAGAACTTTCTTTCTCTTTCTAGATGTTACCATTTATTTCATCTTGTCACCATTTATCCAATCATATTTATGATAGTATAAGGTGCTCCTTTGGTACCCATAAGATTTGTGCCATGTATTCTAAAATATATCAATCTCATAAAATTCAATTTTATGTACCTCCATATATTCATCATCCACATTAAAGATGACATTTACTATTAATTAATATAATGCAAAATTATTTATATCTTATTCATTGAGGGCTCTAGTTTTTTACCGTAGAACTCTAACTGAAGCAAAGGGAATGTTTTTGAGATAGTCATATTTTTTGAAAATGATTTTTCACATTCACCACTTCATCCAAAAAAAATAACCTATTTTTATCCTTATCAACTTTTTGATTTGATGAACTAGAAAAAGAAGTATTCAATTTTTGACATTTATTAGCATTGTTGGGTCGTTTGATCACTTTTTGGAATGATTGTAACTAGAATCATAAAAAAAATTGGATATACCAATTGGGGTTGTTGATATTAGAATGATTGTACATGTTGAATTCAACCTATTCTTGGACTTATTATAATTTGACATCCATAAGAGAACTATTTATGATAGATAATTGCCTATAATACTATTGTATGAGAGATCCTTTAAATATGGATCATATTTTGCAAGGAGGAATGAATAATAAGTCAATATGCACACCAAAGGTATTATAATCTAATCATTTAAATTATATCATGTCTCCTTCAAGTAAATTTTTAATTTTTCCTTTTAAAACATATTTACTTGAGGAAGGATGGATTAGGTTTAGTGATGGAAGGAGGAGGTGTAAACAATGGTGATGATGACCTAGGTGGGTTAGATCTATTACTCACAAATTTGGGCTTGAAGAGTAGTTTATCCTCTTCTTCACAGGTCATCTCTATACTTATACATACATCAACTATAAAGAGCATCTTGTATAATCATTATACACCAAATGGAAAGGTAAGTAATTTACCTCTCCTTATCAAGGATTTTTAGTTAGGGGATAAGTCTTTGTGTATGAGCTTCCCTAGGTAGGATTCATTGATATTCCTCAAAAACTGTTTCCTAGGTAGGCAAGCTCAAAGGGAAGATAGGAGAGTATAAGGAGGTATTTATAGAAACAAATCTATCCATCACAAAATAGTTGAGGGTTTTCACACTACCATCTCTAATGATTTGAATGTTAAGGCCTCTTCATGGTGGTCTCATTATTTTGTGGGCAAGTTCCTTGGTCCACATCCAAATATAGATTGGCTTAGGGCTTGGGCCAAGATCCACTAGAAACTAAAAGGGTCTTTGGACATCTCAACAGTTAGTAAGGATTTTTTTCTGATCAAATACACAAATGAGGAAGATAGTGATCAAATCTTTGTGGGATGCCCATGGTTCATTAGAAGATCAGGGCTTTTTTTTGAAAAATGGAAGGCATGTTTTGACCTTGAATAGGAAAATATTCATATGATGTCCATTTAGGTTCCTCTTCCTAGGTTACCTTTATAAATTTGGGAAGAAGACATATACATCGGTATAGCAAAAACATTTGGTTACTCTACAACAACATCTAGGACTTGAATGGTACATGCTAGATTTTATGTCAATGCACATATGGATCAAGAACTAACCCCTTTTATCATTATTAATTATTCAAGTGGAGAAATAATTTGGAAAATAGAATATGAATACTCTATACTGAAATGTGAAAGATGCAAGAAGTTGGGAGATATGACTTTAAATTTCCCCTTTTTCATTAAAAAAAATAAATGCTTTTATCTTCAAAAAGGATCAAGACACTTGGATAAGGAAGTATAATTATGACACATAAGAGGTTTCATCAAAGATTCAAACTACTTTTTAGTAAAATCATACCTTTTTCAAGGATCCTCCTTTAAATAATCCCACTATCTCTACCCAAGATAAGAATACAACATCTCTAGAGATTTTAAATTCTTCTAAATCAGGATATAATCTAGTTTTAGTAGTGGTTAACTCAAGGGACATTGGTAAAACTATAGATATTAACAAGGTGATAAAGAAAGAGGAAAAAGAAGTTATAGAAAAGACAAAAAAGCTATTTTTTCTATAAATTGACAAGGAGAAATTCAAAGTCACTATAACCTCATTGAAATGGATCATGAGATTTTATCTCTTTAAACTACTATAAATCCTCCTAAAGACTATTATTCCCTAGTGGATTAGAATATTTTATAATGTTTGGAAAATATGGAAGAGGGTGAGATGGGGTGTGTATCCTCAAGGAGCCTATTTTCCTTAAAATTTAATTTTTTTGAAACAAATTAGGAACACATGGATCTAGAAAATGAAATGGAAAAGAAGGACATCTCTAATAGGTTATCTTCTACATATACCTCCCAAACTTTAAGTTATAATATACAAAAGAGGGGAAGGATTTCAATCCTAATGTATTTAAGAGGCAAGAGGGTAAAATTTCAAGAAACAAAAAATGAAGATATTCCTCGATTGAAAAAATAAAGAATAAAATAGAGAATGAGATAGAGAATGGCTATCAATCCATTCTAAAGCTCAAACCAAGTAAAAAATCCACTAGGTAGAAGAATAAATATGAAAAATGAAGGTTATGAATTAGAATATTAGGGGTCTAAACCATCTTAACAAATATAGAGTTTTCAAGGATATGAAGATAACTAACCAACCTACAATTATTGCCATCTAAGAAGTGAAAATGGCTAGCAGAATATTGAAACAAGTTAAAAATCATCTTTGGAAGGAGGTAATGATTGCTAGTGTAGGCTTTGAGGGAGAATTTGGAGGAATTGTCACATTTTGGGATGATAAGAAAGTGAAGGGTGAAAATCTAGTCAAAAATAGGCACCATTTAGCTATTTTGTTTATTGATCTTATGTAGGATATTTCTTGGATTATTTCAAATGTTTATTCTCTTGATACAATTATTGCCCATAGAAGACTATAGAATGATATGGTTTCTTTTAGAAACTCATGTATGCTAGTGGGAAATTTCAACACCCCCATTAGTGTAGGAGAGAAGATAAGGGGGTCTAATACTTCTAAAAGAGTATAGAGGATCTAGTTGAGTGCATTAATATCAATAGATTATTTTATATCAAGCTTAGAATAACCCCTTTCAACTATTTAAATAAGAGGATTGATAATGACCTTATTAAAATGAGATTGGATCATGTTTTTATCTCCATATATTGGTTTAGTTTAAAGGATTTTTTATTATCTTACATCCCAAAATAGGCTTAGATCACAATCCACTAGTTTTAAACATTTTAACTAGATTCAAAACTAAGAAAATCCCTTCAAAATTTGAGCATATGTGGTTCTCTCACCCATAGATGCTAGAAATAATAAAGGAGTGGTGGAATTTGGATGTTATAGGAATAGTTGTGTTTAAATTTTCTCAAAAATTAAAAAATGTTAAGAATAATATTCATGTATGGAATGATGAAGTATTTGGTAATATTTTCCTCCAAAAAAGAGGGTATCAAATTGAAGTTTCTTAGTCTTGAAGATTTTATTAGCTCCCATGGCCTCAAAAAACATATCCTTCAATAGGAGTAGGGGTTAGAGGCATGTTTTCAATCCATTCTTGACAAAGAGGAATCTTTTTGGAGACAAAAATTGAGGGCTACTTGGTTGAAGAAGGGAGATCATAACATTAATTTTTTTCATTTAATTATGATAAAAAATGAATTCATAATAGAATTACTAAAATCTTTGATCAGGATGGCTCCCTACATACCAATCCTATTTCCATTAAAGAAAAATTTATGAGCTTCTTTAAAGATATTTTTTCTCCTAATTTAACTCTTGATAGAGACTTGAAAAAAGACTTTATTCATCATATTCCTAATCTTAATACTAAAAATGATAATGACATCATGTTGAAGTATGTTACAAAAAAGTAGGGTTCATTTTAGTGTGCTATATAAAAAAATACATGGAGGTCCCAAGGTGAATTAGATTAATAATGGTAGAGAATTAGTTTGGAAGGAATATCATTACATAGGTGAATCATGTGATGCCACAATAAATCACACAAGGGCTAACTTTTGAAACTCATGCAAATGTTGAGGAAATATGACCGTTGATGCATCACAAGTTTATAAATGAATAATGACATTATTCATACAAATGATGGTAACCAATAGATGAATTTTGATACCATGCAAATGAATGATACCATCATACAAATGAATGATGATATTATGAAAATGAGTGATGGTAGGGCACCATGCAAGTGAATGCCAACACCATGTAGATGGAAATTGGTATCATGTAGGTGAAAACCAACATCATGTAGACAAACTTGATACCATGTAGATGAACATTTATACCATGTAGATGAACATTTATACCATGTAGATGAACATTGACATCATGTAGATGAACATAAACATCATGCAGATGAACACCAACATAATGTAGATGTATATTGGCATGACATAGATGTACACTAGTATGGTGTAGGAAATAACTAGTGTTATATAGATGGATGCCTATGTGGGCACCTACCAAAATGATGTAAGAAAATTCTAACACTCTATAGATAAATGCCTATGCAATGTTGGTGGTAACTAACATGGTGTAGGTGGACACCAATAGTATGTAGATGAATGATGGCACCATGCTGGTGATCATATAAATATCTAAAAAAGATCAATGTTCACCTAAATTATGTTAGTGATCAGCTAAATGTATTGGTGCTTTCCTAAACCATGTTGATGTTCATCTATTATATGTTGGCATTTAATTACTTTACATATATATTTGTCAGTAACATGTCATCAGGCTCTCCCATCTTGCAAGTGAATAGTAGGGTGATAATGGGTACCCATTTGCATGTATTATGTTTTTGTATCCTACTCATTAGTACTATATTTGTCTCTAATGAGCATCCACATTATATGTATGTTCACCTATATCAAGATGAATAGATATAAAAGTGGAAAACACACCTCATTTTACACTTTTTGCCATTTCTTGCTCTCTTTTCGTGGTTAATTTTTTTGCACTTTTTTCCCCAACTTCCAAAACCCTATTTTCATCCATGGACTCCATTTTTAGACCTCTTTTAGCATCAGTACAAACATAGGTATAGAGGTACCTGAAAACCCCAAACACACTTTTTGGAATTTGATGTGCACCATCATCCAAAGGCTTTTGTAGCAAGAAAACACATATTTCCAATGGGTTGATCCTTGTAAGTTCAATGACATTATCTACATGTCATAGTATGATAAATATATTCATTTGTTGAATGTTCTCTTGAAAAACTATGATATTACTTCCTCCATGTTTCACATCACCTTGGGCTCCTAGAATATTTCATTTGGAATCTATCTAAATGATATCCAGAGACTGATAGGTCTACCGTACAAGGATGGGGACCTGGTCACAAAAAAATCCTTGCTAAGCTATGGGGACAAAAAGTATTTTGATTTCCATTACTCATTGCATGTGGATGGTATGTATTGTAAAATTTATAATTGCTAATTTTTTACTAGTTTTACTTTTGTTAATTCTAACTTATTACTTTTTTTTACATATCCTCAATGCCACAATAAAAGGGGGATAAGAGTTGAATGTGTTAAAAATCCTTTTCTGATGGCAATGCTTGAAATTTTCCAAGCAAGAATTATTTTTTAGGGTAGACCATCTAATATTCCATTCTTGGATCTAGTTTATATCTTTCATACTTTTACCACTCAACTATTTGATTAGTGTACTTTTATTTCAAACAAAATTAAACATGATTTGAAATTTGCTCTACACATTGAACATACTTAGTTTTCCTATTTTAATTATATCATTACATTATACTATGAAGTGATTTCAGATTTATAAGCATTGGTTGTTCCTACTACACTCAATCCCATAATGTTTGTCAATGCACTCTCCCTTGAAGCATAGAATGTTAGTTAGAGTTATTATTCGAGACTGTTTAAGCTTTGTAATATATTTATTTTAAATAATTATATAAATATCGATCTAGTTAGTTTTAAATAAAAATATATTTTTTTATTATAGAAAAAATTAAATGAAATAATTGATAGAAGAAATGCAACAACTAAGGGATGTCAACCTCTTGAGGCTACCATGGAAACAGACATGGATGAGGATGCAGAATCGACTCTGCAGGTGCCCAAATATCAATTGACAATAATAAAATGAATGTGGAGTTTTATTGCACTTATATCACAACATTCCACTCATGTTACCAATAAATTATCATAAACTATCTTTGCTTTGATTGAATACTATTTTATCATTTTAATATTTTAACTCTTTTATATATATAGTGGTGCCCACACAATTTGTATTGCAAACACCAAGGGGGCATGGCAAAGCTTTGATATTTCCACAACAACATAAAAAATAAAAATAGTAATGTCAACAAAAACAACAATATCCACAACAAAAAAAATAACAATAATAATAATAATAATAATAATAATAATAATAAGGTGTACTAAATAAATATAACTTTTTTACTAAATGCTAATATTATATTAGATTTTTTTAGTTGTTCCTTTTAGTGATTTTAATTCCCATTTGTAGATCATTCTTGCCAATGGAGAAAATTACCACCACCACCACCACCACCCCATCATAGCCTTATAAATACTAGTATTGGGAAATGTTTGTTTATCCTAGCTCAGAGTAGTGGTAATGTTAGAGTTTCTAAACTTTTTGCTTGGTAATCTACCTAGTGCAATAGGGACCACAGTTCTTCATGAAATTAATCTAGATGATGAGAATTTGTTAGGAACATCACTATAATATAACTCATAATACTTAATATATTATATTGTATTCCTTTTATGGAAATAATAACTCTATATCATGGGCCTCTTTGAGGGGGAAACCTCTTATTAGAGCAAGCTCTAATTACAGATGACTTCAATGCTTAACACTAACCTATACCCCTCTATTTATAATAATTCTCATCTACATAACTCCTTATTCTTATGCATGTGGTACTAAACCACTATTCACTAATTTATTAGCTATTATACTATTATACTCCTCTCTATGTACATTACATTCCATCCCGCTTAAATATATTTCAACCTTAGAACATGATAAGAAATAGGAAAAGGACTAAATTAAGGCCCAAGCATACATATGAAAAATAGGTTAAAGAAAAAATAGAGGTATATCCATGTGTCCTTTTATGCTTCCATTTTTTTCACTTTTTCTCATATATGAACATGTATATGAACAGGGTGAACATGACAACTATAACTAAAAGTTGAAGTGAAATTTGAACCACGATGATCATATCCTCAAAGCAAGAGAAAGGGTGCTCAAAATAGTAATCTTGGTTAATGAATTAAGGATACATGACATCCCCCTTAGCATTGGTCCATGTTTGAGGCAAAAACTTGATTCCTTACTTGGGCTCTGTGATTATCGACTTGGGCTCATTTGGGGCCTATTTGAGAATGGTGGTTATCAAAATGAGCTCCTCAATGACTAGATCAGGCACTTTGGGTGCTTACTCTAGGTCTTTAAGTTCATTATTTAACTCTTTGGGTAATTTATTTGATTCTTGGGATGCTAGTTCATACTCAACTAAGGCCTATTGGGGAACTTTTATTACTGGCTCAAGTGTTACAAGTGCATGCTCTAATGCTCTTATAGTCTAGAGAGGGGGTGTTATGTGTAGACATTTCCAATTGATGTTATCTTTGTAGATATTAGCTAATCCCATTTCTCCCATCATTATCTAAGGTTTCCACACTTGAACCTCTACTCAAATCTCATCTTAAAGGCCACTGATGAAGAAATAAATGAAGAATATAATAGATATGCCATTGGTTAATATTTGAAACTCAATATGATATTCCTTAACAATACTAAATTTTTAATGTCGAATTCATAAACTAATGAGATTATTTATTGGAAAAATAGGAAGCTCCATGAGAACCAAAGAGTGGATGTCAATTTCAATTGAAAATGCATCCATTACAATATGACCAATATTTTGATTTTTTTGTTATTTTTTGATACTGACACATGATAAGATGAATAGATGATAATTACTATGAAAAATTACTTAAAATTAACACATGACCTATAAATAAATAAAAAATTAAAGATTAGGATATCCCTAAGACATCACTATAAATGTATTTGGATTTGTAGTAAACTTAAAACTATTAATACATAGGATAATGCTAAAAATCAACATGGACTATTTAAAATTAATGGTGGAATAATTATAATAAAAAATTCAAAAAAATAATGACACCTATGACTATATACCAATCTTAAAATATTAAACCAACTAAATACTAATTAATTTGTTGTAGATTTATCAACATACCCAAACATCCTACATAGAAAGATAACCATATCTATCTACATAAACCAAAAATAAACGTAAATGAAAACTTAAACCTAAAATACCAAAATAATTAAAAACCATAAATGGAAGTGAGAAATCCATGGTTGGTATGGTCAAGTGGTTTTTAAGATGAAAACCTTATGGGGGTGTTGGTTATATTATAGGAGCCAAGATGAGAGAGACTAGTTGGGAATAGAGTGATGGATCCATGGAGATGATTTATTGTAAGGATGTGGAATTGGGTAAAGTTTCCATGTGGATCCAATGGTAGATATTTGAATTATAGACTTGCTAAATCAAGAAGATAATATTTTGAATGTAGTGAGATGATGCATTGTGAAGGGATGGTGTAGGATGAGGTGAGGTTGAGGAGAGATCATCATGTGGAGAGAAGACTAATAAAATATATAAGTACCCTTACGATCTCAATCGTTGTAGATGTGTTTTCTTAGGATGTGAATGTTTCATAGAGTTAGATGTAGGGGGATTTGAGGAATGTAGGGTTCTAGGTAGGATCTTAGTGAGTTGTTTCCATTAGGAAAAGAGACTCCACTACCATGGACATATGCCCAAAAAGATGAAAACCATTATAACATACAATAAAATGCTCAAAATTTTCTATCTAAGATCTAAGTATGAAAGAACATAAAGGCAAATACAATAACTGAGACCCAAGATTGGTGACCTAGGTGAAGATGACATGATGGCAGAGATCCATTACTATGACCAATGATAGTTTTAAGGTTATTATTAGATAATAAGCTAGATCAAATAATTCAATGATCCAAACAAGTCTAGATTGAGATAAAGTTGTTGAACTAAGAAAAAAGACACTACTTGAGATGGACAACTAACAATGAACTCCCAATCTATGGAAAATATTGATAGAATACCAGTCTATGGACTATGTAGCATAGTGAAAGATCTAATGTGGAGTGGCTAAGCCAAGTCAAGTTGAGCTATAGAGAGAATATTGTTGTGGAGACAAGGTTGAGCCTATTGAGGAGAAATGGAACCAAATCAATGCAGATCCCTTAAATATAAATGGTGGATGGATTGGTGATAATAGCTTAGAATGGAAAAAAATGCAAAATAACTGAATGTAGATCACACATAATACCTTTATACACCATATAGTCATGTTATTTTAGGTTATGAAATAGAGAGTTATATATATTAATTTTCAAACCATGCCAAACAAATACCAATGGATTAAATAGAGCTTTGATCTATAAATAGATAACTTGTAAATAATGTAATGGTATGGCTTTTTTGAGCACAAGAGAGACTACATAATAACACATGACTATAATGTTGAGTGGGAAAAATGAAAGATACATGAAGAGAAAATTGAATGATTGACAACTTTGTCTTTAAACTCAAACTCAATTGCAATGGAAAAAAATTGGCCTAAGAAATCACTCTGATACTAGATGTTAGGAGTCTCACTCTCATATAACTCAAAATACTAAATATATTATATTGTATTCCTTTTATGGGAGGAAGAACTTCATATCACATGCCTCTTTGAGGGGGAAACCTCCTATTAGAGTAAGCTCTAATTAAAAATGAATTATTCAATGCTTAACACTAACCTATACCCCTCTATTTCTACTAATTCTCATTTACACAACCCTTTATTCATATGCATGTGGTATTAAACCACTATTCACTAATCTATTAACTATTATACTTTTATATCGCACTCTAGGTACATTATAGTATTTGGGAATTGAAACTGGCATGCCCATGGGTGTTTTCAACCCACATGATGTGATACAAGGATCTCAGCCCATGGAACCTTCACAGTGACCTCATACACCCAATTCTCCATCGAACAAAATCAAAGGTAGTCTTGTCTAGGATATTCCCTAAACAGATAACCAACACACTTTTTTTATTATTTCCAATTTATTAGCAAAAAATAATAAATATTATGTTAATGATTTTATTATTCCAAACCTTAATGAATTGAGAACTTGGGAGCATTAGACAAAAGTATTAATTTAGGAAATAAATGCCCTTTTGTGCAACCATAGTCAACACAATCAATTATACACAATGGTGGAGTATTAGCTAACAAAAATTGATGTTTTATTCAACCAAGCATATTGAAGAAGTGTTGTAGTGAATAATATCTTTAATGATGTTGTTCTTGATATCATGTTAAACAATCTTGAGAAATTAAATGCAACATCCCAAGAATACTATAACAAATGGGCAAAAAACAAAATCCATGTGGATCTTGCAAATGCAGAAAAAACAAAAATATGCGGTAAGTTTCTTTATGGTTTTTTAAATTAAAATTTATTTTAAACATTTAAATAATTAAATGTTTTTTGATCATTTACAATCAAAATATACAAATATAAATAACCAAGTTGTTGTCCTTGACATGCATCTAAATAATGCATGCAAAAGTATTTCTACCATAATTTCATTCAAGGAGAAACTTGTTTTATTAAATAAGGAAAATAATACATTGAGAAAAATAATTCAAGAAAATGGCTTAGATTCTGATGTTTTATTTTAATAAGAAAGCAAAAGTGGACCCCTCATTGCTTTCAGTAGGAAATGCTACTATATAAGAATGGGAAAATCTTTCCAATATCCATTTTTCAGCAAAAGATCTTCAAGAATTTGGGATCTTGATCCTTATAGACAACACAACCACTACTAGTACCAACCATCAAGTAGTGGAAGGACAATTTGATCCATAATGATTATGAGACTTTAGTTGTTTTGTAATTTCTTCCATACTATTGTTTTCTAATTTGTTCCATACTATTGTGTAATTAATGGAAACTAAGGTTTGATATCAAAGCCTCGAGTTATTTTATGCTTATGTTTTGTAATTACTGGAAACTTATGTTTTATAATATTTAAAATATATTTTATAATTATGGATTCCTTTCTCATATTAGACTACAATGTGTAATAATTTTATACAATGTTCAATTGTTTTAATCTATAATAAATTTAGTTTCAAATCTATTAAATTATTTTTTACCATTTCATTTTATTAATCAATGTAAATTTATTTTAAAAATTGAAATAATTAGCAAAAATATAATGTTGAATATGTATTATTTTTTACAACCCACAATGTAAGAAATTCTAAAGAATACTATTATAGAATGATAAAGATAGGATCATATCAATTAATCATTTCATAAACTACTTAACTCAAATCAAATCAATTAAGCATTTCATAAATATTATTCAGTAGTTTTCATATAAATATTATAATTTTACAAACTAACACTCAAGTATCTCAAATAACCCTTTGGTAACTCGTGCTTCATCATTGATATCTGTATGTCCTATCTCATTGGCATTTTTAGTTTCACTATTTTATTTTGTAGTTTTATTCATGACAGCTTTTATTTCAGTTACAGTACTCCAAATTTAAATTACTCTATCATATGTAAACACATCCACTTCATACCCTGAAACATACAACCTTAAACATGTCTCAATATTTTTATTCAATCTATTTTGAAGCCTTGATTTTAAAAAAGATGATGCATTGAATACCATTTCATATTCAGTGGAACCCAAAATAATTTTTTATTATAATTCATATAATAAAAAATATTCATTGATTTCTTCCTGTAGAACACTTCTATGATATTATTTCTTCCATAGACTTGTAATAGACTATGTTTTTGTTGGTTCAATTAACAACTGATATTGTTCAACCATTGTAATTCCAAAAAGGATTGACTATTTTTTTAGAAAATTCTTTTGAAAAATAACCTTAAATTCCTCTCCATTTATTTTCACAAACTTACTAAAATGTTTGATGAGAGTGCCCATGTATTTGATAAATAATTACTTGTTCTTTCTTCACCATCTACATTGTTCTAAAATGTAGGATTCACCAGCCCATGGATTTAAGAAAATCATCCCTTTGAAAATGATATGTAATTTCAAAAAATAAGCTTTTTGAAATGTCTCTCAATTTCATGTCACATATGAAATTATCATATAGAACCCTTATTACAAGTACTTCTTCAAATTCTGATCCAACTACATTAGTTCATCTTTGGAGAGAGTGTATTGGTATCTCCTTTCCATTAATAAAAACACATACATGATCATGAATATTGAATTTCAAATAGTTTTGAGAGTCCTTTATATTGGTTAAAGTTTCTCATCTCTCAAATATTGGTCCCTTAAAATGTTCATTTGAGTAGTATAATATATCAAACAATAGACAAATATGTTTCCTCAACCATATAAGGTCAACAATATATATTGATCTTTCTTGTTCATGTTTCCTCAAATAATGCATTTCATTCAACATGAGTAGAATATTACATAAGGTTAGTAAAGTTTTAAAATATGTCAAGAAGTTCAATAAATATTTTGCCTTATCAACCTCCATCCCATACTTAAATATAAAACTAACCAATGATTGATATTATTCAAATATTCTACTTGCAAGCTCATACATTAAAATCCATCTAGTATCTACATATTTTAATATTTTTTTCTATTAGTCACTCTAATTTCAAAATTTTGAAACTCTAAAAACCTTTTTGGACTACATGACATGTACACATGCAAATCATAGATAAGCTCCTTCACTTTTGTGACATTTTTGAATGTTCTTAAAATTTTATAAGCAAGATTCATTCTATGTGCCATGCAATAGATTAGAGTCATATATAGGGCAATTGATGTTTACAGGTGAAAACATAAAACTATTTTATTCCCCTACATCACTGATGCACCATTAACACCAACACACACCAAGTTAGTACCTATATCATGGTAACTCATCCCATCAATATCCATCAAATTTGAAAAAACCAATTTGCAAAGGTGTTCAACATTATAATTTTTAGTCATTTTATGTATAGATAAAAGGTAAGGTTGCCTTGAATGATTCTAAAATGTATAAACATGCATGCATACCCATGGTGTGTTTTCAATCACTATTACCTCATCAATGGATAGTAATATAAACCTTGTTAATTTTAATTTTTCTTTCAAATCCTCCTTTTCAATCATTGTGAGACATTTTCCCATCTCCCAAGCACTGGTATTTGACCAATGTGAATGTGGAATGTTGTGAAATCTAATATGCTAAAATAAAATCTTGTAATTTAAAAAATTAAAGATTGGTATTCCTCTTTTTAGAATGTGATATAAAGTTGAAAACTATATATTTTTGGTAAGCAAATTAGACTCATCAACCTTTTCAAATTGAGCTTTAATTATTCCTCCTTTCTCAATGAGGTGTCATTGATGTTTTTGATGATTATGATACTCTGTTGCATAACATTAATGCATTCAATCTTTTTCATTTTTCCATCTCACTATTTTTTTGATATTTTCATCTTTGTCTTTTATTGACTCATATATTTACCATAATATTTCTCAATTATGTCCAACTTGAGTTGCATTTTGTGGTCCTTTCCAAGTTTCCAACTACATATTATGTATTTGTAATCTATTCTTATATCATTACTATTTTTTGGCTCTACATGTTCACTAAAGGATTATTTATATGCCCACTCATACTAAAAAGACCTTCTAATTGTCCATGTTTTTTCTTCTTCCACATAGTTTTTTGTGCCTTTTTCAACTAGAGATTGTTTTGGCTACATATCAGTCTCATTTGAAGATTGTTTTGGGTGAGTAGATATCTCATTTAGTGTTGGGAACTCATCATCAACACCAATACTTATGATGTCATATCTATGTTTTCTTAAATTTAGTGGGATAGTGGGTATTCTTTTCTGATTGACTTCTTTTAGGGGAGGTATATATTCAAAAGCGTTATACAAGTCTTTAATGGTTTTGTCATTGTATTATACATGAAAAATGTTTGTATGATGTTATTTTTTAGTAAATTCTAATATTAATGAACAAATAAATAAAAAACATTAAATAATATAATATTTATAATTTAGTACCTTTGTTTGGCATTTCATTTCCAAGTATGTCTACCAATTTATGGAATTATTCGATACCATTATCAATGAGTTTTGCATGCAATATTATTGTAGACCTTGTCATTATTATTGAATTTATAAAAGAATATTTAATTAATTAAAAAAATGGTATTCTACAAGTTAGTACCTCTATTTGGAATTTCAAATTCATAATTAGGTATGTCTTCCTATGGAGACATTTATTCAAAAGAGTCATCAATGGATTCTACAAACAAAATGGTTTAAAACATTTAAATTATTATTTTGCTTTAATAAAAGCCAATAAATAAAAAGAACTAGTTAATTGAAAATTTAGTACCTATGTTTGGTGTCTAGATAAAATAAGATAATAGGATATTTTATTTTTAAATCTATTAGAGGCCTTAACATTTCCAAAATCCATATAATCAAGCTTTTGGAGCCATGGATGAAAGTTGATTACTATAAAAATAAAGATAATTGACAATAAACAAAGATGCTTGACAGATGAATAAGAATTCATGACATCAACCAAATATGAGGGCATCTAAAAATAGACATTGAGTACCTTATGACATCTTGAGAGTGTGAGCATCTGATGGTAGCTTGCAAGCATTCAAATGTATGCTACTGACATTAGATAACATCTAGTCAATGCTCGATGGTAGCATAGGTGCTTGATTACAACTTGCCAATATATGACCATAGATTATTGGTGTCTACTTGTATACTATTTATGTCTACCCATAGACTAATAGCATCCAACCATAGAGTTCTCATGTTCACCCATAACCTACTAACAACTACCCACATCTTATTAGTATCTATCTACATCTTGATAACATCTACCTATAATTTTCCATCAGATGCTAGTAGGCTATAGTTGGGTATTGATAGGCTACAATCAAATACTTTTAGGATGCCATCGAGTGCCCACACTTGAAGGCTATTTTGAGTACCTAGAGGCTATCATTGTACACTGACATGATGTAGTCAAGAATCCATAGGCTATCATCAGATGCTATCACTAATAGGATGTCATTGGATGTCCTCATGTTTAATCAGGTTCAACCCATAGAGTGCTCATGTTCAAACATAACCTACAAAAATATACCCACATCCTATTGGTATCTATCTACATCTTGCTAACATCTACCTACAGTTTTCCATCAGATGCTAGTAGGCTATAATCAGGTGTTGATAGGTTGCAATCAAATGCCTATAGGATGCCATCAGGTGCCCACACTTTAAGGCTATTGTTGAGTAACCAGAGGCTATCATTGTACACTGACATGATTTAGTCAAGCATCCAAAGCCTATCATTAGGCACCATCACTAATAGGATGTCTTTATATGTCATCATGTTTAATTACTATGATGGCACTTAAAGAGTAGTAAATGAAATTACAGTTAAGAATACTAAAAAATTATATTGAAAAAAAGTGTTGGATACCTTATTGGAAACTATTAACTCTTGGAACTAAAACATAGCCTATTATCTTATTTTATCTAGACACCAAGCATAGGTACTAAATTTATTAGATGCCTTAACATTTTTAAAATCCATATAATTAAGCCTATGGAGCCATGGATGAAAGTTGATTAATGGAAAAATGAAGACAATTGACAATAAACAAAGATGCTTGACAAATGAATAAGGAATCATGACATAAATCAAATATGAGGGCATATGACAATAGAAAATGAGTGCCTGATGACATCTTGAGAGTGTAGGCACCTGATGGAAGCTTGAAAGCATTCAAATGTATCCTATTGACACTAGATAGTAGCTAGTCAATGCTCGATGGTAACCTATAGGTGCTTGATTACAGCTTGCCAATATATGACTATAGATTATTGGTGTCTACTTGTATACTATTTATGTCTACCCATAGACTAATAGCATCCAACCATAGAGTTCTCATGTTCACCCATAACCTACTAACAACTACCCACATCTTATTAGTATCTATCTACATCTTGATAACATCTACCTATAATTTTCCATCAGATGCTAGTAGGCTATAGTTGGGTGTTGATAGGCTACAATCAAATAATTTTAGGATGCCATCGAGTGCCCACACTTGAAGGCTATTTTGAGTACCTAGAGGCTATCATTGTACACTGACATGATGCAGTCAAGAATCCATAGGATATCATCGGGTGATATCACTAATAGGATGTCATTGGATGTCCTCATGTTTAATTACTATGATGGCACTTAAAGATTAGTAAATGAAATTACAGTTAAAAATACTAAAAAATTATATTGAAAAAAGTGTTACATACCTTATTAGAAACTGTTGACTCTTGGACCTAAAACACAAACCACCAAAAAAATCCTAAAGTTGTTTGATGGTATGTGGTGAATTAATCCAGATTGGATTTTGAGGTACTGATAAATTTTATTTATATGAGGAAATTTATATTTAAATCTAGTCGAACCTATCCTCAAAATTAACTTTAACCCTAAAAATTTAAGTGATCCTGCTCTATCATCCACTCCATAAAAATCACCAAATGCTAACTTTGAAAAATAGAGTATTCATAGATTAATAAATATTTTCCACTAAAAAAACCCTATAAAAGAGGAAATTTAGGTTACATTTTTCTTGATGAATAAGTATAAATCACTAGGCCTAGATGGCTTTCTAATTACCTTTTTCCAAAATTATTGAGATATTATTAATCACGATTTATGGGCTATGGTGGATGAATATTTTCATCCATCAAAATTATCATAAAATTTCATAATACCTTTATATCTCTCATTCCAAAGAATAAAAAGGCCTCCAAATTCAAATATTTTAAGACTATCAACATGTGTAATTCTATCTACAAAATCCTTATGAAGGTCCTAGAATTGAGGATTCATCCATTTTTAAACAAAAATATTTATTCTAATTAGGGGAATATGTCTCAAGAATACAAATCCAGGATGGTATTATGGTAGTTAACGAGATGGCACAGTCCATATGGATTATTTCATATAATTTGGACTTATACCCACTAAAGTGGAGTGGAGAATTTTTTTCACAAAATAATTTTCTTATGTTCCAAATGAAATGGACTATTTTAAACCATTTGGGACACAGATCATTTTTAAATAATTAGACTATTTTGAATAATTTGGACTTATACCCCATAAATTGGAGTGGAGAAAATTTTATCTATAAATATGTTTTCTATATTCCAAATAAATTGAATTATTTCAAACCATTTGGGAATAGATCATTTTGAATAGATTGGATTACTTTGAACTCATGGAACCTTTTTGGTCCTTCATACTGAACATTGATCCTTTTAAGTAGATTCCATTGTTGGGACATGTGGCACCATTTGACTAGACAAATTATGGATGAAAACATATTAATAAATCTAGTTCATGTGCGTAATGAAATATCTTGACAATTTTTTGTTGTTCATTGGGAAGATCTTCTAAATGAGCAAGTGTCAATATATTAATTCAATAATTTCAAGGAATCCCCAACTATAAGTAAAATTTCATTAATAACCAAAACAAAGTAATTATAAATTATAATTGATTATTTTGAAATTAATTGAAATATTTTTGAAATAATTTAGAATTGATTTGTATGAAATTGATGATACTATTTATTACTAGAATTATAGTTTATAATCAATAAATTTGAAAGAATCAGGTGAAGTTACATCTTTATAAATATTGGTTCATAGTTGTTGGCATGGATGTTTTGCTCTCTCCTAGGAATGTGATGATTGATATCAATTTGATTTTCCAATCCTTTTCATCTTTCTGACTTCCATTTCTAGTATATCTACTTGAAGTAACATAAATCATTTTCAATTTCTAATTTGTAACATAATTCTGAGAATTATAATCAATGACCAACATGTTGGAAATTGAAAAAGCATCTCTGAAGGTCCCTTTAAAACTAACTTCATCCAATTTCTTTATGTTTATATTGAACGGCTTAGAATATTTTCCCCCTAAACAAACATGAAATTTGAACTTGTGTAACCCATGGTTTGAATGAGTATCCTCAAATGATTGTCCTCTATCATTGACCAAATGCCAACATGAGAAAAAGTCTATAGTGCTACCTTCAAAATTTCATTGGAATGATCTCAAATGTAGTATTATATATTTTCAATTTTATAATCTTCTTTTTTTCCTGTATCATTCATTTGCATATCTTTTATTTTGTGCACAACAAATAATAAGTCATCCAACTCCAAAATCAATAGTTTTTTAGAAGTCAGTTTTAGCTCCTCCTTTTTAATGTCTAAAATTTGTTAAAAAAAATGAATCATTTATTAAAAATATTATATTATAAGAGATATAACATGAAAACTTTCTAAGAAAATGTTTTACATGTTAATAGACTAGTTATTGATACAATTTTGATTTGCATTTCTTATTTTAATATAAAAACATAATACATTTCATTTGATTCATTTTTTTTGCATTTATTTAAATCTTATTAAGATTCATATAAACATATATAAAAATAAGTACATACTTAGGCACATTGTAACTATAATACTCATTATACAAAGATGTGTCATTTTTATTGCCAATTTTGTAATGCACATATGCATATAAAAGTTTATATTGAATCCTTATAACTTAACCATGAATGTATCATAATATGAATTATTCAAGTTTTTCCATAACTCATTTATTATAGATGTTGATAAGAATTTAACATTGATCAAACAACATCTATATTATTATAGTAATGAAAGTATCAATTTTTTTATGCATACCAATACATATTTATATGTTTATGCAACCTGTCACAGTAAACAAATTAGGATTTAATCTTCTAAGCCATAGTTCACTATCACTAAATTCAAATGAATATAATACAACTTAATAGTTAAACCCCCCCTTCATATACTTCCAATAAGACACAACAAATTAAAAATTGTTTGAATCAATAGCAATATAATTATTTCTAGCATAATATAATGTATTGCTTTTTTAGTGATACAAAGCACATGGATACTCTGCATCAAAATTTATTATATTGAAGACATAGTATAACACATATTGTGTTATTTTAAACTAGGTAAATTAAACATGTAAACAACATTGTAATGGGTAAATTAAAATTGTAAATAATATTTTAATGGGTAAATACAACCACATTCAATCTACACAACAATAAAATGAACCACACTTCCAAATCCCAAGATGATGGAATTATATATTTTATTAACATCTAAAATATCCTATCTATGAATAAAAAACCAATTATAATGTGTTTAAATAAATAAAAATAATTAATAAATTCTAGACTTGTATGACATTGTATAATTACGTATTTATTGAAAGGGGTTTTCGCCCTTTTCTTGCCTTTTTGTAGTTTGTATGGGTGCACTCTTTCATTGAAACTTTGGTTCTTTATTCCTTAAAAGGTATTATATAATGTAATAATTAAAAATTTTCATTAATAATCAATTGATTTGATATTTATATTTTAAAAATGTGTCTTGTTGTAAAGTTTTACCTTGTGTTGTTTTTGTGGACGCACCAACATGCAGAGTTATGTCATGGGTTGTTGTGTTGTAGACACAACATGTTAGAGCTTCATTATGAACTATTTTAATTGAGACATAAATATATCAAGAAATAGTCTATCAGTATTATGAATCATTGATAAATAAAAATTATATAATATAAAAAATATGCATGATCTTATGTTACCTTCTTCAACTTCTGATGTGTCATGTTCATTGATATGATTTTATATTATTATTGTTTCTTCACTTTCATGCAATGTTATTGGTGATACACACCAAAAGATTACTAAGCTATTAGGTTTGAAAAATAAAGCGTACACACTGAAAGATTGTTAAGATGTTATATTTGGAAAATTAAGCGTGATTATAAAATAAATTAAAAATGTTATACACTTGGTACTGATTGAATCAATTATTCTTGTATTATTTACTTTTAATTTGTGAAACAAATTTGAAATTAAACTTTAAAAATCATTTGTTCTTCAGTTTATGTAATGCAAGATAAATTTCTTTGCAATTTTCTACAAGCATGCACCAATCCAGCTCCTGTATATATCCCTATCATGTCACATACATCTAGATCATGGAAAGTAGAGATAAGTGTCTCCCAAAATATGGTATCTAGTTAATTTTTTAATGGCCTTCCTATTTTATGTGAACCAATCATTTGAAATGTTGGTACATCTTTGTAGATGTCAAAACTATCCTCTAATCTATTTTATTGTAAATGGAGTTAGAGACCTTGTAGTTAAAAATAAGCTAGATCCTAAAAAAAAATGATACCTATAAGATGTGTCCAATTAAATCCATAACTATTTACACCCCATAGTATGACACCCATATTTTGTGTGTAGCAAAAATCACCAACACAGATTCTTGAGAAAGGTCAGAATGACAAGATGATGTTCTAGTTTGTGGATGATGAATACATTGAAGGCCCCAAAAATAAATTTTTCAATCAATGCTTAAAGAAAGAGGTGAATGTGTTCTTACTTAAAAAAATTTAGTGAGATTCAAAATATCAATAATTATCAATTCAGTGTTTAGACCAAGAATGAACATTTAACTAAAATATTCTAAAATAGATGTCTAGAGACAAAGGGGCCCATAATGGTAGCTAAATATTTTTGTATCTATCATGGGAAGGTGACCTCCATCATTATGTAGATAAATTTTTAATATGATTAATTAATATTGAGATAATTCTTCCTATCCTTTTTTATTTTTTGAAATGCATTCATTCAGGACACATAAATTGTCAAACCTTTTCACAAAAGTTTTATAATGCTCCATTACCTCTTCAGGTGTGATTGTTTGGTTTGGCGGTAGTGTCGTATCATGGTTGATGAAATAATCTACAATTTTTGATAATATTTTACTTTTTAGCTTCACCTTTTTTGATCAATTATCCATAATATTGTACCTAGGGGTTTTCAAGATGGAAATAAACCCTTTTTTCAATAAATCTACTAGTTCTACTTTTTTTTGTCTAAAAGCCCTTGAATATTTCTAAGTAATATTGTACAAATCAAATTTAAATATTTTTTATTTGAACCAAGTAAAGTACCAATTTTAAACAAATCAAAAACCTTATCAAAATAATCCCAAACAGATTGTTCCATGAAAAGAAGACATTTTCTCTCCTACATTTGTTGTGATGAATAGTTCATTTGTGTGAACAAGTGTTTATCTTGTTCATGTATTTATTATATATTTTTATTCCATATTTAAATATTATTCCAAATTCTCAATTTTATAAGGTCACGTGTAGATCAAACTCTTTCTACAAATGAAGCCTTATAAATTGTCTCATTGGCTTCATTATATTGATTACATATTTTGTGCAAAATATGGAACATAGTACAAGTTTTCAAAAAAATTGCCCTTCTAACATAAAATTTATTTCTCAATGATTTTGAATTGTATTCCTCCTCCAAAATAATTCTCTTTTATGTTGTAATTGTGTGTTGGCCATCTGCAGTTTATAACCTTATGGTTTTTTCTCTATCATATTTTGTATGGATTTTTTTGATTTAATAAAATAATCAAGGTTGCTTGGATCAAAAGGAATTAAAAAATAATCCTTCATTGGAACCTCATTATGTTTTACAAATGAATGAATTATATAATTTACCCCCCTTTTATTGATATTTCTTATTTTGATATTTGTGTCCCCCAATTCATAGAGCCCTAGAGGAATGTTTAAGGCTTAATTGCTAGAAGAAATATACCATGTAGAGAATTCACTATGTGTCTCATCAGAAGTTTATGTCAACAAAAGTGTTCCAAAATTTTGTTTAATATTATTTTTCTACACTGGTGTGAGTACTTGTATGCCCTCTTTCAAATCTGCATACAAATATGTTTTCCTTGCTTGTCTTATTTTCTTCAATGTTTTTTCTCTCATGTTTGTAGGGTATCTTAAATACATGTTTGCATGGTAGCAAGTAGAAGAAGTTATTACCCCTTGTTCATGTTTTTATTTAAACATGTTTTATATTCTAATGACCAAATTATCTTTGTCTATCAACCCAAACATTTGAAGGTTGTCATAACTATTCAAATGAAACCCAAATGTTTCACAAGAAGAAAAATTAATTTTTGTCAGCTCCATTTTACTAGGTGTAAATTTATTGAAATTAATTATAGCTCGATGGAGAATTCCATATTTTCCATTCCATACTTATATTTGGAATTGAAAGGCATTTTCAAGTTCATCCTTATCATAGGCTAGGATTATTCCAATCAAAGAAGATTCTTTTCCTAATGTAGTACTAAACAAGTATATATCTGGGTGCATGTTTAGCAGACTAAATAATTTAAAATACCAATTAGCAAGAGGAATTTTGTCAACAATATAAAATGGAAGATGTTTATGTGGATTTAATTTTAGTTTTGGTATTTTATAGGTTACTCTATCCAAATTCTCTTTGAGTGAGACCTTCTTTTGCCTTTTATCCAAATTGTCTTTGAGTGAAGTTGACTTCTACCTTTTAAGTGTGGTAATTATTTTTTTGCTCAAAGACATTCTAAAAAGTAATTGAAATGATTTAAATATTGATGTTTTTTAAAATTCAAGTTGCATATTACATCAATTCATGTTTTTTTTTTGTGTTTGAGAAGTGATTAAATGTATATAAATAAAAGTTAATTCTAAAATACAATATAAAATACATATACAATATTTATAATATATAAATTAACTAACACTTTAACTAATAAGGTATTTTTTTGGTGTTTAGAATGAAATATATGAATATGAAAATAACAAGGCAAAACATTCCTTCCAAAATATGAACAATAGAGAACTACGTAGAAAAATTTGAAACTAGTTTTTTCCTAGCTTGTAGGGCCCTCTGAGTGTGACCGGAGTGATCACAGATCTAATGGAGGCTACTACCAATGGTAGTACCTCTGGGGACCTAAACTTGAATCTGATAGAGGACATTCCTTCTAACAGATGGAAGAAAGCATTAACAAGTGAAAAGATGTGTTCCACTAAAGACATGTTGAGCCTCCCTATCAAAAATATTTCCACTGAGGGTATGGCCCTGACTATCCCAGTGATCTGGTTGAGGAAATTATGGCATCCATGGACCTTACATTGGTAGGTAAGTTTTCTCCTTGTGTCCTAATATTGAGATGGTTAAGAAATGGGTATTATCTCGGTGGAGAATTAAAGGTAGTGTTTCGATCACTGCTATGGAAAGAGGCTTATTCCTATTTAGATTTATGAATAGGGAGGATATGATAGCTATTATTGTTGGAGGACCATGGTTGTATGGTCCACATTTTCTTGCCTTGTGTTCATGGAAATTGGGATTTGACCCCAACTCAAACCTCAGTAAGTCTGCTCTTGCTTGGGTAAGATTGCTAGGGTTCCCATTGGAATTTTGGGATGAATTTTTTTTATGGCTATTGGCAACTCTATTGGCCAATACATCACTATAGATCATACAAATATAATGTAATATAGATGTGTGTATGCTCGATTGTGTGTCAATGTAGAGATTAATTAGACCCTTCCCATGTCGATAGAGTTAAACTTTAAATATGGGATTTGGACTTAGCTGATCATATATGAAAATGGTACCACTTTCTATCAAATATGTAAAAAAAGGGACATATAATGACCCAATGTAAGGAAAATCAAATGGGAAGGAAAGATGATTCCTTAATTGAAGGTGAGGATCAGTCTTACAAATCCAAAAAAATTGGCAATCAGGGAATGGGGGGTAATGTGGAAAACCCCAATAATACTAAAAAGGTTAGGGAAAATGCTGGGAAAAAGCTATCCTAGAGGAAAATAACAAGAAGGTCTTGGACAGTGATAGTTAGAAGGTTATAATAGACATAGTTAACTCTTTAGATCAATAGACCAATATGTATGAGGAAGGAGAAATATGTGCCCAACTGATAGATGGGGATAATATAGAAGGCAAGGTGTTAGGAGATGGTCAGGTGGAACTAACTCCAAAAATAGTAGATACTAAGGGAGAAGTAGCCTTACATTTAAACACAAATATTTTCCATTCTCTAGAAGTCAGTGATCAAGCAGGAAATTATTCAGTAATAGGTGAAGTAGGACAAAATGGTAGTAGCAATGAACAGGAAGAATGGGTTACCCCAAAGAAAAATAATCGCAAAGGTAAAAAAAATTGTAGATGTTGGCACTGATCCCAAATAAGGGAGACCAACCCTAAGAGAAAAAATACAAAGAGAGATTGCTAGGGAGATTACCAGTGGTAAACAAAAAACACTGGAGACCCATCCCCTCAAATCCTCTAAATGAGAATTTTATCTTGGAACATGAAGGGCTTTAATAGTCCTTCAAAATCATTTCAAGTTAAAAAATGCATTCTAGATAATAAATTGGATATTTTATTACTCCAAGAAGTCAAGATGAATGAGGAGAGTTTTAAGAAAATAGTTGACTACATATTGCCTAAGACTGCTTTTTGCATTAGTCTAGCTGAAGGGGCTTCAGGTGGGATTATAACTATGTGGAATAGTGTTAAAATTCAAGGATATCTTATTGCTTATAATAATTTTTTTTTATTATCAAATTCTCTTTGTCCTCCTTGAACTAGTCGTTGATCAATGTCTATGGCCCAAATAACAGAGTATTGAGGCAATTTATGGACAGATTTGAGCAACTTCAGGATTAACTCCCATAAAACTAAATGGATGCTAGTTGGAGACTTTAACACTCCATTATACCCTTCTAAAAAATAGGGTGGGATTATTAATTACTCTGACAACATGTTTTACTTTTTTAAATTTATAAATGATTGGGGATTTTTGGATATTGAATTGCAAAATCAAAATTTTACTTGGTCTAATAGAAGAAGAGGAGATCAAATGATTCAAGTCAAGTTAGATAGATTTCTTATCTCGAGCAACTGGAATGATTATCATAATATGCATGGGCAAGATTTTCCTAAAACCATGTCTGATCATTGCCCAATCTTCCTTAGTTGGAGAGATCAGGGACAATGTAGTCCTTTCCCCTTCCATTTTGAAGCTATATGGACCAAACATAAAGATTTAGACAATTGGTGGCCCAATAGTGGCAAATTCCTATCCAAGGCACTCTTATGTTTAGATTAGTAAAAAAAATATAGCATATCAAACAAGAAGTTTATGGATGGAATAGATATAGTATTGGTCAGGTCTTTCATCAAAAGAAAAACATAGCTAGAAAACTTGCAGATATTCAACAACAGATGGCTTAAGGTGATGATTCAGAAGACACTTTTAAATAAGAGAATGTCCTAACTTCTAAATGGAAGAATCTTATGGATAGATAAGAGCTTTTTTGGAAACAAAAATCTTGAGTTTAGTGGCTCAAAGAGGGGGACAGGAACATAGCCTTATTTCATCTCTCGGCCATGAAACATAGGAAGGCTAACTCCATAACAAAGCTATGTTTGGATAATGGCAACATTATAACTGAAGATAATGAGATAGGGGAACAAGCTAGGGTATTCTTTTAGAATTTTCTCACTGGAAAAAATAATGATGATGGGAATGATGGAACTATGAACTAATTCATTGATAAAATTCCCTATTTGATAACTGAGGAAGATAATCTAGAGATGTTAAGGCCTATATCCGAGTAGGAAGTTTGTGTTATTTTATTTTCTATGGGTACATTCAAAGCCCCAAGTCTTGATGGCTTCCCTCTTATATTCTTCCAGGAATATTGGGATATAGTGGGAATGGATCTTACTATTGTTATACATGACTTCTTCAGATCAGGTAAACTTTTGAAATAAGATAATAATACTTTCATAGTACTTGTTCCTAAAAAGTCACATCCCACACACCTTACATATTTTAGACCTATTAATCTATGTAACACTATTTATAAGCTCTACACTAAATTTTTGGTTATGAGGATCCAACCTTTATTAGATAAAATTATTTCCCTTGTCCAAAAAGGCTTTGTCTTGGGCCAACAGATTCTTGATGCTGTGATCACCACTCATGAGACTATTCATTCCATGGACAAGAGTAAAATCCCTAGTATGGCTCTTAAGCTAAACATTTCTAAAGCATATGATAGGGTCTCATGAATTTTTAGTTCCAAGTCATCAAGAAATTTGAGTTTAATGATAAAATGTCTTGCCTGATATGGAACGTTGTCTCTTCTACAAAAATTTTGGTTTTGGTCAATGGGGTCCCTAGAGGGTTCTTCTCTTCTTCGAGAGGAATCCACCAGGGGGACCCTCTCACCCCTTACTTATTCATCATAATGGTTGAGGCACTAACAAGATACATACACACTGATATAGTCTCTAAACATTTAGTGGGCATCAAACTTGCTTCTTCCCTTTCTCTTATGGTGGTGCAGTAATTTGTGGATGATACCATTCTTTTTGGCATCTCCTAAGTGATTGAAGCTAGGAAATGGAAGAATATTCTAAATAACTATGCCATAGAGTCTGGGCAAAGCATAAATCTTTGAAAAATCAAAGTTTACTTCTTCAATACTCCTAATGACCTTAGACAAATAATCATTAACATACTTGAATACGCTGAAGTTATCCTACCAGCTACCTATTTGGGTCTTCCCTTCATGGTCAAAGAGGTATCTCCTAGTTTTTAGAATGGAATTTTGGAAAGAACTCAGAAGAAACTTCTTGGTTGGAAAGGGAAACTTCTCAGCAGTGCTGGTAAACTATAGCTTCTTCAGGCCTCTCTTCAAGGGATTCCTACCTACTTCTTGTCTCTCATTAAAATTTCTACATATTTTGCTGATAAACTAGAATAGATTTAAAGAAAATTCTTATGGATGGGACTAGAAGATAAATAGAGAATGTCTTTAGTCAGATGGGAAAAAGTGTGTCTTCCGAAATCACATGGTGGCCTCAATATTAGGTCTATCAGGAACATGAACAAAGCCCTTCTCTCCAAAATTAACTAGAACCTAATTCATAAAAATAATGATTAGGGAGAAATAATGTATGCCAAATATATGCATAGCACTAATGGTTCCAACTTTATTCAATAGATGGGGTTACCCCAGGGATTTGTGATATGGAATAAAATGCTAAAAAGTGGAAGCCTTCTTAAGCAAGGAATTAGATGGAAACTAGGAAATGGCTAGCATATTAAATTTTGGAATGACATTTGGGTAAAGGATAAGGTTCTCATCACTCAGGGAAACTATGGAGTGATTGTTGACATTGCTACTCAATTTTTTGGAGATAAAGTCAGTGATTACATGGATAATAACAATGGCATAAGGAGATGGAAAAATCTATCAAATTGGTGTGTTCATCAGCCTGAGCTCTTCCCTAGAGTTCTATAAATTCAATAGTTGATTCAAGGGATCAAAATCCCTCTCTTCCCATGTGAATATTAATAGTACTAGTGGCTAGATAAGAATGGATGGTTCTCTGTCATGTCTGCTTATCAATTACTAATTCTTGAGGCTCAGAATAAAGAGTTATGGAAAAAGGTTTGGAATTATAAACTTATACCAAAAATTAACATGTTTTGGTGGGCTACTACTCATAATAAAATCTTAACACAAGACAACCTTCAAAAGAGAGTGTTTACCCTAGTCAATAGATGTTATTTGTTCTATTCAAAAGAGGAAACCATTTCTCACCTTTTCATACACTTTGATTTTGCTTGAGAACTTTGGGGCATAATCCTAAATAACTTTGGTATTGAGTGGGTCTATAACTCTGACCTTAAGGAAGTTATTATCAGCTAGAATCCTACCTTTACCCATCCCTGGCTCATGGAATTATAGAATCAAACTCTACCTTGTTTGAGTTGGATTTTATGGAAAGAGTGCAACCACAAAATATTTAGGGACACTGCTAGAAATGCCTCTCGGGTGTTTCATTTTTTTGTTAAGACTCTTTTGGAAAGTGTCACCACTGCTCATATTTATTCTATGGAGAAAACCCTAACTCAAGAAGAAGATCAAATTGTAGCTAAATGGAAGGTTCTAAACCATATTCCTGCTTATAATAATTCAAAAATTCTACAGAGACTTAATACCAAATGGATTCCCCCAAAGCCTAACTGGATGAAACTTAACTTTGATGGGGCCTCCAAGTCTGATGGTAAAGCCAATGGAGGAGGGATTATAAGAAATGACAAAGGATGGATGATTATTATCTATGCTAGTGGAATAGGCTACCAGAGCAATAACTATGTTGAAGTAATGGCTCTCCTATGGGGGTTAAAATTGGCTATATCCCTAGGTATAAAGAACTTGAGAATACAGGGGGACTCTAAAATGGTCATCACTATAGTTAATAAAGCATCAAATGTGGGAATTAAGTTAAAATATATCATTAGGTATATCCAATTTCTTTTGCAAAATTTTTCTAGAGTGGATATTTCACATGTTTACAGAGAGGGAAATAGTGTTGTTGATGCCTATGCCAATCTCGGCCAACAATTTTCAAATTGGTAATGTTGGCACCAAGTAGTTCATATCCCTTATAAAATTAGGGATATTATCCAAAAGGAAACAACTTTTTAAGGATGAGTCAAACATATGAGAAGGATAGCTCTTTTAGGTGGTCCATTTGGAGCGTGTCGGCGTGGATCTCAGAGTTTGATGCCTATCGTACTCTTTTGATAATCATTCACAATTTATTGTACCAATGTGTTAAGGCACATGGAATTCATTATGGAGATCAATGGGAAATGATTTTTAAGCATGGTATGAATAAATGTCATCTCTACATGATATTCTAAATTATGTTCTATCACATTATCATTATGCATATTCAGGAGCAAGGGCTTGTAACCACTTCAACTATGAAGGTGAAAATTGGGAATTCTTTGGGTTTGGTCTATAATCCAAAATGGGGGGAGATAGAATTTGAATGGAACTAGTCTCCTACTATGAGTTCAAAGATAATCCATTGGTTTGGCACTACTTCAAAAAGGGGGGGATTAGTCCCTACCTAGAAAGGCTCAATGCATTTGACGAAAACCTATCTAAGCAATTCACGAGGTCTTGGTTAAATAGGTGAGTCACTATTGGAGGAATTAGCTTTGAGATTTTTTAAAAGGTGATAGCTATGGCTACAGGCATGTCCATGCAAGGGATGAAGCTACAAAGGAAAACAAAAATCATGGACCTCTCTAGCCATAAACTATTTTTGGGAGAAGGTGAAGAACTTATTCCTTACCAAGGAGGATTTAATCAAATTAAATTACCTAAGTTGTGGAATGGAGTGTGCTTCATCCTCATTAAGTACTTCACACTAGAAGGATGATTCACTAGGTTCTATAATTATCATCTCCCCCTTTTTAATAAATTCAGGCATAATGCTCTCATTAGTTTTCCCTTTTATCTGCTCTCCTCCCTAGAACATTATGTCCTTAGGGTGAGAGAAAAAATGGAAAAAAAACTTGATATGAATCCTATCCCCCTCCATCAGGGCCTCATTTTCTATTTATATAATTTCCATCATGCCCTTGAGCTATCCAAGACTATCAAAATTGATAGCGGGGATATTTATTTTAATCCTTTAGCTGGTGATGCTATCGATGAGCCCTGTCTTTCCCCTATTTCTACAAAAAATAAAGAAGTCTCCTTCTCTACTCCTAAGGAGACCCCCACTGACACCCCTAGCTCCTTTGTGAGCATGAAGGGCAAGAAGAGGAAGTTTTATGCTAGGGAAGAGAGTATTTGGGGGACCACTATGAAGACCCATAAAAATCTTGGTAGGACCACTGGGGGTCAAGGTGGTAAATCCTATATGTCCACTAAGGTTAGTAAGGAGGGCTTCTCCTTTGGAGTTCAATGGTTGGGGTAGATTGCTGGAAAACCCACTCCCAAGGCTAGGCTTATTGAATATTTAGAGAGTGCCTTAGAGGAAGCCACCCAAGAGGAAGAGTACAAGGAATTGGAAGTTTAGGAAATATCTGAGGATATTGAAGGTAAGCAGGAGACAAGGGAATTTGAGGCTACTATAGAGGATGGTGCTAACATTGCAAAAAATGCTGACAAATAGGGAAAGATGTATGTGGAGGAAACCTAAACTAAGATTAGTTTGAAATCTGAAATTGCTGCCCTAAAGGGTCACATACAAAAACTGGAGTAGAACTTCACCACTATGCTCCAAAATTTTGTTTTCCTGAACATGTCTATGTTGAAGGAAATGGGTAAACTACATCTTCTATCAGTGCAGAGAACTCTGAGAAATTGAATGACCTCATCAGATGTATGGTTATGTAAGGAGAGATTTCTCTCTCATTTTTCTATTTCATGTTTTATTTTAGTTTGTTTATTTGTTGGTACATTAATCCTATCATTTCTTATCAAAAGGCATCTTTTAGTTTGATTGCCTTCTTGGTTTCTCTACTTTTGTAAGGGTTTAGCCCCTGGTCTATCACCTTATATAATCAAAAACTAATAAGGTATGACCAAATCAAAAATAAATTATGTGCACCAACAAATATAATCTGATGGGTAAAGGAATCTACAAACATTTATTTCAAAGGAGAAAGATGAGGGAAAGTATATTTCTAATATGTTTCAAAACACCCATCAACATGTAAATTCAAGATATCTCCTAGGAGATACCTTTCAGACATTCACAAGAGTGAATTTTTCTTACAAGAGTGATCCTATACACATGATCTTTCCACCTCAATCTAGTTTAACATTTTTTTCCTTGATGGTCCTTTTAATATCTTCAATGTATCTCTTAGGAGATACCTTAAAGTTACTCATGAAGGTATTAAAAGGCCTTCAAAGGAATCTCCTATTGGATACCTCGAGTATGAACTTGCCTAGAGTTATTAAGGTATGTAATTTCTTCAAGGTATCTCCTAAGAGATACTTCAAGTTACCCATGAAGGAATCTCTTAGTTGATATTTTTTATGCCTAAAAATCTCACACTCGATGAATATTTTCCTATGGAAATATTTATAGATGTCGGATGAAAATATGATTACTAAGGTTTTAGAATAGAAAAATGCTAATTACTACTATCCTAGTCTATTACAATGGTTTTCCATAAAATGAGAATGCAAGGAAATAAAATGATCACCAGTCACCACTTATAAAAGAAATGATCTCTAAATAAATTGAGGCAAATGCTAAAAGAAGAGACACTTGTATATTCCCTCTCTATAACCATGATGATGAAGTTTTAAATGAAAGGAGGTCTTGGGGTCATGATTTTAATTGGCCTCCAGATCAACTGCATTGTTCCACTATGCTTCAAATAAGTGAGGTGGTGCCACATGTCTACTCCTAGAGACATCCCACTTATACTATGCTTAATTATGCCACATGTGTACTCCTAGAGACATCCCACTTATACTATGATCAATGGTTTTGGCCTCAAAAAATCAAAATATTACACCTTATGCCAAGCCTAAAGTGTTTCAAAAGATTTTATTTAAAGGTGGACCCACGCTATCATCTAATGGCACTTCCTTAAATATTGATGAACCAACATAACTCCTGGGTAATCACAAAGATGACACATGTCATGTGGGTGCTTCTTCAAAGTAGTTGGGGATTTTTTTGGTGAGGTCAAGTGTAGGAATACCATGTGTTATAGATAGATGAAGGTTGAGACCTTGTCAAAATTATGAAAGGGGGCCTAGAGAAGAAGCATCAAAAGGGGATCCACTATAAGGTTTCAAATAACTATGTTGATGCTAAGCGAGCCTAAAAAAGAAATGAACTAATAGAAAAATAAAAATTATGGATTTCCAATCCATAGATCTTAGTGACTCATAAGGTTATCTTCCTGTGGGTGGGAAAGCCCAAAACTTTGGTGCTCAAATTAGATGAAATAAAAATACAAAAGAGAGGAAGGTGCATAAATTTACAACTTTTGAAGGGTTGCCTATAAGGGTACCCACTCCTCCTCTTTTGGCTAGGTCTTTTTTTAGGAGCATCAAAGGCTTTATCTAGATCTCTCATCTCCCTAAAGGAGATGCTTCCCAAGCCCTCAACCTTTGCTAGTGTTTAGAACTCAAATTAGGAGAGTGGGTGAACTATTTTTTCCACCTTGGAGGCATCATGTGTTTGACCAAGAGCCACAAAGATGGTGTGGTCATCCTACTTGTGATCAAGCAGTGTCTTGATTTGATCTTCAAGGAAGACACTATTATTTATTAATAAAGAGGGAGGGAGTCCTAGTTAAACCAATTATTATATATGTACCCAACTTTCTTAGGCTACTTGATCTAAGGCATTAAGCAATACCTTACACTTATTTTATGCCTTACTACAACTTAAAAACTCATTAACCTTTGATGTTACCTACCTTTAATAGGTCACCCCTATTTCCATTAATGCTTTAGGACAAGAACTATATAGATTTTGAATAAGGATTTACAACTCTAGGACCTTTGAGGAGATAAAATTAATCATCTGATCAATAGATGTGCTCACCTGAGAGGATAGCTTCTATGCATTTATGATGAAGGTTAGTGTTGTCTTCTAGTTTTCCACTATGGATTTGATTAGTTTACAATAGGATCTCTATAGTTTTTGGACTATGGAAAGGATCTTAGTGGTTTGGGGTGAGATGTGAGGTCATTTTTCAACTTTTCAATCTCCCAGTCCTTGACCTAGGAGTCCTACTATGCCTGGTTTTACAATAGTTGATATGATCAGTTTGCATTGTGGAGATTTTGGTAGATCTGATCTATCTCTATCTCTTTCTCTTACAACTTGGTCTTAGTGGCTCTAAACAAATTGGCTTCCACTTGGAAGATTTCATTTAGGGTACTTCCCTATAACTCTAACCATGCCTTGTTGAGGTCAATATATTTTGCCTTAGCTTTAATATTGAGGTGATAGATCATATATTTTACTCTTGAGAGCTATAACTTAGTCTTTTCTAGTTGACAAGCCACCTTAACATAGTCCATTATCATAAATTCTACATCTCTTCCATAAGTTTGACTCTATTGGTGGGCGGGGCTTTATTGAGGTTAATGCTGACAACTTGGATATCATAGTCCCTTGATTGTATATATTCAAGGGGATTCACTACTTGGGGAATCAAGTGAGAGACTTTAAGATATTACTGTATTGGGTCATAAAATTATTTCATGTGAGCCTAGTCATAATCCTTAGCCTATTTCCCCTTTTCTTTTGCACTTGGGCCTTTCTTACTACCCTTACTACATCCACCTTTTACTATAACTAGTATGGCACTTGAATGATCTCTCTCTTAAAGGGGGTCCCTTATGGAAGCATGAATGGGATAGCCAATTATTGTTATGAAGTAATGGGTCATGTGCCTATGTAGATGAGTGAACAAAAGTGAAGTGTTAAAGAGGAGAAAGATAGGAGTTCAGGGGATGAGGTTAATGGGGATTATGTCACTAAGGGGATGAGGTAGAAGATGAAGGTGGAGGATTGAGGAAAAGGATGTGGGAGGAGATAGGTATATTGGAAAAGAAGAGGTCAATCCTGGTGATAGGTTGAATATATGAGGAGGAGATCGGGGCCAAATTGGTACTAAGTTGAGTAGTGAAAGGTACTATAACCTATAATGGGGCTACCAAGGTAGATGATGAAGTGACAAGGGGAATCATAGTGCTTGGCTAGGTAGTAGATGATGTCATAACCTATTGCAAAACTATAAAATAGGATGGTGTAGTGGAGAAAGATGCAAAGGTGGAAAGTAAAAGATCTAAAAAGTGGATATTATTTTGGGGGAAAGCTAGTAAAGGGATAGAAATGAGTGCCTTAGTATGCTTAAGCTAGGATGACCTAGATGTGAGGCACCCAGAGGGATCTTACTATTGTTGTGGGTATGAAGGATTTGAAGGCATGGGAGTTGGCCACATTTAAAACTCTTGGGTGGCCACTTCCTCTGCTTCCTCTACATGAGTGTCTTCTTCTTCTTCATCCCACATCTCAACCTTAGGAGTAGATTATTCCTCAAACCCAACCTCTTCTAGGTGAAACTCAACCCATAGAGCTTCTCAAAATTCTCATCCTAGTCATCATCGTACAAGATCATGGATGGATTATTAGTTTCAAACTTTTATTTGATGAAGACAATTTTTTTCTCTATGTTTTAAGTTAATTGGACAAGTAATCCCTTCATTTTCTTTGATAAATTTTGGGTCGGGTCATATTTATGAACCTTGTCATAAAAATACTCCCATGGTTTAAGGAAATATTTTGACATCTAAACTAGGTCCACATGATTTTGGGGATGTCCTTTATGGGTGACTTCATTTTATCCAAGTAGGGTTGAGATTGATGATTGGGAGCGTTGGCAGTCTTAAATTCATCTATGTATCCTTTCAGATCATAATCCCATCAGTTGTCTATCAAATAAAATCCAAGTTTTTCTAGCTTGGCCAAAAGGAAGTGCCCCTAATGCCTTTTTTGCATTATGATTTCATCCCTTGATAAGGGGACATCATATACACGCTTTTTCATCTTTTTGGCCCCATAGATAAAGTGTATTGCATCAAGTTGGTGAGCCAACTCAAGGGTAAATGTTTTGTCTATCAATGTGAGAAGAAGCCAAAAGGGATCTCTTTTAAAACCATATACCCATATGAAAGAGAAGTGGGCTCCCTAGAACTAGTTAGCTAGGACATTGTTAGTTGAAAGCCAAGCTTGTTAATCATTTTCCATCCTAAAAGTGTCAACCATTCGATTAAGATCCATAATAATTAGAGCCATGAACCACTCTAAGAACTCATATTAATTCATAATACTTGACATGACATTAGTCCATACTATGATGGGGGCCACTATATGGGGAAAATTATTAGTATTAGAGGTGTTAAGGCAGAGATACTTGGAAAAGAAATGGGAATGTTGGTGTAGGATCAGGTACATGATTAAGGATTAGTATTAGAAGATACTCATTGATGAGAAATTATCTAGTTCATTCCTTATTTTGGAAGCAATGGCTTTGGCAAAGTCTATTCTCAATTCTTACCCCTTTTCTTTTAATGTCAATAGGAAGAGCACCTCTAGCTAAAAGTCATAGATGTTGACATCTCCATCCATGTGTAGGAGGAAAGATAGCATAGTAAAAGTCTCTTTCATATGCTACATGAGAAAGGTCAACTAGGGAATGGGTAGATGAGGCATCCCAATGGCTTTGCAATTGAGTAGAGTCCTAAAGAAACCTACCTTATCCTTGACCTAGGAATACTAGACAAGCTGGAGGCTCTTGATGCTATAGACAATGGATTTAGGTTTGTAAGGAATTTAGAGCATCTCTCTGATATCATTTGTACTAATTTTTACCCTTAAGTGGGTATTACCAATGGTCACTCTAGTTTCAATATCGTATCTTCATGGGTAAAGAGTAAGAATATCAAGGCATGGGTGAACCTAAGGCACCATGTATTATGGTAACATACTTTTCTATAATTTGCATTCAAATGCATTATAATATCTATTGATTACCTTATTAAGCATTCAAGCGTAAGTTCCCTCTCTGGAATTCTTGGGGTTTTGGTCCAATTTCAAGTTGAATATATTATCCACAAAATCAATTACCAAATCTTGATCTCTACAGGGTCCCCTAGTCTCCAGTCTAGTATATGGCACCTTCTCCTTCGCTTGAGTAAGGGATAAATCATAGGATTTGTCCATTATGTGCTTAATTATAGGATCTCCTCTACTACCCAAACTATGGGTTCTCAGCTTTGAGGGATACTTACCACTATTAGATGATGATATAGAGGCCTCCATAGTTGTATCTATTTCAATGACTTTTTTTTGCTTCTACCTGTTAGATTGGATTGCTGGTTACTATCCATTCATCTTGAAAACTCTCTTTTTTTGCTTCCTGATTGCTTAATGTTTGCTCCAAAATCACAAAGTGTCAAGTGTTTGGCTTGAAAGGATAAAAGTGATATTTATGTGTTAATACCAATATTAGGTGTGTTCATCATGGGAATTTTTTAGAAAGAGGTGCCCTCATAAATAATGGGGGTGGCACATAAGCTTGGAAAGCCATATGCCAAAGATTTATGGTGATCATCATGGGAATTTTCACATGATGAAGTGTATGATATTAAATTTAGGTAAGGTGCACAAATAACCATATTTTAGAGAATGTTTTTAGGGATTTGTGAGAATTAGGTGAAAGTACGTGTGATGAATAGGCTAGCCACTTATGAGAATGACACTTATTGGTGAAAATAAATAATAAAAGGAGGGGAAAAAACAAATAAATATGGTCGATGATGAAAAGGCCCTTCAGGTTCCTTTCCTTGATTAAAATTACCCTTTGGGCCTTCCAAAAGTACCCTTCTAACTTTTTGAAAGTACCCTTCAAGTTTTTTGAAATTACCCATCAAGTTTTTTGAAAGTACCCTTCAAGATTTTTGAAAGTACCCTTTGAGATTTTTTAAAGTACCCTTCAACCTTTTTAGAATGTACCTTTTCCCTTAGATAATTTTGTTTCAAACCTTTTCCCAATGAGAAGTGCCCTTTGGACATTTTGAAAGTTCTCTTTAGCCCTTTTTCCAAAGACCCTTCAAGTTATTTATCATTACCACTTTGGCCTATAAAATAATTTGCTCAAGGCAATTTTATCAAGACATTGATTTCCTTGGACTATTTTTGTGCCATAGTCATTTTATCATGTTGAAAACTTTAATCTATGTTACCAAGCCCTAAATTTAATACTTATTATTATCTACAGGAACCAATCTTACTCACTACCTAGTGACATTTTCTAATTTGGAGATCATTCATATGTGTTTTGGTTATGCATTATTCCCAGATGATCATGGTTTTACCACTTCCAATGTTACTTGTGTTTCTATATTACAAGTTCAATGGAATTTTATTTGGAAATGAACATGCTTAGGGTCTTTTTTGCTTCAATGTTAAATTGATATTTTATTAGATTTTAGTTGGTCAAATCATGATTAAATCTTAGCCTAAAGTCTATTTTGTTGATTTTTCATTCAAAGAACAAGTGGAATTTTCCTTTACATGGAAGGCACTACTATGTTATAGTTTGAAGGCCCCTATAACACCTTAAAAGTATCTCCTAGGAGATACCTTTAAAAAATGAACAAAGTGGATTTCCCCTTCAAGGTATCTCCTAGGAGATACCTTTCAAATAGGTGCAAGAGTGGATTTATCCTTCAAGGAACAAGTGGAATTTTCCTTTACATGGAAGGCACTATTGGGTGATATTTTGAAGACCCTTTTAATACTTTTAAGGTATCTCCTAGGAAATACCTTTCAAATATGTGTAAGAGTGTATTTCCCCTACTATAAAAATAAAAACAAAGAAACAACATATATAGATAATTTACCAATCCAACAAACACCACATCCTCTTCATTATAGATGGAAATTTAATATATAAGGCCGTAAGTGGGCACATACAAAACATCCTTTCTCACCCATGAGACATACCTATTAAGACTGTAGAATAGAAAAATTGCTAACTTTTTCCATTCATACTCTATTAAATTGGTGAATAAAAATGTGATAACTCATAAAAATGATATCCAACCCCTTATAAATGGGAAAAAAAGTATAATATATAGGTGAGGTAGCTTCCTAGAGAAGCAACATTAGGATCCTAGATGCTTGGGAAAGACAAGGTGATCCCACATGTTCTCTACTAGAGTTGTCCCTACTATGCTACATCCAACAGCCTTGATCCTCCTGAAAATCATTATCTTACACTTTAAGCTAAGCTTAAAGTGTTTCAAAAGATTTTATCATGAGGAGGGACCCCCACCTTTGTCAAATTATGCTCATCTAAGATCCAACAACCCAATGCTACTTTTGGGCAAGTGAAAAGATGACACTCATCAGTCTATGATTCTCTAGAGGGATTGGGGACTCCTTGGTGAGATCAAGCATAGGGGTGGCATGTGCCGAACTAGTGCTTCTATGGAGTGAGATGAAATTATTTTTGAGCCAAATAAGCATCAGATTTCCATGCATCAAAAGTAGACAAGGGATGGGACTCAAAAAATTTTAAAAGTGAGCCTGGAGAAGAAAGAGGCCAAAAGGGGGGCTATTGGAAGGTGATGAAGATTTGCTAACTGTCGAGTGAGTCTAAAGCTATAAATGAACTACTCCAAAATAATAAATGTAGATTCCAGTGCTAGTCTTTTTGCTTGCCATTTCCCATTCTCTTGATCATCCATATCAAGTTCTTATTTTTAGATTCTACCAATCCATTTCCCTGTGGGTAATAATTGGATGAAGTTTTCAATAAAATGTCATTTTAAAGCATGTATCAAAAATGGGAATGGATAATGTGGGTTGTACATTTTTCTCAACTTTCATTTAGATTAATGGATAGTTTTTAGATGATCATGGTTTTACCCCTTCCAATGTTGCTTATGTTTCTATATTACAAATTCAATGGAAATTTATTTGGAAATTAACATTCTTAGGATCTTTGTGATTCAATGTTAAATTGATATTTTATTAGATTTTGGTTGGTAAAATCATAATTAAACTTAGCCTACTTTGTTTAGCTTAAATTCCATTTTGTGAATTTTTAGTTCAAGGAACAATTGGAATTTTCCTTTAGATGGAAGGAACTAATGTGTTATATTTTTAAGGCCCCTATAATAATTTCAAAGTATCTCCTAGGAGATACCTTTCAAACATGCACAAAGTGGTTTTAATTTTCAAGGTATTTATCTCCTAGGAGATTCATTTCAAATGGGGACAAGAGTGGATTTTTAATTCAAGGAACAAGTGGAATTTTCCTTTACATGGAAGACATTACTAGGTGATATTTTGAAGGCCCTTGTAATATTTTTATGGTATCACCTAGGAGATACCTTTTAAACATGTAAAAAAGTGGATTTCCCCTAATATAAAAGAAAAAACAAATAAAAATTATACATAGACAATTTCCCACTCTAAATAACATAGAACATCACATCCTCTTCATTATAGATGGAGACTAAATGTAGAAGTCCACAAAGGGGCACATACAAAGCATCCTTTCACACCTGTGAGATGTACAATATAAAAAAATTGCTAACTTATACTTTTTTTAGTCTATTGCAATGGTGAATAAAAGTATGATAACTTAAAAAAAAGATATCCAACCTATTCTAAATGATAAAAGCCTTCAATATTTAGGAAAGGATCCTGAGATGATCCCACATGTTCTCTTTTAGAACTATCCTTAATATATTGCATCTAATGGGCTTCATCCTGTTAAAAATCATTAGCTTACACTTTAATATAATATTAATGTGTTTCAAAAACTTTGTTCATGAATAAGGACCCATACCTACATCAAATGTCACTTTTATAAGCTTTGACAACCCAACGCTACTTCTGAGTAAGTGTAAAGATGACACTGTCAAACTACACTTCTCTAGAGGGACTAGGGACTCCTTAGTGAGATTAAGTATAGGGGTAGCATGTGTCAAACTAGAACTTCTCCAGAGTGAGATGGAAGTATTTTTGAGCTAGATGAGCACTATGATTCCATTTGTTAGAAGTAGATGAGGGCTAAGGCTTGGACAAAATTTGAAAGCAGGCCCAAAAAATAAAAAAGCTAAAAGGGGGCTGCTATAAGGTGACAAGGAACTTCTAATTAAATAGTGAGTTCAAAGCTAAAAATGAACTACTTAAAAATAATAAATGTGGATTTTTGATCCATAGTTCTTAGTAACTCATAGGGGCATATACAAAAAACTCTAACACTTAGACTAGTTGAAGTAAAACTATAAAATTGGGTGGAAGGTGTAGAAACCTATAATTTTTGAACGGTCGCCTACTCATACAGAGAAGTTTTCAAAATATATTTAGGGGTGATGCAGTCTTCTCATAGATCTATTCTCACATACATGTGCCAGTCTTTCTACATGTCATTACCCATTCTCTGGATCAGATGGATCAAGTTCTTATTTGTAGACTCCACCAATATATTTCTCTATGGGTAGTAATTAGATGAAGCTTTCAAGAAAATTCCATTCTAGATCATGAATGAAAAATGGGAATGGAGATAGTGGGAAGAGGCTAGCACTTCATAAAAAGAAAAATGGGGAAAGTGTCTTGAAGATGGAAAAGGGGCCAAAAGTGGGGAAAAGCTAAGAGACATTAAGGAACTACTTCCTATCAAGTGAATTTGAAGTCATAACTCAAACTAATCTAAAATTATCAATTTTGTATTTATGATACACATTTCTTGGTGACTCATAGGGGAGTCTACCTATGGATGGAAGAACCCAAAAAAATCTAGTACTCAAACTAATCAAGGAATAAAACTTCAAAAATGGAGGGAAGATTGACATTTACAACCTTTGTAGGGCCACCTACAAGGGCACCCATTATTCATCCTTTGACTAAGTCTTTTTATTGATATCTTGGAAGGCTCTATCTAAGTCAAATATACCCTTAAATGAGATGTTTCATAGGCTTTTAACCACTACCAACATTTAAAACTCCAATTAGGTGAGTGGGTGCAAAATCTTCTCCACTTCAAAAGCATTAGGTGTTTGATCTAGGGTCATGAAAATAGAGTGGTCATTCTACTTTTGTTTGAGAAGTTCCTTGAATTGATCCTTAAGGAAATTTCTATTATCGATCAAGAAAAGAGAGGGGATCCCTAATTAGACCAATTTTTTTATGCATCCCTTCCTTTGTTGGACCACTTTTTTTTTAAGGCATTGAGGAATTCCTTGCATTTTTTTACTACCTTATTGTAGCTTAGGAACTCATTCTCTTTTGCCACCACATACCTTTAGTTAGCCATACCTACTATCTATAAATCCTTAAGAGAGGTGTTGAAAATCTTCTGGACTAGGATTTATGAGTTTGAGACCTTGGGGGTGATGAAAGTGATCACTTGGTTTGCAAATGAGCTCACCTAAGCCATCAATTTTTATGCATAAATGATTAAAACAAGAATCACTTTCAAGATTGTTTCCATAAATTTGATCTATTCCCAATAAGACCTAAATAATTATTGGATTAGAGGAATGCTTTTTGTGCCATAAGGGTGAGTGGCAAGGTTGTTCTTTAATATCTTAATCTCTTGGTCATTGACTAAAGAGTCATATTGTGTTGAGTAATAGAGTAGTTGTAATACTCACTCTACATTAGAGATATTCTCATGAAATATAGCCATTTCTTCCTTCACCTCTTACAATCTGGTCTTAGTAGTTACTCACTTATCAACCTCAACCTAGAAGCTTTCTATTATGATAAAACTTTAGAGGTCAGTTCTTGCCTAGTTGAGGTCAGTATCTTTGGATTTAGCCTCAACCTTGTGGAATTCAATCATGGCCTTGACCTTATCAAGATCCTACTTGATTTTCTCTAATTGATGAGCCACCCTAACATAGTTTGTAGTTACTAACCTCTATGTTTCCTCCATAATCTTGACCCTGTTAGTGGGTCAGACTTATTTAAGGTTAATCCCATAAACATTGATGGTGTAATCCCTTAGTTGCATCTATTCTTAGGGCTTAATTACCTGAAGGGTTAGATGGGTAACAAAGAGGGACTATTGTTTGGTGTCATAAAACAAATGCATGTTGGTTTGGGATTTAACTTTGGCACATTTTTCCCTCTTCCTTTCCATTTGGGTCATATGGGCCACCCTAATTGAATCCATCTATTGATAAAGTTGATCTAGAACTTGGATGATTTCAACTATGAAAGGGGTTCCTTGATGTAGTAAAAATGGGATGGTTAGTTATTATTATGAAGTAATGGAGCTCGCTCTTATGGGAGTGAGTAAATTAATAGTGAGGGATAAAGATAAAAATGATGGGATCCCATGGGGCATTGAGAATGCTGAATATGTGATGAGTGAGGATGAGGTAGATGAAGATGGTGGGGGAATGAGAAAAGACATGAGGTAAAATATGGGAAAGGTAGAAGAACATGGGTCAGATCTGATAGTTGGATGAGGGGATGAGGGGATGAGAAGAATATTAGGGATAATGAAGTGTTAGGTTGGGTAGTAGGAATTACTATAACCTATAGTGGGGATATCAAAACTAAATAAGGGGTGATGGGAAGATCCAAATTACTTGATTGGGTGGTAGCTATCATCATAACTTATGTTGGAGCTATGGAGGGGAATGGGAAAATGACAAAGGAGGTAGAGGTAAAAAGGAGAATATCAACAAGTTGGGTCTTCTTTTGTAGAGGGTCCATTGGTAGGTTGGAAATCGATGCCTTGATCTAATTGAGTTGAGATGACCTATCCATGAGGTACCCTAAGGGTGCCTATTATTTCTATGGGACCATAACAAAGGTGGATAGGGATGATGGCCATATCAGTGGGGGATGGGCCACTATGGATTTTGCTTCTTCTTTTCTTAGAGAAGTGTTCCCTATCTCTTCTTTTGGGTTACCTTCCTCTTTATCATCACTAGATACCTCAATCTCTTATGTGGAATATCCTTACATGATATATTCATTCTCTTTTAGGTGGGCCTCATCCCATAGATCTTCAAATTTCTCATCCAAGGCATCTTCATATAAAACAACATGTGGCTAATCGAGTTCCTATCTATATTTTAGGAAGGTAAATTTCTTATCTTCACTATATCCTAAGGCATTTAATCATTACTTCATCATCCTAAATAGCTTCTTTATGGGGTCAAAATCTCAAACCTTATCATAAAAAGACTCCCACAACTTGGGGATGTCTTGAGAGATCAAGGCTAGGTCCACATAATTTTGAGGGAGATCTTCTATGGGTAACCTCCTTTACTCTATATATGGTTAGGTATTATGCTTAGGTCTATTGGAAAGTTTTAATCCCACTATATATCCTATTGGGTCACTATCCCATCAGTTATCTATTAGGTCTAGCCCTAACTCTACCAGCTTAGCTATGAGAATATGTGCCTAATGCCTTTTCTATACCATGATGTCATCCCTTGAAAAAGGAATGTCATATATCCCCTTTTTATTATTTCTTTCCCTATTGAGGGAGTCCACATTATTAATTTTTCATGCCAAATTGAGGATTTGGGTCCTTTTAGTTAGCATACATGGAAGCCAAAAAGGCTCTCCCATAAACCCATGTGCTTGGATGAATTAGAAATAGTCCCCCCATAACCAATCAACTAGGACCTTACTAAATTTGAACCATGTTTATTGTTCATTTATCCTTTGGGGAATGGCATCTTACCTGCTAAGATCCATGAGAACTATATCCATAAACTAATCTAAGAACTCATAGTAGTCTACCATGATTGATAGGATATGGGTCCAAATAGTGATTAGGGTGATGATGTTGGGGAAAACATCCATGTCTATAGTGTTTAATTAAATATATTTGGAGAAGAACTTAGAGTGATGGTATAATATTAAGTGCATGACGTAAGATGGATACCAAAAGGTACTTGATATCAATAATTTTTGTATCTCTTCTCTCATAATAGAGGTGATGGCTTTAACAAAATCCATCTAAATTTTTTCCACATTCTCTACCATGGTCATAAAAAATATCACTCCCAACTTTAATTCTTTGACATTAGTATTGGTGTCCATGCCCAAGATGAATGCTATTATAGACAAGGTATCCTTTACATGTTGTGCAGGGAAAGCTAATAGCTACAAAGACATGGGAGGAACCTCTATGATCTTTTGGTTGAGAAGGGATATGAGAAAACATGCCCTATCTTCCACTTTGGAGTCACTGATGCTTTGGAGGATCTCAATTCTATAGCCATTAGCATTGGGATCATGTGGGAGTTAAAACATTAATCTGATATTATTTGTACTAATTCTAACCCTAAGGTGGGCACCTCTTATGATTATACCAGTTTGGGCATCATACTTTTTGATGCAGAGGGTGATGATATTAGAGCAAGGGTGCACATAGGAAATCATGTGCTATGCCAAGGTGTAGCCTTACATTTTGCATTTGAAAGAGGGATACTCTTTTCTACAAATTTTATCAAGATTCTAGGCATGATCACCCTCCCTCAAATTTTTAGGGTTATGAGCTAGGTATAGATAAAAAAATCTCATATATTATGTCAATCACGAAAGCTTTATCTTTTCAAGGTCTCTTCATGGCTGATAAAGTATTAAGGACTTTCCCTTTTACTTGGGTGGGGGATAAATCATAGGATTTACTCATGGTGATATAGGAGGAGGGGTTCCTCCACTACTTAAGCCTTAAGTTATCTACTTTGATGTGTTCTTCCCACTTCTTGAATAGGATTTATAAGCTTCCATTACCCAAGAGGATGAATACTGACTCTCAAGACAATTCTCTACCTTTTCTAGGAAAATTGGGTTCATGTTTTTCCTAGTTCCCTTTAGTTTTGAGGCTACCTTCTAATTCCATTCAATTATTTGATGCTTTCTTCAAACAAAAAAATGGAAAGTGATTACTTTTGGGTAGGATGGTGTGGATTTATGCACTGGTGCAACTAAGAATCTTATCATGGAGAATTTAAATATGAGTATCATCATAAATGATAAGAGTGGAACACACACTTGAAACATTACCTTGGAATATTTATGGTGATCCTTCTAGGGAACCATGAATAATAGATCATATTTCAATTAATGATAAGGGAAGTGGGTAGATAATAATATTTTAGAGAGTGTTTCAGACATATGGAGAGATTTGAGAGAAGATGTGTGGTGATCTTAGTAGTCACTTGTGTCAATGGTAATTATTTGGAAAAGAAACACCAAAGAAAGGAAAATAAGGTGGAAAATAATGAAAAGGAGGGGAAACACAAAAAATGAGAAAGGAAACTATCTAATATGTATAGGTGATGGTAATAAGTCAAATGAAATGCTTTAGGTTGATCTCATTAAAGGGGACCTTTAAGGCATTACCCTATAAATCTTCTAGTTCAAAACCATTTCCCCACTGATCATTAATGATACGAAAGGGTCCTTTCCACAAATAATTGAATTTTACATGTTTCCCTAGTTTAGTATCCCTTTGGTCATATTTAAGGACTAGGTCCCTAGGTTTGAGACCTAGATCAAATGAATTCTTATCAAACCGCCCCTTTACTACTTGTTGTCGAACAATCCTTGCATCACCTACTAACTCCCTTGACTCATAATATTTTTGATGACACTAGCATCACCACTTTGGGAAAAAGGCTAGCATGGATAGGGTGTCTTTGAAGTTATATGTGGGAAAATTCAATAGGTATATGGGAAATAAAAGCATATTTGTGACCTCTTCCTTAAGGAAAGATTTGAGGAAACATACCTTGTCTCTCAAGGAATCTTAGATGCTCTAGAGGTTGTTGGTGCTGAAAATAGTGGCATTAGGATCATATGGGAGCTAAATAATTACCTTGATGTTGTCTACACTGATATTAACCTTCAAATAGGTATTACTAGTGATCATGTCAGCACTAACATAGAGCTC